>QEOT01003738.1:0-48471 GCA_003123785.1 Pterocarya stenoptera | reverse complement strand
CTTTCTCTTTTGGCTAGTTGGATCCTTGCTCTATGGCGGTGGGGAGGAGGAGCTTTGGGAGAAGGCCATTGGGGAGTTGCGGTTTGATAGATTGGCGGCTGGGGAATTGCGTGGTGGGGCGTGTGTTGATAGTTAGTAGCCAGAGTGCAATATATCTGACCTAAATTGAATTAATGGAAATAAGAGATTAAAAAAAAAATACTATATGAAAAAAGCTGAGATTTTCATGTGAGTGTCACACGTTGAGATATTCGCTGTGGTTTGATAGATTGGCGGTTGGGGAGTTGCGTGGTGGGGCGTGTGTTGATAGTTAGTAGCTAGAGTGCAATAGATCTGACCAAAATCAAATAAATGGAAATGAGAGATAAAAAAAAAAAAAAAAAAACACTACCAAAAAAACATAGTTATAAATCGGAACTAAAAAAGGATTGGAGAAGAACATCAGGATCCTCATCCCTGATAGAAACACTAGGAAAGGATGAGTAGCTTTTTTAAATATAAAGTGGAGTTTCTCTTTCTAGAAATGAAACAGACGAAGAGTTCTATTATCTATACCCTCATTTATAATTTCTATCTAAATGTGGTAGGATCTAGCCAAAAATAATAATAATAATAATAATTAGGTTTCAACATGCACCTAGTGGAATGAATTTTGGAGAAATGATTTATACAAGTGTTAATAGACAAGTCTTGCGTAACCTTTTTGTAAAAAAAAAGTGAACCCACGATGAAAAAGTGTAAAAAAACTCTTACATTTTTAGTGATACCCACATTTTTACTAAAAATCTGTACAAGAATTACCTATTTAAACTTGTGCAAGTAGCATTCTTTACACACAATGTTGTCTGAAATAAGTCCTTATTTAGTAGTACTTATTCGTAAGTGCAATTTAATAAATAATTTATTAAAAACATAATAAAAAATAAAATAAAATTTCAGATTTAGAATTAATATATAATTTTTTTTAATAAAAAATACATAGAGAAGGGTGGGTTGGCAACTACCCTCCCCTTGGAGTTTTTAATAAATCTAGTCACGTGATCTGCATGTTGCTGGGTGGCCACTAGCGACACCAGAGCCCAGAGGGCATGGGGAGAAAGAGCTCCTCCTCCTGATTTCCCAGCCAAACTTCTTTTCTTTTCTTTTTTTTCTTTTTTATGTGCTTTTGGATTTCTTTTTAATTTTCAATATATATTTTTATGCTTTTTATTACAGTTGTTTAATGGATTAGTTCACGTGAAATCAAAATGATACATTTCGGCCAATGTCACGAGGCTTGTTGGATTGTTAAAATAAAATATTAAAATGACACGTGTAATCATAATGACATGTGTCGGCCATTGTCACGTGGATAGTTGTACTATTTAAATATTAATTGTGAATTTATTAGAATTTAATGATTAGTTTTACAAAAAGTGAAAAACTAAATAGTTTTCTCCATAATAATGGAAACTATATATTGATTATGCATCTTATAACCCTAACAAAAATCCCAAATATGAAAAGAAAAAGATAGTTTGAATTCTTCTCTTGGTTACAATTTTATGCTGTTCTTTTTTAATAAAATTTTTATTCATCATCCCATACAGAACACACCAGATTTTTTTTTCTTCTCTTATCAAATGTATGGTATATAGATAATAAGTAGAAGAATTCAATTGATTTAATAAAAATAAAATAAAAAAAATAAAAAAATATGGTATGTGAAGATGTTCAGTAACGAAACTCAAAATGATAAACACATGAAGTAGACACGATAATATTTGTTATATGATATATTTTATATGTTTATCTCTCTTTCATTCTAGAACTCCGAGTTTGAATCTGGTTTAAAATTCTAAAAAATCCAAATCCATCCCAAATGGATGTTTGACTAGTTCAACGACAAACAAAGAATAAGGCTAGCCATGTAATTGGCAGGGCAGCAAAAGAACTACTTTTTACCCATTTGATTTTTCAAAGCTAGTCTATTTTTGACTAAATCACATAATTTATCAGCTGGATTGTCATGTCTTGTTCCATGATGAGTGTCTGAAAGAAAATGCAATGCTGTTGACTATAGTATAAAGTTAGGACGCGTTCTCTATTTTTTTTCCCTTATTGTATTGTATAATTGATCATGACGAATATTTTTCAAGAGTTGCCTTCACGGATCTCATGGCTGGCCTTGTGATTTTGGTCAACATCAGTGGGGTCGTCACCAATAAACTGAGTTGTAGACATGTACTTTTATTTTACTTTTTTAAGACAGTGAAAATGAAACAATAAATAAAAAATATATTATTTTGTGTAAATCTTGTATCTATTTTCACGCGTATGTCAATATTCTCCGATACAATTGGTTATCATAGATTTGAATTTTATAGAAAAAACAAATCGAAGAGGAAAATCATTCTTAAATTTTTCAAAAATAATATGCGTATCGACACTTTCTACGGGGCCCACGTTTGTCAGTGTTCTAAATTTTGAAAAATGTTATGCATCAGTTAATATTCACTTTCATATTTCACACTTATATCTTTTTTATAAGATATGTTGGTATTTTTTATAAGATGTGGGGTATGAAGTGATGAATAGAAATTAATGAGAATGAAATTTTCTTAAAATTTTGGAGGGTCCTGATGGTTTCCACAATCCCCTTTTAACTCCATACACATTTTTCATGTCCAAAGGTCATGAGCTTAACAATGGTGCAAAAATGTTTGAAACAACATTAATTCATGATATACAGGGAAATAGCCTGAGACTGACAGCGTGTCACACGTGCGGGGAGCCATGGGCCGGCTACGGTCAACTGCCGTTGGCCATGGCTTTAGGACACGTGCAATCCTCTCCCACACGACCCAAAATTGTCGCTAGAAAAAAAAAAAAAAAGGCAAGCAGGCAACCGCCGTGACTGACTGCACCGCCGAGAAATTGCCGTACTCTACGCCGATTAATAATCAGTAGCCATGCAAATTTCTTTTGCTTGGCTTCTTGTAATATTTGTAAATCATGCTCTTCCCTGTTGCTTAGTTAGCCACGTGTGCTTTGACCTTTCAAAACCTATGAATGTTCATTTTCAAAAAACATGTTGATTCATCGAGTTCATTTTCCCAAGGTTTGTTGTAATAGTGATCATGAGTCCGAACGAGTTTGATATGACCTCCTTCCGGAATTGATGACTTTGGGATTTTGTCTAAATTTTAAGAGAAAAACAATCACAGAAATGATTAATACAGTCTTAAAATATGAAAGTTTAGCTAGGAAAATAAGTAATTTCAACGAAATGATTTATTTTATTTTTTATGCATTTATGATTTATTAAAATTAAAATTATTAATTGGGTTAATTTATTTACTTAACCATGCATTTATGATTTTAGGTTAATTTTTTGTACGCACTACAAGAAAACTGTTTATTTACAGTCAGTTAATTCTAACGAAATGATTATTTATAGTTAAAATAAGTCTATTTTAATCACAAATAATCTTTTCGTCACAAACAAATAATCACAAATACTCGTTATTCTTATAGTGACGTGTCTCTTAAATATTATGCGATGAAGAAAGAGTATGGATCATTTTTACTAATTATTCGCAAGCAAATTAAAGTCATGTATATATGATAGGAGATTATATATTTAAATTAATAAAAAGCCCAACACTAAAACATGATCAATTATATTATGTGCATATCAGAAAGTACGTAGAGCTCTAGTTTTAAAAATTATGAGAAAGCTAACTATAATTATATAATTATTTATACTTGATGATATATAATTAATTCTAACCATATGACCAAATGATCTAAATGGCCTAACTCGTTCAAATAGATGAGTCAAATGCGTCGACTCAAGGTGAAAGTTGATTTTTGACAAGGTAAAACAGCATCAAGTCATGGCCACTAGCTTTCTTAAGTAGCACGCCTCATGTATACATTGTCAACAAAAGAACTCTTTGCGTACTGAAAATGATGTATCAAGTCTTGTAACGTATTATATTAAGTTACGTAAATTTAAAAATATATATATTTTTCAGATAAAAGTTAAAATATTGAATGAAATCGAAGAATAAAATAGACGTCAAAGAAGACCTTTGTCTACAAGTATCTGTACGAAAGATCCAAGTACAGATAATCACGCTGATAACTATGATCATAATCTCTAAGATTTTGCCAATTCCCTTGAGCTCTCCATAGGGGTCTACTTAATGTTAGGGTATATGAGGCCTTGAAATTTCGGAGCATACTCCTAAAGTTTCATCATGATCATCTCAATTATTGTTGTATTGTAGGTCTCCTAGCGCGTATATCGATAACCCTTAGAAATTTGTTGGCCTGAGACCAAAGGTTCAACTGAGTTTTGCATATAAAAATGAGTTTTAGAAGCTCGGGGAGAGTGATCAGGCCAAGCCATTAATTTAAATTGAAAGGACAGAATCTTAATCATTACATTAAAGGAATATTGTCTTATCCTCTTTTATTTATTTATTACTAAAAAATTAAAAAAAATATTTTGTATTTGTGGTAGGACTTTATAGGGATATTAAGAGTACATCAGTTCATATATGAATAATAATAAAATTATTTTAAAAAAATAATAAATAATTTATAAATAATAATAAATTATTTATAAATAATAATAAAATAATCTAAGAAGGTCGAGTGAGAACAATTATGTTTCTAAACACAATTTAAGGAAAAAAGAATTAATAATTATTCTATTATCAAGTCGGTGTGTAGAGGACACCATATATTCACATTACTTAAATAGTAAAATTTGATTAATAAGATTTAATTTTTTAAAATGTATCTTTTAAATTAGTCACGTGAATAGTATAGAGAACTTAGAACAAGGGTATTGAAAAACTACATAAGACTAATGTTACATCTGAAAGGCACTTTTTGGACTTGTGACTAGGAGGGTGTTTTGTCAACCTCCTTTTTAAAGGGATATTATAGCATAAGTCCTATTCAAACCTAGACTCCTTCTGCTCTTTTCTACTATATATAAAACTCCTGATCACATTACCAGAGATTGTAAGGGTAGCGTTTGGAGAAATACTAGTCATAGAACGAAAGGACCCTGAAAAGCAGCTTCCTGTCGAAGCTTCCTTTTTCCCATTTCTTCCAATTCCTCGATCCTCCTCCATGTCTGACGAGACTAAAGACCTTTTCTACCATTACCTATTTCAAGATAATCAGCATCTTGAAAGTGGTACTGGCAGCTCATACAATGAAAAGCCTCCTTACAATAATTATTCGCAAGGATTTTATGATGATCCTTCTAATTACATCATGAGCAGCTTCAATGATCAGTATTTGCAACGACCTGTGGGTTATAATTCAATGGCAAGCGCCTTTGGTTTGTCACCGCGGCCTTCATCATCCCAAGTATTTGCTTCAGTTGAAAGCAATCTGAAGCCAAGGGAAGTTGGAGATTTAGGTGATGGTAGTAGTGATGTTCTTGTGACTGCAAACTCTTCGATATCTTCCTCTTCAACTGAGGCTGGTGCTGAAGATCAAGATTCAGATCACAAGAGTAGCAAAGATAGGCAACCAAAAGAATTGGATGATGGAGGGGAAAGCTCTAAGAAAGTGTAAGTTTGAATATTCTTGGTGTGTAAATCAATGCAAATTTTTTTTTTTTGTTTTGTTTTATTTTTTATTTTTTAAAGGATGTTGCAATATTAATCGGAGTTAAATCAACAGGCCGAGCAAAGCAAAGGTCAAGAAAGGAGAGAAAAAGCAAAGGGAGCCACGGTTCGCTTTCATGACCAAGAGTGAGGTTGATCATCTGGAAGATGGATATAGATGGAGAAAATATGGACAGAAGGCTGTCAAGAACAGCCCTTATCCAAGGTAAGTTATCATTTTCTTGCACCCAAAAGCAAATTAATTTGCATATGATCTGCTTGGCTTCTTACATTAATTCCTTATGTTGGCTCCTTTCCAAATTACATGGGATCAAAAGAATAGATCCGAAACCTGAAGTTTTAGTACTGCAAGATATATGTTGTTTGACCGTATTAATTAGTCTGATCAATATTCCTTTCCCATATGCATGCATGCGGATCATCTTTTGTTTCCATATAATTAAAGAAACCCTAAAGTGTTGTTCTGAAACCTAAAGAAGCATTAAATAGATATATGCTTTGATAATCTGATATCGTCTTGGGTCTCGAAGAAGATCAACTTAATCGATCTGAGAACTGAAATGGTTAATTTCCAAAAGCAGGAGCTATTACAGGTGTACAACTCAGAAGTGCACGGTCAAGAAACGAGTTGAGAGATCATATCAAGATCCAACCGTTGTGATCACGACATATGAAGGTCAGCACAACCACCCAATTCCCGCAACGCTTAGAGGAAGTAGTACTGCGGCTGCAGCAATTTTCTCACCTTACTGCATGTTCACACAGCCGACAGCAGCAGCAGCAAGACCAGTACCAACCTTTCCTCAACGCTATTTTGCGGCTGATCATGCTCAGATCATGCCTGCTCAAATAATGAATAATAGCCAGCATCAGCAAAATCCACCTAATAACCCTCATCATGATCATCATGAACTTCCTGACTACGGATTATTACAAGACATAATTCCCTCGATGTTCCTTAAACAATATAATTATGAGCCATGAATTAGCTGATCATGTTTCTTCCTTTCTCGATTGTTTCTCTCGTTGCAACAATTTCTATATACGTAACTATGTTTTTCTCCAGTACTTGTTCATGTTCCCGAGAAGGCGGCCACTTCTTTCACACACGCTAGCTATCTTGGTTTAATTTAGAAGCAAAGTTGAAATATCTTTAGATTATTTAAGTTACTAAATTTTCTTGAATTCATGCCTTTCTGGGAAATGCATGGAATTAAGAAGATCATGAGGTTTGGTACGTGGTATACATGTAGTTTAGTGATTTTAGACAACAAAAAGGAAAGAAAAAAAAGAGAGACATGTACGACACATTCAGTGTATGTATAATCCTTCTGTGATTTTCAAGACGTAGTACTAGAGATTCTTCCTCCGTTTTCCTTTGAATTGCTCAATTAAAGGGTTTTCTTATATCGACCTTTGATTCGATTCTCCAATTGCATTAATATTTAATGCATGACAATGCCGGAATTACGTACCCCTTTACTCCTACTGTTGAATCTTTCAAATGAAATTAAAAGGCAGCATATTATTCACCAAAAAAGAGAGATCAAAGAGATCTAGCATACAAGCATGCAGAAAGATGATCAGCTCCAAGTTCTATATATATATATATATATATTTATATATGGTCGATATATATTTCTGTCTCCAAAAGCAGAGTCAATTTCAATATGGGTCCGGGGAGACCCAAATAACATGCAAGTTTCTACGGTCTCCGGCCATAAATCAACGTCCAGGCCGAATTCCTGACCAAGTAATCTTGACAAACGTACGGGGGGTGATTTGAAAAAAAGAAAAAAGAGCCAGAAAAAAATCCTAACCCACCCATTTATAAGTTAATTAATTATCTACCTTTCCAATTTGGCTTTCTATCGATGGAAACCAATTAATACATTCAGTTGTCATATTTTAATTTTTTTCATATAAGACCACGTCTCATGATTATGTATATACATGAGGAATCTGAAATACGAACACGATCGATTGAGTACTTGTCGGCCGAGCCGGGACATGAGGGAAATACTTATCAGAATACAGCTTCTTCCATTTTGCCCTAATTTGTTCTAATCTCTCTCTCTCTCACAAATATTTTAGTTAATCTCTTTAATCCCGATATTTAGGTTGTGGAATATGTGAGGACTGTATCACGTTGTCCTCGTATGAGTGCATGTTGTTCGGATATTTACCACATAACACACTCTACCACGGGAGAAGATTATAACGTCGTCAGATCATCATCAAAGATATCTGTAGAACATTAATCGCTTGAAGTAATTAAACGCTTACAATATTGTCCACTCTGATCTATAATTTCTATATTTTAAGTGGTTTGAGACTTTGAGTATGCGCAGTCTATTTAGACTTATATATATTAATATAATAAGTTGATTTTTGTGGTAATTAAAAACAGGAGAGGTAAGAAAGCCAATATAATTAATGAGTAGGGCTGACATTATAAATACATATTGTTGTATCGGATTTCGGTCGTGTCAAGTTCAGTACTTTGTGTCGTATAGGAGTAGTACTTAATCTTAACTTGATCCATTTAATCCAATGAGTTATAATTAAGATCCATCAACTCCAACAATATGCTAATTTTGTGCAGATCAATTTATGAGTTAAACAATTACTAGCTTACTATAAGAAAATATTTTATTTGTGATCAGTTATTTCTTATAAAAATAATTATTTTTTTTAAATGAGTCTGTTTTCAGAAAAAATAATCATTCTTATTGTAAATAATTTATCACAAATATTCATTTTTCTTGTAGTGACCAGCGCTTTAATTGAAAACTGATTATATATAGGATTGTTCAGCTCATGTCAAATAGTAGTTGTATATATAGGAGTCAAATCCTAATTCATTCTTTTAATTAAACCAGTCAGATCCCTTAATCTGGATTTCGTGCCATCCATAACATATGATGAAGTACCGTACGTTGTGATGTATTTGTTTCGTTCATAGTACAGCTAGCTCAAATGAGATTTTCAATTTGTTGGACCTTTCAAATCATTCAGAGTCGTTTGGATTGAAAAATATTATCAATTTATCTCATTTTATCTAATTATTATAATTTTTTTAAATTCTCATATAAAAATATATAATAAATAATTTAACTTTTTCAAATCTCAAAATAATAATAATATTAAAAAATAATATTCTAATAATATTTTATTCAACTTATCTAAAATCATCTCATCTCATCTCATGATCTCATCTCATAGTCAATTTATAAATTATTAAAAATAAATAAATATTTATGACGAATTATTTACGATCAAAAATAATTTTCTTATAATGAATAGTAAATTACAATGATATTCTTTCTCGCTGGAATGTCATCTCCAGTTATACTGGTTGGCATCGATCGAGGTCATGTTTTACTATGCTTCACCTAATTACTTGACCCAAGAAATAATAATGGGTCCTTTTATTGATGTGCTTATAAATATATATATATATATATATACACAAGTAGTACTGTTGCTTTCGCTGTATTTTTCTCATGCCAGAAAATCTGCTAACTAGCTAGCTTGATCTGCTTTTCTTCTAATTCAAGAAACGGCAGGGTTGCCTTACTAAAGTACCAACTATATATATAGTTATATATCATGATCATCATCTACTTGCTTTTTCTGAGGGTTCAGTCTGGTTTAATGAGGTGGGTCATCATCTTTTCTTGGTTGAATTTCAAAAAGAGGTGGATATTGAAAGAGTGCTTACGGGTAGACCATGGACTTTTGATAAACATCTTATATGTATACAACCTTTTGATAAAAGCACCCCTCCTAATGAGATGATTTTTAATCAAGAACCTTTTTGGATTCAACTACATGGCTTGCCACTTGCAGCCATGACTGTGGATGGAGGACAGAAAATTGGCTCTTCACTTGGGGAAGTGATTTCTGTGGATGTAGATGGGGATGAGATTGGATGGGGAAAATTTCTCAGGATTAGAGTAAAGATAGATATTACAAAGCCTATTCCTCGTGGGAAGTTAATTAGAGTAGAAGGCAAACAGAGATGGGTTGATTTTAAATATGAAAGATTGCCTTTGTTTTGTTTTCAATGTGGGGTAATAAAACATGTTGGTCGTGTATGTGTTATGGAAAAAACAAAATTTATTTCTGCAGATACTTCTCAAATCCAATATGGGAAATGGTCGAGGGCCACAACCTTTAATTTAATGGGAAGTGGAGAAAAAAGAACAGAGGGAAGGGGTCTTAGAAGTCAGTTCAAAGGCTCAGGTAGATGAGAGACTCAAAGCAGTGGGGATTTCATCAATGCTTTAGGAAATCAGGCAACACAAAACGTCATTATTGATAAAGATGAACATGATAAGCCAACTGGAAGTCTCAACAGGAATGCAATAGCTGAAGAAAATCAAAAATTCGGTCTTGAACTACTGAGGCAAGATGAGTTAATACAAGAACAGATGAGAAGTCAACAAGAAGAGGGGTATACTGAATTGAAGTCACAGGGAGAAACTCAAGGAAAAGACAACAAGTCAGTTGAATTACCAAAAGAAAGTCTGCTAAGTCTTAATATTCCAGAGATTGATACAAATGTGTCTACTAAACGTACAGTGCTGAATGAGCAAGTAATTTCTAAACCTTTGGGATGGAAGAGAAGTGCAAGATCCTTTAATGTTTCAACCTCAGCAGAAATGGAAACTGACAACTCTAGCAGAATTATAACAAGAGGAAAGAAAAGAGAAAATGCATCAAATGATAGTGAGAATTTCCACATGGTCAACAAGAAACTGAAAGAGGAGCTCAAGCCTGGAAGGAGCCAAACTCAGGATCATATGGTGGTGGCTGTTGAGCAGCCCCACCAATCCCAATGAGATGCATAACTTGGAACTGTAGAGGGCTTGGGAACCCTCGAACAGTTCGTGAGCTTCACTATTTGGTGAAGCAAAAGAGCCCAAATATCCTCTTTCTCATTGAAACAAAGAGCTTGAGAGAGAGGATTGAACAAATCAGGAATAGCATTGGTTTTGATAGAAGCTTTACTATCAATGCAAAAGGGAGCAGTGGCGGATTAGCCATGTTGTGGAATTTAGCAATGAACATAGAGGTTCTTAATTACACCAACTTTCATATTTCTGTTATGGTAAATGACTCAGTACTTGGAAAGACATGGACTATTATAGGATTTTATGGACACTCAGTGACTGAAAAAAGAGAGGGAAGTTGGCAATTGTTAAGGTATTTACAACCTAAAGACAATAGGCCATGGTTGTGCATGGGAGATTTTAACGGAATTTTGTATCAACATGAAAAATGGGGTGGATCTCAAAGATCCTTTTGGTCATATGCAAGGATTCAGGCAAGCCTTACAGGATTGTGATTTATGTGACCTAGGTTTTAAGGGACTCAAACATACCTGGTCTAACAATAGAGAAGGATCAGAATTCACCAAGGTGAGGCTTGATAGAGTTTGTGCAAACATTGCTTGTATTGCCATGTTTCCATCTATAGAGGTCACTACAATAGCAACAAGCTCTTCAGATCATGTTCCTCTTTTAACAGTTTTGAACTCTCAAACTCAACCTGCAAGAAAGAGAGCAAGGATGTTCAGATATGAATATATAGAGCAAGAACAAGGAGAAAGCAATGTCTGACTTAATCAAGGTGCAACAGCAACACATTATGATTCTTCAGGAAAGAAACACAGGGGATGATACTCAAGAAATACAACAGATTCAAAGGCAGATAAATTGGAATTTGGAACAAGAAGAAGTGAAATGGAAACAAAGATCCAAACAAAGATGGCGTAAAGAGGGAGATAAAAACACAAGTTATTTTCACAAGTATGCTTCTCAAAGGCGCAAAGTTAATACTATCAATAGCATCAAGAATGGTGAGGGGCATATTCTTACTTCTGCACAGGCCATTAATCAGATCTTTCCAGATTTTTTCACTAATCTTTTTTCTACTTCAAATCCAATGGGCCAACAGCAGTGTGTAGAGACAATTCCAAGGATGGTCACAGAAGAGATGAACTAGATGCTATTAAAGGATTTCGACTCTTCAGAGATTCAACATGCAATTCTCAACATGAACCCCATGAGTTCCCCAGGTCCAGATGGGTTTTCAGTTGGCTTCTTTCAACAACATTGGGGGTACAATAGGTGATGATTTCTATGAAGCAATCATTACAGCCCTTAACACAAACAATTGGGACAGATCTATTAATGAGACCTTCATAGTTTTGATCCCAAAGGTCAAAAATCCCACTGATGTTACAGAATTCAGACCTATAAGCTTGTGTATGTGATGTATAAGGTTATGGCCAAGGTAATAGCCAACAGACTAAAGAATATTTTGCCAAGCATCATTTCAACAACTCAAACTGCATTTATACCAGATAGGATGATAGCAGATAGTGTTATTGTTGCATATGAAGCTATTCACTCTATGCAGTCCAAAATGAAGAGTTCTAAAGGTTATATGTCTCTCAAGATGGATATGAGTAAAGCTTATGACAGATTGGAGTTATCTTTTATTAAACCTGTTATGATAAAGATGGGCTTTGATAGGAAATGGATTGATCTTATTTCAAAATGCCTTTCAACAGTTTCTTATTCTCTGTTAATCAATGGCATTCCTCAACCTTATTTCTAGCCATCCCGTGGAATTAGACAGGGTGATCCACTTTCACCCTATCTATTTATTATATGTTCAGAGGCACTCACTCAATTGATTAACAAGGCAGAGATGGCTAAACAGATCACAGGGATTCCTATTGCAAGAGGAAAACTGCATATTAGCCATCTGTTTTTTGCAGATAACTGTATGCTATTTTGCCAGGCAGTAGAGTATGAATGGAGGAAAGTGATGGAGATTGTGAGTCAATATGAGGCAGCTTCAGGCCAGAGAATGAACACTGACAAGTCCTCTCTATTTTTCAGTAAAAATACCAGCACTGTTATCAAGAGTTCATTATCTAGTATGGTTGGGATTCGAATAACAAACTCACAAGAGAAATACTTAGGCCTTCCAGCCTTGGTAGGTAGATCAAAGAGCAAAGAATTCAAGGATATACTAGATAGAGTCAGTTCTAAAATGACCAATGGGAAGCACAATTTCCTATCACAAGCAGGGAGAGAGGTTATGCTAAAATCTGTCATTCAAGCAATCCCCACTTACTCAATGGGAGTTTTTAAACTTCCTAAATCATTACTGAGGAAACTTAATTGTTTGATGAAAGGGTACTGGTGGGGTTAAGTAAATTAAGAAAAAAGGATGCATTGGTTGAGTTGGTCTCAAATGGGAAAATCTAAAAATGTGGAAGGTCTTGGTTTTAGAGATTTTGAAAATTTTAACCTTGCTTTGTTAGCAAAGCAAGGCTGGAGAATCCTGTTATATCCAAATTCTTTATCATCAAGAGTGTTGAAGCTTAAGTATTTTCCCAAATATGATTTTCTTAACGCAAAAATAGGCAGCAGACCTTCCTACATTTGGAGAAGTATTCTTTCAGCTAGAGAGCTTCTACAACAAGGTCTTCATTGCAGAATAGGCAATGGGAAGACAGTGAGGATTTGGTCTGATCCATGGTTGCCACAACCAACTACTTACAAACCTCAAAGTGGCAACAAATCTTTGGGGACAGATGCTAAAGTGGAAGTTTTAATCAAACCAGATGGGAAGGAATGGAATCTGCCTTTACTTCAGCAAGTATTTAGCAACAATGAAGCTGATCTTATCAAGCAATTACCAATCAGCCAGAGTAATCAACAAGACCAATTAATATGGAGGAACACTGCTAATGGCTCCTTTACAGTGAGAAGTGCATACCATTTACTAGGAGAATTGCAAGATAAGGAAGAGGTCAGAATTCTCTCATCACTACTCAGAAAGAACAGAAGTGGACCAAGCTATGGAAGATTCATTTACCTCCAGCTGCAAAGAATTTTCTATGGAGAGCTTGTCGAGATATATTGCCCACAAAGTGTAATCTGTACAAGAGGAAAGTTTTGGATAATCCAATCTGCCCAATGTGCTTTAAAGAGCCTGAAACTACTGAGCATATATTGTGGGAGTGTGTTTCAGCCAATGATGTTTTGAGTCAACTCTCTAGAAAGATTCAAAAGTGTAAGTGTTCTTACAGAAGTTTCACTGAGATAATTGAAGACATGTTCAACAAGTTAGATAAACAAGAAATGTTAGAATTGTCCTTATCATTTTGGAATCTTTGGTGGAGAAGGAATCAGTTAGTTTTTAGAAATGTTTTGATACATCCCAGGCTGTGATACACAGAGTGAGGCAACTGCAGAAGGATTTGTGTACAGCTGAACCGAGACAAGAACATCAAGACTGTGCAGAAAACATAAGGACAGCTTCATGGGAATGTCCACCTCAAGGTTTTTGTAAAGTTAACTAGGATGTGGTTGTAGATAAACAACACTGTAAAATAGGAATAGGTGCAGCAGTTAGAGATGAAGTTTGTAATTTTTTGGCGACATTGAGGAAAAAGCAAGACTTAATGCCTGATCCTAATCTAGCAGAGGCAATAGCAGCTGGAATAGCAGTAAAGTTTGGACTAGAACTGGGCATGAGGAGGGTCATACTCGAAGGAGATTGCAAACAAGTGGTTAATGAACTTAATCTAAAGAGTCAAAACATGAGCTACTTCGGGATAATCATCAGTGACACTCAAGACACAATGGCAAAACTGGAAACATGCATAGTCAAACATGTAAACAGGGAGGGCAATTCTGTTGCTCATAATCTAGCTAAACAGACTCTATATGTTTCAGACTACATAGTAGAAATGGAGGAAACTCCAATGTTTCATCAGATCATGTAACAATTTATGTTATCAATGAAGGAAGTTGTTTTTCAAAAAAAAAAAAAATTTATTATATATAATAATATATAATGCAGCCAAAAGCCCAAACGCCATGCAGTAGTACTTCTCCAAAATATTCCTGAGAAAATCATATGTATCATGCAAGCAAAAATTATCGTGTTTTAATTTGAGAATTTTGGCCCTTTGGTTTCAAAACTCTCCTCAACCCATCTCAACTCATTTCATCTTCATCGTTATAATTTTTCTAAATTCCTACATAAAATATAATAATTTCTTTTTCAAATCCCAAAAGAAAATTTTCAAATTCTCACACTAAAATATAATAAACAATTCAACTTTTTCAAATTCTAAAAGAATCTTCTCAAATTCTCACACAAAATATAATAAACAATTCAACATTTTCAAATCTTAAAATGAATCTTCTCAAATTTCCACACAAAATATAATAAACAATTCCACTTTTTCAAATCTTAAAATAATAATAATAAAAAAATAATATTCATAAAATATTTTATTCTACTATTCATAAACCATCTCAACTCATCTGAACTATCCTATCAATCCAAACCGCCCATGGAAATCATTTTTTTTATAGTACAAAGGCAATTGCAAAAATGAAGTGTTTTTCCACCCGCGGCGTGATTACTCACTCATGATCTGTATATAATAAATATAAGAATATTCAAAATGGTCACCGCGAACATCAGGTTAATAATTTCAATAACAATTAAGACAAAGGCTTGATGATTATAAAACATGATCTTCTTCTTAGTAATTCTTAGGTCATGGAGATTATATATAGCGTCTTTATAACTATAGCTAGTCTCTATATGTAAAATCTCAAAGCATGCATGCAAGTGATCATTCAATTTCTCATGATTTGAAAATATATCATTTATTTTTTATCAGACGTAGAAATTAATATTATACATAAGCTAGCCGATTTTGTGACAAATTAGATCCTGTCATGACTTTAAATATAAATTAACAAGATGGTCCTTAATGTTCAAGATCACCTAATTTTTTTTTTCCTTGGAAAACAAACATATTTCTAATTTTGAATAAAAAGTAAGAAATAAACGTTTGGATATTTTAAAAAATGATGAAAATAAAACCCCTAATTTGGGTACTTAGTAATTCTACACATGATTAGTCTCAACAAGCTAGGGAAGACGGCTCAATCATCATGTGAAACCCGTGATTGTTTGGTTCCTTAATTAGTAATGGTACGTGTACGCGTATATGTATATATATATATATTTATATTAACAGCTGGAAATTCCTCAATACTTTTCAAGTTTGGAGTAGTCTAATGAAAGTCTCGAGCAACATTGTCAATAACATCTTGTGTGTGGGGAAATCTGTCCCACCACTTAACAAACCAATATCGGACTAACAAATCACCATTCCAATCATAGCTCCACTTTAATATCCAATGGACTTTATATCTCTTGCAAAAATGGAAGAAGTAGGGGAACTTTTGATGATGCTGTTCCATTTTGAAAACTGTGGCAAAACATTTTAATAAGATTGTCCCACATCGGCTAGTTGCGATCCTGCTAGTGGCTTTATATTGAGAAAGACACATTCTCTTTCACAAGCGCTTTTGTGGGATGTGTTCTACCTTGATTGGTATTAGAGCCAAATGATGTGTCTACGGGTATGCTGGGTCCTCCTGGCAAGGGTCCCATGAGGTGGGTATGGGTCCACGACAAGGGACCCCCGAGGGGAGGAAGGGATTGTCCCATATCGGCTAGTAGCGATCCTGCTAGTAGCTTTATATTGAGAAAGGCACCATCTCCTTCACAAGCGTTTTTGTTCAAAAACATATACTTTTCTTTGATTTTCTTGAAAATTATTATATTTCCAAACATAGTTTAAATGTTATTAAAACTAGTTTTGTCAAAGAAGAAGGCAAGATAGTGGTTAAATATAGCCACCCTCATTTTGAGACAATTATTATTTCTCATAAGAGAACTGAAAGGATGTGATCCCCACTTTTCTTCGGTAATAATATTTAATATATAAGCACTATGATAGATCAATTTAGTCGTATTGATCTTATCATAGATAGTTTTAATAACAAGAGAATTAGTCTGTACTAGAATAGCAGAATAGAATTGGAGGTTTTTTGTTGGATTCTCAGAAATCCAATGAAAACCTGGGGGGAAATAACTCACAACAGTATTGAAGGAGTCTGTGTATATGGACATATTTGTTCAACATAAAACAGGTTTTGGGAAAATCAGCAACCCTGTTGGACACTACGAGTAGAATGTGATGTCTTTCAACCTTAAAAATGCTCATAGTGAATTCCAAAACATTATGAATGATATTTTCAATTCATTCACTCATTTCAACATTGTTTACATTGACGATGTTCTTATATTTTTCAAATTTATTGATGAACACTGGAAATATTTATATTCATTTCTAGATATCATTAGACAAAATAGTCTTGTTATTTCTGCTAAAAAGATTAAATTGTTTCAAACCAAGATTAGATTCCTTGGTTATGATATTTCTGAAAACAAAATTCGACCTATTAGCCATGTTATTGAGTTTGTTGACAAATTTTCTAATGTCATTCTTAATAAAATCTAGTTACAGAGATTCATTAGTTTTTTTTAACTATGTTGCAGAATTCTACAAGGATATGAGAATACAATGTCGTCCACTCTTTGAGCGACTACATTCCAACCCTCCCCCTTAGACTGAAATTTATACTATTCATCCTAAATGGTTTTCTAGAGTTACTATTATTGTTTACTATGAATTTCAATTTTCTGTAGTTGCTATGATTGACTCTGGATCGGATATAAATTGTATCTAGGAAGGAATAATTCTTAGTAAATATTATGAGAAATCTACTGAGAGATTATTCTCGGCAAATAGATCTTAAATGAAGATCAAGTATGAGCTTAATACTGCTTATATTTGCTAGAATAATGTTTGTTTTAAAATTCCTTCTGTGCTTGTTAAAAATATGACTGATAAAATCATATTAAGAATTCCTTTTATTTCTTCTTTGTATCCTCTTCTTTAAAAAAGATGGTATTACTACTGATCATTTCGAACAGAAAGTTAAGTTTAAATTTTCTTCAAAATTTGAAATTGATACAGACAAAAGTTTGAAATCTTTTCTTTCTGCAAAAGCAAAGCATTTGAATTTCCTACAACAAGAAATCAAATTAAAAAATATTTCAGAACAACTGTCTATTTCTTTGTTTCAAGAATACAGTTCTACTAAAAACCTTGATAAGAGAGAAACTTCTTATGTTACTTTTTGTTTATTCTGAAAAATTATGTGTTAAAAGAAAATAGAAAGAAAAGATGTATGCTCTTCAAAAGCATATATTTTTCTTTGATTTTCTTGAAAATCAATGTGTTTCTAAACATAATTTAAATGTTGTTAAAACTAGTTTTGTCAAAGAAGAAGGCAAGACCTTAATAAGGATGGGGTCCCCACTTTTCTTCGGTAATAATATTTAATATATAAGCACTATGATAAATCAATTTAGTCTTATCGATCTTATCATAGATAGGTTGAATAACAAGAGAATCAGTCTGTATTAGAACAGTAGAATAGTATTAGAGGTTTTTTGCTGGATTCTCAGGAATCTAATGAAAACCTAGAAGGAAAACTCACAGCAGTTTTGAAGGAGTCTGTGTATATGGATCTATTTGATTCAACATAAAACAGGCTCTGGGAAAACATTTTTTTGAGGTACTCAATTTTGGAAGTAGGATAATACTGAGTATAATTAATAGGTTTGACATAGAGATCATACGGCGTACTAACAACAGTTGAAAAGGAAACAAGTTTAACAATGAGAATACTACCAAGAGTTATATATATATATATGTATATATGTTAAATTTATTGTTAATAAAATTACACAATAGGCCAGAATGAGAGAAAGTGTCACTCTTGACTCACTGAGGTGGTCTAAGACTAGATGAGGCGATTCCGAGCCCAAGATGGCGGTCCAAAAAAGTAGTACGATGCCCTTATGTACATTCATAGTAGTGAATAGAAAATAGATATAAGAAATATAAATAGAGATGGAGATACAGTTTACGTGGTTTGGCACAAGGCCTATGTCCACGGGTCGTTTGGAGAGAAAATCCATTATAATATGATTATTTTATAGTCTCTTATGGTCTCTTATTTCTCTCTATACAATGAAGGTCAGAGACCTTTTTTCTGGAGAAGATTCTATCTTTAGAGCTCTCATCGTGGGGTTGAAGATGACCTCTCTTCTGGCCCCTGCTTAGCCGTCTAGAAGTCTCTTTTATTTTGGCCCTTGTCAATAGTAGATGAGAAAGTCAGCTTTATCCCATTTCTCCTTGCATGTCTGACTTATTTTCCACCCTTTCTCATTTTTTTCTGACTTGTTTTCCTCTCTATTTTGGCCCATGATTAGCTGTCTAGAAGTCATTTTCCTTGTCTTTTTCCTCTTACTTCCTGATGGTGGCCCCTTGGGCTAGGCTTGGAATGCCTTTTAGGCTAGGGGGATTTTAATCCCTAACAGATGCATTTGATTCTTAAGGCTAGCTTGCATAAGTCTTCAAGTTAAATTGTGACGAAGATAGCCTGCATAAGACTACAGAAAGATAAATCTCGAGAGTAGGTCCTCGGTTTTCTATTTTGTTTGTGTTAAGTGATGAAGATTTTCATGCGCAAAACTTAGCTTGGAGAGCTAAGCAGGAGATGTACTCAACCGTACTAGGTGTGAGTGTGGAGCTTGGCATGGGTGGGAGATGCACTCGATGAACGCAAAACTCAATTTGGGCAGGAGATGTTTCAAGTATACAAGTCTCCTTCAGATCCTTTGTAAAAAAGTAGACTCCACCTAGGGCTGAGCAAAAATCTAAAATTTTGACTCCGAATTTGACTTCGCTCCGACTCTAACTTTGACTTTTGCCATCTAATTCCCACTCCGGCTTCGAATCTGACTGCGATATTGTATATGTATTATAAAAATATGTATTTATCTATATATTTATCATATATACTAGTATACTTATATATTTATATAACTAGAACTTATATATTAAATTCAATAATATACTAGTATGAGCTAATTATTATAAAATAATATATTTATACACTATAATATAAATAGACTAATGATAATTTAGTATATATAAACATTATAGTACTACTACAATACATAATCAAATATTGAAATAAGTTAGACACTAGTATTTAAATAAGCCTAGTATAATTAGTTAATAATATATAATACTAATTTACTAAAGGATAATAACATATAATTAGACATTAGAAAGTCTAGTATATAATTAAGTTAGAAATAAGTTAGACATTAGTATAATAACATGTAACTAGATCTATAGTATAAATCTTATAGAGATGAATTAAACACTAGTATAGAAATAACCTATAAGTCTAGTATAATAAGTTAATTACACATAACACCAATTTATTAAAGTATAATAACATGTAATTAGATACTAGAAATAATATGTAATACTATAGTATAATAACATGTGATTAGACACTATAGTATATGTCTAGTATAAAAATAATTTAGATATTAGTATAGAAGTAAATTAACAGTGAATGATTTAGTTTTAGTTTTTAATTTTCTCAAAAAATTGATATTTGAAAGCTCATAAGAGATTCTTTTTTAAATGGGCTAAATATGAAGTTTAAAAAAAAAAAAAGAAGCTCAAAGCTGAAAGCCAAAATCCGACTTCGTTTTGAAAAATCGAAATTAGATCAGAGCCTACACAAATCAGAATCAGAGTTGGATTTAGGGAAATCCGACTCCACTATAAGTCGGTGTTCACCCCTCCACCATGAAAAAGTGTAATATATATATATACACAGACACGCACATACAAATATAAATACACCATGTCATTTTCATCAGCATTCTTTAGGCTGACAAGTCTTGAGCTTTTGGTTCATATATCAAACTGTCATAACGAAATCATATTGATCTTGTGATAATTGCCTAAAAAAGCCTGATGAATTTTAGCAGTTGTATGTCCTGATCAATACAAAGCAAGCTGCAACCATGTGGGGTTACAATGATTTATAAGTGGGTTTCTTCATGTGCACTTCTGCAAGTTTAAGTTTGGTGGTCTCAATAAAAAAAAAAATAAAATAAAAAAAAAGTTTGGTGGTACCCCTCATTACTGTTAAATCTTTAGATCTAGCTAGGACTTTAGGTAGAACAACAGCTTTTAATATATATAATATATATATCTATATATATATATATATATTTATCGTAGACAGCAAGTCAGATTAATGCTATATATGCTTAATAATTACTATCATAATCCTCAAGTGCTCTTACCATCCATGGCTTGCCCACAAAGGTTTTTGAACAGAGGAGGGAGTGTTAGGACACCCTTTCTTTGTATGACCAACTTAACCCACAAAATGTTTTTGTGCATGGGGCCATAATTTGGACCATTGAGGCTCTGCTTGGGAATACAATTGCTTTTAGATATTATCAGATTATTTTATTATTATTTTACTATTATTCACTAGGGGTATAAGAAAAAACCGATAAATTGATAAACCGGACCGGATTGGACCAGTACCAAGTTTGGTTCGATCCGGAATAGATTTTATTTTTCTTAAATCCGATCAAAATCAGTCCGGTTCCAATTTTTCTTTTTCTTAAACCGGACCAGTTCATACAAATATTATAATTTTTTTATATTGTATATAATTTTTATGTATAATATATAATTATATATAAAATATTTTTGTATTATATGATAAATTACTAATTAATATAATATTAAATTTTAAAATCTTATATCATTATAATCTATTGTATTAATAGTATACTAATACTATATCACTATATATTATAATATATCACTATAGTCTATAATACAATTATAATATACATTATAATATACTACAATATATTATCATTAAGTATTATATACTATTATATATATTATATAATATAATATAGTATATTAAAACTGAAAAATCGGACGAAATCGATAAAATCGGAAGTACTGGTTTAGGGGGTAACTGGTGCAGAATCGATTCTTGAAAATGCAAAATCGGTATATATTGGTTCGGTTCCAAATTTTGTCCAAAACTAAAACAAACCGGATCAATTACATCCCTACTATTCATAAAAAACATATGAGAGAGCCTTATAATCTTGTGCATGGCAAGAAATTATTACCAACAAAAACTATTATTTGACTAATAAACTCTAACCCTTTATGCTCTTTAAACTATTACAAACTTTCCTAATTCTTTGCTCCGATCATGGTGTGGGAGTACGAGCTAATTCTCTTCCCACAGCTAGGCCATTTTCTTTAATTCCCTCCCATAAATCATTATACTCCTTATATATCCATCAATATTCAATATCCAACTGGAAGCAGCATCATGACCAAAAGCCAAAAGATAGGCATGCATGTGATTTTTACATGCCATCTTCTATTAATCGGACACCCGAAAGTACTACACTACATGCACTACGTGACTGGATGGAGGCTTAATAAAAATAGAAGTGTTTGTCTTGTTTATCTAATAAAAAAGTGGGGTGGGGTAGATATATTCTGATAATAAATTATCTCAACAAGTGTTTTTTTTTTAATCAATAATTGCATTAAAATAAAATGAAGAACACAAGAGAAGGGGGCAGGTAATCCCAACAAAAATTCTATTATAATGGATGTAGTGCAAATAGTCAAAATAAAAAAGGGGAATGAATTGCTTTTTTTTTTTTTTTTTGCCCGATTGCTTTTTATTTTCATTTTTTATTTTAATTTTTTTTTATTCAGTGATTAAAGAAATATTATTTAATAATATTATGAATTTGTTTTTAAATATTTAAAAGTGTTAACATAATGATGTGAAAAAAATAAAACACTTTTAAATATTAAAAAAAAAAATTCACAATATTATTAAATAATATTTTTTTAATCACTAAGTCAAAACAACAAAAACTAAAAAAAGATAAAAAGAGAAAAAGAAAAAAGCAATCCAAAAAATCAACCGGAGCCCAAAACGGGCTCCTTAGCATTTCCCTTGATATAATTAGAAAAATGGGCACTATATGAACTTATTGTTTTGGTATATATATATAGAGTAATATTACATATAGTCGTGAGTAATGCTAAAGTAATTTGGATATTAATTTAATTTTTTTAAAAGTAATCCGCTAGAGTTGCGTTCTTATTTCAAAAGGACAATTTCTGAAAAATTTAAGTTGAATACTGAGTCAAGTGAGGAGTGACCGATTGAGAACAAAAGCACAACCACAACTCAAACCACCGCAACAGCTATCAACCGCTATGAACAGATCCAGATACAGTGAGAGGGACTCACCCTCCGACATTTTCTCCATTCTTTAAGCGAAGGATTTCTCCTCCTCCTTCTTCTTCTACTCCTCCTGCTCGTTTCTCTTGCATTTGGATCTCTCTCTCTCGTCCATCTCTATCTAGGGTACTTCTCCGCTCCATCTGCCATTCGAATTTCACAATTCTACTTTTTATAATGTATTTCTGGTTGCCATATCGTTTCAATGACTGCATTGGTATCCATTGACGTGGTTAATTTTTCTTGGGGTTTTGGCAGTTTCCAACCGTTTTGCGGGACCGGAAATGGTGGTTTCCGAGCCACTTACGCCCGGTCAGGTGAGGTTTTATGCATGCTTTGGTGTCATATTCTCAATTTTCTGCTCATTTTTGGGTGGATGTTGAGAACATTGGACAGACATGGTTGAATTGAATGGTGAATTGGTGTTTATATTATTGGCTAATAATGTGGTTCGGGCTGAAGTCTGTTTGTACCTCGTGAATTTTGTCGAGCATGCAAGTCTTTTTCTTTTGTAACGTTTTCTTGTAAATTAGAGAGCGCACTTGATCTGAAGAGGAATCCATTCATCATGCAATGTGTATATTATGATTTTTAAACTTACCAGTATGTTAGTGTTTATGTATCTCTTAGCATGTGCAAGTTTTTGTTCAGATTGTTTATTTGCTTTTTCTAAATTCATGCCTTTGGTTCTACGTGGCAACTTGTTTCTTTTGATGCATTTATTGCAAACTCCAAATTAATCTTCATGTTTTTGTTTATCTACGAATGGATCCATTCATGGTTCATTTTTTCCACTGTCAATTGGTATTTACCTTTTCAGCTCATATAGGGTGCTTGTTAACTTGGTGGCTAGTATTTTTGAGAGAGAAAAGTTACCGCCTTATCTCATCAATTGTTTGTTCAGCCTAAATATTATTTGAGCAATTCCAGCTAGTGATGAAATTGGGTTCAATGATGGTAAATTGCTTACATGGAAACTGCAATAAGAGCTAGCAATTTGGCCCTCAATAATTTGAATTGTCTCTTTCGTGTGAAAATGAGCTATATTGAAATCCTTTGAACTTGCTTGAGGCACCTTCCTCAAAATTTGCTACACTCCTTGGATTCATGTGTGTTGTTTTTCAAGATTTGCTACCAATTTTGTTGAGATGTGTCCACAATACTGCTTCTTGCAACCACTTTAAAACAAGCCTGCATGGTGTGATGTTGAATATTTAAGACTTGAGTGTGCCTTCCTTTTTTTTTTTGGCACCGGGTGTTCGGAAACAGTGCCCTGAGAGTGTGCCTTCCTTAATAGCAATTGGTTTTAGGTAGTGTGGCAACTCACGGTCTGACAATTAGTATCATAGTTAGAAGTCATTGATTCAAGTCTTAGGAGCATCATCATAAGAGAGGGATTGTTGGATGTCCACAATAACGCTCTTTGCCACCACTCTAAAAATAGACTTTTGGGTGTGGGATCGAATTCTGTAAAAGACTTGAGTGCATCTTCCCTGATCCCAATTGGTTTTAGGATGCCATATTGCTTCTTCCCCAATCCCAATTCTGTAAGAGACTTCACTGCTTGGCAAATGTGCATGTCATATTGCTTCTTGTGTTTTTTTTTTTTTTTTTTTTNCTATGTCCTCTTTCTTGTTCTATTTGCTTGTCTCTGTTTAGTTATTTTCTTCTTTGACAAAATCTTTCCCGTTATTAATGGATATTCCTTAACATTTTCTAGGTGTCCTTTTTGCTTGGAATAGTACAAATTTTTGTCGCATGGATATACTCAGAGTTCCTTGAATATAGGAAATCTTCTCATCCTTCTAAAGTGTAAGTTTCTTCTCCCAACATGGGGGGGCTACAGATTTTATGGATTGGGATTATTTGAATCTTTGGTGGTTTCGATTGGCTTTGAGATGCTTGTATGTTACATATTTTAACCAATACTGAATTTCAATCTGCTTCCCTTCTTTTACTTGTCCATAATTGTTTACTTGGATTATGATACTATGGTTGGTGGCTATACCAAACCCTCTTCTCTTTTAGAATGGTTGAAGAAGTCAAGCAGCTGCCTCAGAATATGGCGAGAAATTTAGAATTGTTTCCTTGCTAGTTTTCTTGCTCTATTGAGCAAAACTGCCTGTTAAAGATAAAGTGCAAGCAGAAGAGGCATCATCTTAGTTTGAAGATTTTATTTTTTGGTTGGCTAAAAGTTCACTGACTTAAAAATTTGCTAATATTTCCTCTGATTTATGCTAATTGTTTATCCCATATGATCACGTTTTGATGCCAATGTAAAGTAAAAATCTCCACTTTAAAACACTAAACAAAAAGTATGCTTCTGATTGTGCATAGAAAAAGAAATTTGAAGGTATAAAAACCCCTCTTAATGGGGTCTAGTCTAGAATTGGGGAAACTCAATCCCTTCCTACCAGTTTATGTTCCTTTAGCATCATTTTTCTTGGCACCCAAGCAGAAAGAAACCAACTTTAACCCCAAAACTGAAAAGTGAGACAAATCAATTGTGAGGTAAAGAAACTGAAACCCATGTTTCCTATTCCTAGATTCCTTGAAAAAATAATCCCAAAACAGAACATGGTTAAGAAACAGTATCAGGGAGTACATTGATTGAGGGACAGTGGTGAGGCAACACTAGACGCAATCCTAGGATTGCAATGCATCACATTGACAGAAAGAGTGGGGGCCCATATTGGTGCTCTGTGGTGCTCCAAATAATTTTTGGAATACAACAGAGGGTGGGATCATTTATATGTACTGCAATTATCTTTTGGTCATTAAAAGGCATTGAGAGAGAGAGAGGGAGGGGGGAGGGTGTGGGTGGGGTGGGGGAGAGAGAGAGAACTAACAGATCCTACTAATTTTATTCTTTATACCATGTGTCTCAATTTAAAAGGGTTTGATCTCCATTTGATGCTGCAATTTCTGAAGTTTTATTGAAATTGGTTTCCTAATATTTAATTTAGTGTTTAATTAAAATTTTCACTTTTCTCCTTCGGGCACAGATACTAAGTCTCATCTTCTGTTTGATATATTTTCAAAAATTTAGGAGATTGTTATTCATGAAATTGAGAGGAAGAAATAATGTTATTTAGATAGAATATTCTCTGATTATAAGTTTTATGGGTTGCAGTCATTCAGGCATTAATATGGTTGAATTGGGAAAGGAGACAATCAAAGATGATGATCGGACTACTTTGCTGGAAGGAGGTCTCACAAGATCAGCATCTGCAAAGTCTCATAGTTTATCAATAAAAACGAATCTAATTAGGTCACTTACTATGTTTCATCCTTATGGAGTTTCATTTTTGATTGTCTTAAGTGTTCTTACCTTCTGCTCTTCATTTTGTAGGTTCCTGACCATGGACGATTCCTTTTTGCTAGAAAATAGAGCAACTTTAAGAGCAATGTAAGTCGCAATCATTTTTATTGAGATACAAAACATAGCCTTCTCTCTTTCTTATATCACATTACAATCACGTAGGTCTGAATTGGGCGCAATTCTGCTGTATTTCTACATATGTGATCGTACAAATTTTCTGGGAGGATCTACAAAGGTGCTTTTGTCTTGCTTTGATTATGTTTCTTTAGTCCCATCCATGATTCTGTTTAGGATAGTTTTTATCCTCAGATGCTACCCCAAGATATTATGATGCATAATCATCTCCACAAGGCGCTTTTTTTCCTGTATAATTCTGGACACTTGTGCTTTTGTTCGTGAGTATAGTACTGCTTCATTCCTGTCAATCTACATGTTATGGCAACTTACATTTTGATGACATGAATTTTCATTTGGTCAAACATTAGATAATAGTAGAACATTAACTTTTTGGGAAAATAACACTTTACAGTCTACCCCCTCAAACTACCATTCTTTTTGCAATATGACTACAAAACTACCAAAGTTGTGATTTAGCCCCCCATTTTGAAAATAAGTGATGTGACACATTCTTTAGGATTTGATCTTAAAGAAGGGCTAAATTACACAGAGTGGTAGTTTGGAGAGTAAAGTTGTTTAAAGGGGTTGATTGTAATTTTCCCTACTTTTTTCTTTTCTTGTGTACTGTATGCTTAAAATTCAGATGATGATACACACCATTGGCTGGAATATATTACTAACAATTTTGATAATCTTTGTCAACTCTTCCCTTGGGCAGAAATACAATCGTGATCTTTTCCTCTTTCTCTACATTCTCCTTATCATAGTTTCAGCAATGACTTCTTTGAAGAAGCATAATGATGTGTCAGCATTCTCTGGAAAATCCTTACTTTACCTCAATCGGCATCAAACTGAGGAATGGAAAGGATGGATGCAGGCAAGTAGTCTTCAAAGCTCACAACTTGTGATTAGTAGTAACGTTTAACTTTCACTTAAGAAAAGAAATCGAAGTGCTTTCATTCTTTTGTAGTATGTGTTCTTGCATTACTTGTGTTCCTACGTCTGCAAAACTACTTAATTTACCTTCGATTATATTCGTTTTTTCTAACATCGTAAAACTTTCTCACCTGTGGTCTATTTTATTTCATTCCGGCCCTGCATTATGTTTTGGATAATAAAAGCTACTGAGAAATTGTGAAACTATTTGATTTTGGTTTTTCTTTTATTGGAATGTTAAGGTTTTGATAATGCAACAACCTTTTGGGATTGACATCAGTTTAATGTCTGAAGTGGCGTCTACGTTTCTCTTTATGTTTTTGCAGGTCTTATTTCTGATGTACCATTATTTTGCTGCAACGGAGATATACAATGCAATACGTATCTTTATTGCTGCATATGTTTGGATGACTGGATTTGGCAACTTTTCCTATTATTACATTAGAAAGGATTTTAGCATTGCACGCTTTGCTCAGGTAATGGACCGTATAACCATTTAACTCAAACAACCATTGACATATTCTTTTCTTTGCTTTCTTTTCCTTGTATGTTTTTAATCTAAGATCTTCTAAGTCATCGTTTATATTATGCAGATGATGTGGCGGCTAAATTTCTTTGTAGTATTTTGTTGCATTGTTCTGAACAATGACTATATGCTGTACTACATCTGTCCAATGCACACGCTTTTCACATTAATGGTGTATGGAACCCTTGGTATTTTTAACAAGTACAATGAGATACGCTCAGTGATGGCTGTGAAGATTCTTGGATGCTTTCTTGTGGTTATCTTGATTTGGGAAATTCCTGGAGTTTTTTATATATTCTGGCGTCCACTTGCCTTCATTTTAGGTTAGTAACCAATTTTGTGTTGCTTTTTGTCCTTTATTTTTTACTTGCTCCTACATCAATACTAATCTGAAATTTAGCAAGTCATTTCAAAGCTCAGCTAGTCAGCTTCTTTAGTTTAGTTCTTTATGTGAACTTTTCCGAAGTTGGAGAGCACCCAACTCGTACTTGGATTTAAAGCTTTAGTTTGTGGGCTTCAGGTTTGGGAGCGATTTGATTAGAGTGATCTAGTCGGTTTGCTTATCTGTGTTATCACCCTTGAACTTCGATTGTTCGCCACCTTTTCCTCTCAATGCGAATTTATTTATGGACTCATATTCCATGTAATAATATTGGTGACGACATTTTGAATGGATTTGATATGATAAATTGGATTTTGTTAAGCTTACTCCTGTGGCAAAAGTTCAAGGAATTTTTTAGAATAAGTATATGATTATGCATATACCTACTGGCTTCATATGCATAACGTTACTTTTAATGACAGGGTATACTGATCCTGCAAAACCAGATCTCCCTCGTCTGCATGAATGGCATTTCAGATCTGGACTTGATCGGTATATATGGATCAATGGAATGATATATGCATATTATCACCCCAATGTAATTTCTTGAATGTCTGATCATCTGGTATTTCTTGCTTTCTTGGTGTGCCAACCACTAAAAGTTTCAAATACGTGCACATTCTAGGTTGAGAAATGGATGGAGAAATTGGAGGAATGTGAGATCAAAAGGAGAATCTCCATCAAAGCAAGCATTGTTGCAGTTTCTTTATTTGTGAGTTGCCTGATTTTGTGACCACAGTATACTTATTATCTGTTTACACTTTATTGTTTATCTATTTTGGGTTTCTCGTTGTCTTTATGTCATTTTAATTTTTTTTTCTAGGTTGGTTACTTGTGGTATGAATGTATTTATAAGCTGGACAAGGTTACATACAACAAATACCATCCCTACACATCGTGGATTCCCATAACGTGAGTATTGATTAGTTACTTTATTTTTCCTATTCTAATGTTACTTTCCCATATAGAATGTGCAATCAAGTAACTCTTTCTTGTTCATCTTCCAGTATCTTACTATTTGCCTTCTTTGTGATATCAGAGTTTATATTTGCTTGCGAAATTTCACTCAGCAGTTTCGGAGTTTCTCATTGACTCTCTTTGCGTATGTTCTCTTATCTGTACAATCGAACCATTTAATACTTGAACCACCCCCTTTACAGGAATATTGAATGACTTTTTGTATATGAACTTAAATGTATTCTGCTACCATATTTTTAGGTTTCTTATTGTTCCACTTGGTATTATTAGGTGGCTGGGCAAGATTACTTTGGAGACCTATATTTCTCAGTTCCATATCTGGTTGAGGTTTGTAAATTTATTCATTTCATTTATATTTCACCAATTTGCCAAGTGCTACGTACTAACATTATAATAAATCTGTGTTTATTTATTTTGAAAACATCTTTATTGGTTAGATGAAGCCATTTTTTAAGTCTTGATGTATGTTGTATTATATAAGTCTGTAATCTCATGTAACCATTATTGGGAGTAAATTAATACTATGAATTCAAAAACATTTCCTTATTTTTACTTTTTGGATGTGGTATTTAAGCTTTCTTCTTAAAACTTCCAAGAAGTACTTGAAAATTTCATTTTTAATTATATAAATTAATATCAAAGCAAACGTCATGTCCCTTCTTAAGTCTAAATAAAAAGAAGGGGGAGAATCCAAGGCACTGAGCCCAAGTGGATATCTTTTCCTCGTCTTACTTCTTCTGGCATTACCAGGGAAAAGTCCTAAACCTCACTGACATGCAAATACACGGATAGAGAAATTGACAGAGGCAAAATGCTGACTCAACTCAGTTGTGTTTCTAACTTCCCTATATGCATCTGCAGATCAAGCGTGCCTAATGGACAGCCTAAGTGGCTTCTTTCTCTTGTCCCAGAATATCCCCTGCTTAACTTCATGCTCACTACTGCCATTTATGTCCTTGTAAGCATATTTCTTCTTGACCCTTCAGTTCTTCATATGCCACTACTACTAACCATGACCAACTTTTGTTGCATTTTTTGGCTGCCCTCTGGACTTGCTTATGCAGGTATCTCTTCGGATTTTTGAATTAACTAATACACTGAAGACGGTTTTCATACCCACAAAAGACAACCAGCGGCTGCTATATAATTCTATTGCTGGGGCTGCCATTTTCCTGTCATTGTATTTCATCTCATTCATTCTTCTACAGATCCCTCATGCATAGGTAATCCTCTTCATGGCAATTAATTGTTTTTAGAGAGAAATCTCATACTTGGGATTTGTGAAGGGCTTTTATCATAATTGTGGGTAAAAGATTCTGGTACCTAATATACACATTTTTTTGAGCATCACGGAGCTTATTTTAATTCTCTTACCCACATACTATGATCAATAATTGGAAGTACTGTTACAGGCCTGACAAATCAAGACTTAGATAGAGCTACATAGATATTTCCAAACCATAGAAGTGGGAATTAAATAAGGGGACTTTGGAAGATGCTGATTGCAAGTCTAGCTGCCAAAGCAAATTTTGCAATGGGCTCAAGAGCCCTGATTGCTGTTATCAGAGCTGAATGTAGAAGTTGATATGCATAGCAGCGTGTGTCAAGAGTGCAGGAAATGACAGGAAATATTCTTTCTTTCTTTATTTTTGCCTTTCTGTAATATTTGTAATTGCCGCATATAAATTCGTTCTCTATCTTGTTCATTGTTCAATCATCGAAGAAAATGTAGTTTCCTGTGGCATATAATCACGTGTCTAGCATCAAAGAAATGCAAGATATGATACTAATGAACTTTGATTGTCTTGGAGCATATACGAACTTGGTGTATTCGAATAGGAAATATTTTCCCGTATATTCTTGAAACATTTCTCTTCTGGATCTTTAATTGCTTCTCCCTCAACACCAAAAAAACAGTTTGTTTCAAAGATTTATATATTGTCGTCTTATATACACTTTCTCGGAAAACTTCCTCTCTTGACCTTAGCTCCGGCCTATGTTGTTGCATGCATGAACTACCTGTGCAAAATATTTCAGAAACGATATTCCCTGTCACCACGATGAACAAGGGAATCATAAGATACGATGGGTATCAATCGAAGTTCGACAAGATTAGTGTTGTATGTATTGAAGTATGCAATGGAAAAAGCGAATGAGTAGATGTTAAGGGAAAATATGCACGGTGCCATTGTAGAAGCCAAGGATTCTCTTGGTTCTGAAGGTCTTGGTCATGTTGGCTTCAAAGGAGTAGGCCTAGGTTTCAGATGTACCTCTAGTTAGTTTGGAGCTTGGATTTTAAGGCGCTGAGCCGCTTTGTACAGGACGTGGTGCAAAAGGTGCTGGAGATCGACAGAGAGATAACTACACCGGACTTCGACAGCTTTGCACCTCGATGGAGATCTATAGAGAGTGACTTCGATGTCCTTGAGTTGCAACGGGCTTGAGGACAGAGATGTAAAAGAAAAATTCTTTTCATCAGTTACTATTTCACCACCTCACACCCCACACCCTATAGGTGTGGACTGTTAGAGTGAATAATAGTTGATAAATAGTAAATCCCGATGTAAAAAAGGAAAGGAAGATGTAAAAAGACTTTTATCACTTGTATTTGGGTATTAAAAGGTAAAAATAATAGAAAGATGACTGTGTCCTCCTCCCATTAGGGATGTGAAATTCACCTTCACGCCACAGTTTTCCCAAATAGAAATCGGGCCCAAACGAAACACATTTATTATGGTACATTTTACCAAACATTGGATTGATATATCTTCTTTAAACTGAATTTTTGGTACAGTAAGAAGTTATGAAGCATGGAAGCTTCTATGTTGCCACATGCTTCATGAATTTTTGAAGGGACCAAAAAGCCTTAGATTTGCAGCAAAAGTCTAGGCAGTTTGTTGCTTTACACTTCCAATGCAATCAATCTTGAGCATATCATTAATAATAAAAATTAGTGCCCGATTAGTTATCAGGTTACCAAAAGTTAAGGCAGAATGGTGAAAATAGGCACCTAATAATATCTGCCTTTTGGTTTTGGTCAATCTCGCCCACTACATACAGTACTGGTGATGACAGCCACTGATGTTTTGAAATTCTTGCTCTATTCAAGTCTGAAAAGAAACTTAAAATAATAAAAGTGCAGACAGCGTTGAAATGCCATTTGAGAAATCAAGCTTCTGATAATCGGGCTTAGCTGCTCCAACTTGGTAGTTATTTATTTGTTTGTTTCTTGGCCACAAACAAAAAGTTATTCGATCTCTTTGTTAAGGACACTTTAAAAAAAAAAAAAAAAAGAGTTAGCGTGTAGGAATTTTGTGTGAAATATGAGAATGGCCTCATTGCTTTTCTTGTAGGATTTAAACTCTAATCATCGACAAAAAATGAACATCTTTGCAAGAATGAAACTCTAAAATATCTTTGCCACCATCTCATTCAATGAAAGAAACCAGCACCTCAGTTGGTCAGGAATTGGGTGCAAGTAGCCGGCAAATTATATCCCCTAGAGTCCACAATTCAACAATTCAACCATAACGACCTTCTTAGACCCACCAAGGCATGTGATCACCATATCTAAATATATATATATATATATATATATATATAGTGTGTGTGTGTGTGTGACTGTCATGTATATGAGGACACCTGCTAAAAAACAAGGAGGTGTCCTTGTCCCCTCACATAATTTGTAGCCTTTTGATTTAGATGTCACTCTAACTCCCTTGGAAAATTGGTTGAGAGAAGAAGCAAAGAAGGATAAGCAACCCAATAGTACATCATTGAGCCATTTAATCATTGTAATTAACTAGTTGTTCATCACAAACCATATGAATTTCATTACACAATATTTCATCTTAACCACATATACACTACATTATTTTACAACGCAATTGACATGGCCGGCTGCATTGAGTTTGAGTGGGGTAATTGTAAAAGCTTCACAGAATTTTAAATAATTTAGAATATGACAACTTTTCAAGATTAATTTAGAACATCCCAATCCCTTTCAAAACAGTCAAAAGTGTTATAAGACATGATAGAAATAGTATAAGAAAATGTTTATTGCACCGCTACAGCTACACCCTATGAGCAACCACAATTGCTTTTAAATGCTTCGTTCTCTCTCTCTGTCTCTCTCTCATCTTTAGAACTTCTTGATATTCAACATGGGAGAAGCTCAAGAAGTGCAGCTCCACATCATGAGTAAGTGTTCAGGTTTTCATATATTAACTAGCAAGAGAGAAGTTTCTTATCTTCATTTTTACATTAGTCAAAGTTACTAGAGGAAGATAAATTTAGCTTGATTTGGCAGGGTTTACAAGAGCTCTGTTTTTTTTTATAAGGTTTACAAGAGCTCTGTTTCTATTTCTAGTTTTACTTCAGTAATGATAGAAACAGACAGATAATTCAAAACTATCTAGCAGTAGAATTGCTGAACATGTGCATCAGCTTTGACTTTTGAGTGAGATGTTGAATCACATGGATGTGGGTTTTAAGTTTTGAAGAAAGAAATCCTTGTGTCCCCAAAGAACAAGTTATGTGCCTTTTCTTTTCAGTTTTTTTGGAACTTGTAGACCATAAGAGGTACCAATCCAGGAAAAACCTCATCTCTGTAAATGTAACATATAGATGGAGATCCTGCCTATATATCTAGGCATCCTGGGCTTGAAAAAACCTCTACCACCTAATCATTTTTCAGAAAAGAAAAAGGAAAGTCAGAAAGAGGGAACCGAAACTATGTTGTTTCTAGCTCGAACCTAGGTGGTGGAACATAAAGATATGACACTGCTCCAGCAGTTAGAATTTCATAGTACTCCTGGTCAACATAGCAAAACCTTTCTTCTATACATTATAATACAATTTGAGGGGGAAAAACAAAAGCCTCAAGACCATGCTGAAGTCCAAGAAACTCCAGCGTTTATTGGAACAAGGAATTATGTGTACAACTTGAATTTCTCATGTTTACTTGGCATGATTTGAGAACGGAAAAAAGGCTTTTTGGAATTTACTTAAGAGGTATACCAACAGGTCTATAAAAAGGGAATACCCCAGCATCAAAGACCAAAAACATGGATTCTTGGGTTCTGATGTAGATCAGTCTAGAGACATCATCCACTTGAATGAAAGATCCTTTCTAAGAACACCAAAACATGTAAGTTAAGAGAAAATATAAGAACATCCCGGATTGAGTGTGCAAAAGTCTGTCATATAACTTTTTTTGGGGGAAAAAGTCTTCCCACGCTTTTCCTCAAATTTGAACACCTTAGTAGGAGAGATAGACATATGTAGTGGACTCTACAACATTTCTTACTATTGTGTGGATTTTTTGGACAGCATAATGCTCAATAATTCTTGTCCAGAGCCCATTTCATATCAATCTCTCTTCCACTTGTCCTCAATTAGGATAGTAACTAAAACATACCTTGATCTCCTTTTTGATACTGTACTAATCCTTTCGTTGCGGTCCTAGCAGCTGAGATGGGCAAACAAGCAAACTCAACTGAGCAAATGCATGCCAGCAGCCTATCAACAATCGGCAAACGAAGAAACTATAAGAGGTGGCTCCCAATGGCCATATATACACTCTTTCTCCTCTTTGGGCAGTCAACAGCTTTAATACTGGGAAGATTATATTACGAAAAAGGTGGAAAGAGCAAATGGTTAGGAACCCTTGTGCAGCTTGGTGGCTTCCCACTCCTCCTTCCCTACTACTTCATCTCAGCACCCAAAAACAAACCCCCCAAAGAAGAAACAGTCCTCTCAAAACCACCATCAGCCTTGACACTTTCAACCGTTTATGTATTCCTTGGCCTACTTGTAGCAGTAGATTGCTTCTTGTTTTCAACTGGGCTAATGTACCTTCCAGTCTCTACTTACTCCCTCATTAGTTCCTCAGCATTGGGGTTCAATGCTTTATTCTCCTTCTTCCTCAATTCCCAGAAGTTCACTCCTTTCATACTCAATTCTCTAGTCCTTCTCACCATATCCTCCATTCTCCTTGTTCTTCAAACACATTCTGCAGACCCCACAGCCGGAGTCTCTAAGGGGAAGTATATAATTGGGTTCATTTGCACACTTGGTGCATCTGCTGGATATGGGTTGGTGCTTTCCCTCACACAGCTTGCCTTTAAGAGGGTTCTGAAAAGGGAGACATTTTCAGCAATCATGGACATGATAGTTTACCAATCACTTGTTGCAACCTCAGCTACTTTGGTGGGACTGTTTGCCAGTGGAGAATGGAAGGGTTTAAACAGAGAGATGGAGGAGTTTGAACTGGGGAAGGTCTTGTATCTCATGACTGTGATTTGGACAGCCATATTGTGGCAGGTTTTCACTGTTGGTTGCATGGGATTGGTTTTTGAGGTTTCTTCCCTCTTCTCCAATGCCATAAGTGTTCTGGGTTTGCCTATTGTTCCGGTTCTTGCCGTGATCTTTTTCCACGACAAACTTGGTGGAATAAAGGTGGTCTCCATGGTGTTAGCTATTTGGGGCTTTATTTCATATGTCTATCAGCAGTACCTCGACGATTATCAGTCCAAGCCTGAAGACAGAACTTCCAATGAAGTTTCCGATTAATGCTTCCCAACATGGAGAGGTTGATAGATGAATAAGGTTCCTTTTGTTTTAGGCTGCAATCTACAGTGCTGGATAAAACACATGCTTAGATCAATGTGAGGCTAATGCAAGTAACATTTTTACGCTTATGCATGGAATGACTATTAGTAGAAGACGAGCAGATGTCCTTATCCCTATTAAATGTGTGGTCAAATTATTTTGCCATGTAACTGTTATATTGAAAATGATCCTCTCAAGTTCTTGTCCTAATTTTATGATACCAGTTAAGAGAGATAGATGCATAAAGTAACATAAAATAGGGAAGGCATTCATAAATTGTTTGAAAATAGATGAAAATGTAACATAAAATCACTTTTTTTTTTTTAATTATTTTATTATTTATTATTTTTATTTTTTATAAATAGTCAAGATTAAACGGAAGGCATCACAGGTAGCCCAACAAAAGAGAATCACGAAAGTGTAATACAAGCAATAACCAACCAATTGGAATAGATTTTGGACATAAAGTTCCTCTCACTTTCTCCTTTAATCAATGTATATTTATGTACCCTGGACTAACTCCCAAGCAAGCCTGAATCATTCTTTTCTTTCCAAAATGATAGAGATTATAAACTAAAATCATGATAGAGATTATATACCAATGTTGACAGCTGCATTCGATAAACTACATGAGACAACCAACATAGTGAGCTCGTGGATATTGTCTCTGCAGTTGTGGCCACTGCACAAAGAACTGATCAGCTATTCTTAACTTGTAAAGAAGCAAGCCACTTAATGAGAGCCTTCTCACTCTTGCTATACTCTCGACGTAGAAAACAGATGACCATCTAACCCCCACAACCTGCAGTCAAGGCTAAAAGGTTAACTCCAACATCATCTCACAGAAAACGACGAGAGCAGAGGCAAAAAGGCTTAATCCATCCACACCTTGAAAAAGAACGCAATAGCACATAGTGGAAAACAAGTCCCTGGCCCATTGCAGAGAATCTGAGGTTATGCAAAAAGTTAAATACAAATTAATTAACTATCCCAGAATATGCCCATGTGTTGGTAACATGTACAAAACATAAATGTCTGGAAGTATACAAATGGATAGAGAGAATACCACTTGGGGTCTAAGTTTAGTCATTAACCAGAGTGCATGAGTCATAGCAACTAAAGTTGTCCACACAGAGGTGAAATATGATTGACCAACTTCCCTACTTCGATAGATCTGCATGAACCGAGCAGTTTGAACCTCCCTGACCCCATTCTGCAGTAGAAACCATTTCAAAAAAGAAACTTTTGTTGACAAACCTGCAACAATCAAATAAAAATAAAATGCAGTGCAGAACTAACTCTCAATGAGAAGCACATTATTTGCTTACTTCCTATACCAACAAAGTTGGAAACACTGACAAACTATGCTCTCTAACTCATTTATTTTTCGCCTGTTTCCATTTTTTTCTATAATATTTCACTTCTTCAACGGAGTGTAAATAAAAAGCTAGAGAAATTTGATGAAAAATGATACAGGTCACAACCAAAAGTGCATAACAACAAGGAATCTATGCACTCAACATATCCTGCAAATATTACAAAACTGCTATATAAGGCTGAAAAGGTACTAGTAACAGAAGACTTTTACCAATATTCTAACCGTTGCTCTTCAACCATCCCAGGGGTTCATGACTCCTTAACAAAAAAAATTATCAACGATCAAGCCTAAAATGCTTCCCACTCCTCTCACTTATAACTTTATAAGTACAACTAAAAAACGGCTTACCTCCTACCACATACTCTCAATTTCAACAACGATAACACTTCTTGAATATATATATAGTTGTATATTAACATCTAAGAATGGACTCTATCTAACCCCCAACTTGGACCTGTCCATGTATCATTGAAGAAATCACATTTAAGACTAAAAAATACAGAAGTACAGAACGATATATTACAACTTACCTCATCAACCAAGTTGTTCTCCAGCGTGCGAGCTTTTTGGAGGCTCATATTATCAGTAGCGGCAGCAATGTAGAATCTAGGACTAAACCTCTCTTTTTGCAGCACCAACAACAGATTAATCATCTCAGCCGTGTGACCCCCTACAATGGTAATAGCAGCCAATAAATAACTACTCAAGTTTACATCGTGAATCAGTAATGAAACCAGCTCCATGGCTCACCTGAACCTAAAACAATGAGGGTACTGAGAGCTCCTGGAGCTTCTGTTCGAAGAGGTTTGCCACTCCGGTATATAACATACAGGACACGAAACAGCATCAAGGTGAGGCTAATGATGGCCAAAGTAATAGAAACTTCTCCATTGCCCTTCTCCATTTCTGAATAAAGAAGAATTCTACCAAAAAAAAAAAGTAACAACTAGAAAATCAGATTTGTAATTCTGACTAAATTCCGAATTAGACCATTGCATCAATTTCACACTTCACCAGAAATTCAAATCCATTGAAGAGAATGGCAAACAATAGCATCGAATCTGAAAAATTCAACGGATCTATGCGAATATCTTACCAGAAAACTATGTAGCGTAGCAGAGGAAGAACAAGAGGGATTCGAACAAGAAGGCTTTGGAGGAGAGACTAAACGGCGTAACATTGGTGTTAGATAGAGATGAATGACGTGTGTTAGTATTGACCTTTGGATTGATTTTATATACGTGGCTATTATCCCTGCAAAAACCGGTCTAAACCGGTGGAGGTGAGCCCAGCCGCCCATACTTTAGAGTCTTGCCCGGGACGGTCCGTTTCAATTCTTGATGGTCTAGTTACATTCGGGGTGTCCGTCATGCTGTGGGTTCCGTTACACGTGTTCTGTGGTGAAACGTCCGTAATTTTCCCTTCATAACCGTCTCTGGTTTGTCTCTTCTTCTTTTTTGTTTTTGTTTTTTTAATTCTATTTGAGAATTCTTTATCCAATAATCTCTAAAGGAAAAATCTATTCCTTGGCCGGTTCACTAACTAACACCACACACCGTGATGTGGCGAACGTGGTCTGGTCGCCACGTCACGATTTTTCACTTCCTCTCAGATGAGATTCGAACTTCGCACGCATCTCCCTCAAATCCCTTCCCCCTCGTCGAGCAAAGCTTCCCTCTGTCCGTAACCCACCAAATCCCTTCCTCTCCTTTCTTCCATCATGCAAATCAAATCCCTTTTTACGCCTCTATCTGTCGCCCTTACTCCTATCTCTCACCCTCGAGGCCGCACTTCCTCTCCTCACATTCGTAGCCCTCTTACCCTCACTTCTCTCCCTCTGCCAAACCCTTCTCACCTATCGACACCATCCCTAGAGAAAATCCCTAACTGGTCTGAGAAATGCCCCTTGAAATCCACTTCACGAAGTAGCCCCAACCAATGTTTTGAATACCGTACCGGATGCCGTACCGGTCGAGCTATTGGAACGAAATATTTCGATATCGATACCGTTTCGTGTACCGTTTCGGGATAACATTTGAGTATATGAATAAATTATATATATAAATTATATTTCAAAATAATAGTCTATATATAAATAAATTATATATAAATATATAGATATATAAATTATAAATAGTCTAGTCTGAATTAGGGATCAAAAAATGAACTTGTAGTTTGAAAATATGAAAAAAAAAGAGGGCCGAAAATACTGGCCGGTATTTCGGCCGGTACGGAACATATAGTGTACCTGTACCAGTCTGGTGGCCGGTACGGAAAATACTGGCCGTACCGGTTGGTATGGTATGAAATTCACAACAGTGGCCCCAACACTAGTCACCATTTCGTATCCCCAAACAAAACCCAATCGCACAATTCCTGTGGAGATAAGATGCTCTGTGGAAATGCTGCTTCTGTATCACACTGCCACTGCTTCCGCATTGCTCAACTCCATGCTCTCCGCCTCTATTCGTAGCTACTGTTAGATTCCTAAAGGTAGTTTTTTTTTTTCTTTTTTTACATTCCGATGAAAGAAACTTGATAATTCACCATAAAGTTTTATTTGATTGTCTATTATGTGGTGCTGGAACTGCTTTTTTGATTTATCATTGGTGAACCGCTTGTTGTTCTAGTGGCTGCTTTTTCAATTTTGTGAGGCATTGTGATAATAGTTGTGCAGAACACACTAAATAAAGTAATAAAAATTATTAATCTAAATAAATACTTTCCATTATTCCATCACTTAAATAGATTACTTCCAAATAGCTTACCTCCAAATGAATTACTTTAAATCATAAACTAATAAGGTATACTTCCAAATAGATTACCTCCAAATGAATTAACTTAAAATAATATCGACAATTACCACGAGAACAGAAAAAGGCACCAAATCCCTTTAAATTTTTTATCTGCACAACCAAGTACATAAATGTACTAGTAATACTATTGCTGAATTATTTTTAAGGATCTTAACCTCTAGCTAAGAAAATTAATAGATTAGGTCAACTAAACAATGACATATCAAATCAAGATAGGTCACTTTTAATTGAATCACAGTAATGAGTTTAAATCAATTCTAATTCTTAAAACATGAAAACATGGGAAGGAATAGCCATTCCGACTTGTTTATCCGAAGCATTAACATTTTCATCATATTCCGAGTATACCAATTAGTGAGCCTGCAGGAATAAAAAAAAAATGAGTTCCTTCAAATACTACCAACGAGTTCAACTCAATCATGTCTCATACACCAAGGAGGTATTGAAATTGCAAAATGTCTCATTGGGTGAAGAGAAACCACTTGTGCACAAACTTATTGACCTCTAGGAATGTCTACCTAAATTATAAACAAGAAGCTTTTTTTTTTTTGATGACTATAATTTATAGCATGATTAATTCTTTTTTTTTTTTTTTTTGCTTAGTTTAATTTTGCCAATGGAGATTGTTTTGATACCGAAGTTAACAATGGTTTAGTTGTTATTATAATTACTACTATTTGTTTTTCTTCTGGTTTGTTCGGAATCTAAGTTTTTTCTTTTTTCTTTTTTTCTCTTGTTCAGGTGTTGCTTATTGGGATTATGTTCTGTTTGGGTTTTTCTTGGAAGGAGAAAGGGAGGGTGGGGATTAAATTATGTCCTGTTTGGGTTTTCTCAGGCCTGAAAATGAAATGCATGCCTGTACAACCTGCTTTTTATATGTGACCCAATTATATGGACACTTGAATTATGCAAAACTATAATTTATAGACATACACCTTATGCTTAAAGAATGCTATGAAGTAAGAGATGTATTACCTTGTGCTTTGCACACCAGACTTTGTATTGCATGAAATTACCTTGTGCTTTGCACACCAGACTTTCTAGAAACGGGTCCCTTGCATATAATGGACTGCTTTTGTTGTCATTCTTTTGTTGGAACATGTAGCAGAATGTTACTATCAATCATATGACCTTTTATGTTTTGATACCTTTGCTGCTATCTTGTTTGGGCTGTTTTCAGCAACTGTTTCTATTTGCTTCAACAAAAGTTGTCATTTATATCAGCTATGACATCAAGTCAATCATCATCATTTATAGTGAATGCATTTCAAATGGAAGCACCAATTTGTTGGTGTGGTTTGAAAGCACCACTAAAGACCTCCCAAACTAACAAAAACCTAGGAAGAAAATTTTATACTTGCTCGAAGTATAAAACGGTAAGCCAACTTATTATTATTATTCTGTAAATAATTGGCAATTGCATTAATTGTTGTCACATTTTAATGTTTGAAATTCTTGCATTGTATGCAGGGAGAATCAAGTTGTCAATTCTTTATATGGGCCGATATACTTCAGCTGATAGATGATAAGTATATAACAAGAGAGAATGCACTGTAAAATAGAAAAGATGATTTATTGTTGTGCGAGTATGAGGTGTCGAGAAAAGAAGATAAACTAATACAAAGAGAGAACGATTTGAACCTTCAAGAGGAGGAAGTTCGAAGGTGGGTTGTAGAGAATAGATGTGGTCATATATTATTGTGTCTGTATTGGGTTTGTTCTATTGCAATAGTTTTTGGTTTGTTCGAGTGGTAGATGTATCGACCGTTATTGTAATTGTAGAATACTCTATAAATATTTTGTAATCATGGAACGATTTCCGTCTGGTAATGGATGTTAACTTTTTTGTATTTGTGATAATGGTATTGTACACTTTCTGCAAATCTAAATCTCAAACAAAAAAATACAAATTTATTAGAATGGATAATGCATGCAGTACAATAAGTATATAGTTACTATGAAAAAAATTTGCTACCTGTTTCTTTCTTCTTTTGGTCGCAGCCTTCTCCACAGGCAAAACCTTCATTTTCGATGGAGGCCTCCATTTTCTTTGGACAATGTGTGGGCTTAACATTTTCTTATTGTTATCATAAGCCACATTTCCTCTGACCTTGGTTGAACCAGATTCAAGTGTTAATCCTTTAAAGTTATTCTCAAACTCATCCAAATGACACATGAATGCATTGACATGGTCATCATGCTGGGATACAGGGGTTGCTAATTTTAGACAACGTTTCATGACAAGCTCATACCTTTGTGTGTCTGCATTTTGCCGCATGTCATCGTAGCTACTTTTGACAAGTGTGTATGAAGAGGTCCTTCCGCCATCGATCTAAGATGTACTCCTCTAGTACACTGTGAATCTTCTTCATCTGCCAAACTTTCAATGCATGCCTACAAAGGATCCCCTGATCTCAAATAATGCACAAGTGCATTTCAGTTTACATTCCTCCTCATTATAATAAATTGAGTACTTTACGGTTTTGACATGGTTATCCTCAATAGTAATTTCATCCAAAACATCGAATGTGGAAATGCAACCTTGTTGAGAAATAGACAATTACAACACATCATCCCCAACAACTCTTTCTGGACCTCTTTATACTTCGCGTTTGTATACAATGCTTGAAACTGCTTCTCAATGTGGAATGGAGATACACATGGGATGGTTTGGTTGCAGGACATGAAATCAGCTGTAGTCTTGACCTCCACCTTCTTTCTCAGAGTATTGTCAAATTGATCTACGAATTCTTTCAATGTCGTGCCAGAATGTACAAATCCATCGAAGAAAGCATTCATGCTTTCAGATCGTTGTGTAGTGCTCATGCCAGCCCAAAATTCCCCCTTCAAGTAAGCTGGTATCCAGAACGACCTCTCATTGTACAACCCTTGCAGCCATGCATTATCACTAGGGTCATACTTCTGAATTAGTTGCTCCCACTTCTCTTCAAATTCTGCACATGTCTGTGAATCATATAGAGAACTAAGAATGGAAGTCTTCAATCCGTTATTGAATTGGGAGTGGGATCCCAATTTCTCGAAAAGTTTTTGCAGTATATGCCATAGACAATATCAATGGCGAGTGTCTGGGAATACCAATGTAATAGTAGACTTCATTGCTCGGTCTTGGTCTATTATTATCTCTTTTGGCACTCGATCATCCATGCACTGCAACCATGTGCGAAACAACCATACAAAAGTAGTTGTGTCCTCACTGGAAATCAGGCCAGTCCCTAACAATATACATTGCCCATGATGGTTGACTCCAACAAATGGAGCAAAAGGCATACCGTATCTATTTGTAGGTATGTTGTATCGAATATGATAATATTCCCGAAATACTCATACGCTGCTTGACTTCGTGCGTCAGCCCAGAACACATTTCTAATTCTCAAGTCTTCATCCACATCCACAACAGAAACAAAGCTATCATTGATCAAGCTCATCCTTTTAAAGTAGTTAGTAAGTGCCTCACTACCTCTTTTACCCAATCTTAACTGTCTGGCTTTGTCAATAAAATTTCAACAGTCTTTTTCTTAGAAATCAAGATTTTCAAACCCCCCCGCATCAACAACAAGTACTCCAAAATTCTTATTCATGCGAATACCTACTCTGTTATTCAAATCCAGCATCCTTTGACTATATTCATCTAGACATTTATGCGATCTAAAAAATCTAGGCTTTTGTGGGCTGATAGTACTATGATTATGGGCAATCTTAACAGTAGTTACCACCCATACACCTTTCACCAAATGGGCATTTATCCTCGCTTTACAATAGGTTTTAGTTATTGGTCTTGGCCTTGAAATATTACTATGGCTAGGATGATATTTGCCGCCCCGCGCACACCCAATTGTCAGATACTTGGCACTCCCATATGCCTCTCTCTTCGTCCTTTGTGTTATAACACCAAAACCTTGTTTCTTGGCATATCGTTTGTAATAGGCCATAACCTCTTTATCAGTGGCAAACTCCATACCAGGTTTTGGCTCTTCAACTCCTTCATCATTCGATACTTCATTAATCCCCTTAGCCTTAGTCCCCTCGATCTCAATCCCCTTGGCCTTGCCCTCTTTACATACGTCCGATTTATTTTCTGTAAATGAAAATGCATGATTTGGATTAACATTTATGTTATATTATATATATACTGAATGTTTACTCAAACTTGTTAAAATGTAATACTGTTACTCATATGACAGGTTTGATAAGCCATATGTGATGTTCTTCTCAAAAAATTTTCACTTTCAGATGTAAATGACACAGTTGATGATTCACTTGCTAGTTGATGTGGCATTGATGGAGGTTGTAATTAGGTACGAGGTTAGAACGGGCCAAATGCATGAAAGAAAAAAAATTATGACAGCTATTAGAAAGGAACTTACCAAGATAATATTTTGAACTCGGCCCAACTCCTCGGCATTACTCGACAAAGGGTTAAGCATCGTTGGTCGAAAAGGTGGCATTGATGGAGACTGTAATTTGATATTGTGTTAGAACAGGCCAAATGCATGAAATAAATTCAAATACTATTTTGAAAGTTTGATAGGAATTTACGAGAATAATATTTTGAACTCGTCCCGGCTCTTCCGTATTACTCGATGGAGGATAGAGCATCGTTTGTCCAAAATGTGGCATGATGGGGGCTGTAATTAGGTACGAGATTAGAATGAGCCAAATGCATGAAAGAAAATATATATATATATATGACAGTTGTTAGAAAGGAACTTACTAGGATAATGTTTTGAACTTGGCTCGACTCATCGGCATTACTCGATGAAGGGTTGAGCATTGTTGGTCCAAAATGTGGCATTGATGGGGTCTGTAATTTGATACGGTGTTAGAATGGGCCAAATGTATGAAAGAAAAAAAAAATATTTTGAAAGTTCAATAGGAATTTACTAGGATAATATTTTGAATTCGTCTCCATTCCTCCACATTACTTGACGGAGGATAGAGTATCGTTAGTCCAAAATGTGGCATTGATGAAGGCTATAATTTGAGATGGTGTTAGAACAGGTCAAATGTATGAAAGAAAAAAAATATTTTGAAATTTTGATAGGAATTTACGAAGATAATATTTTGAACTCGTCTCGACTCTTCCGCATTACTCGACGGATGATAGATTATCATTGGTCCAAAATGTGGCACTGATGGGGGCTATAATTAGGTAAAAGGTTAGACCGGGCCAAATGCACGTCCTCAATTTTTTTTTTAAAAAGCTTATAAGGAAATCTACCTAGCTACCCCATACGTATGTATATATAAATGGAGGGTAGTACGAATTTTCAGGACCACAATATCCCTATAATACACAAATAAAATACATTAACTAATTGAAAATATCAAACACATGGACATTTCTAAATGACCAATGTGTATCATACCTATGCCGGGGGGATCGATGTAGAAGGCCTAGGTGGCCTTTCATCTTTCTCTTTATCCATCACGCTATTTCAACCATATGATAATGAAGTTTTAGAAACCCAAATAACAGGAAATATTAAAACTAATTATCTCACTACTAGTAAATTTAAATCATGTACACTAGTACTTAAAAAAGGTTGACAGTTAAACAATACTTGTATCTCATTTGATATGAAGTAGACATAGGAATCTCCATTAAGCCTCAAATATCATCACTAACAACACAAATACCATGTACAAATATGCTTTTTCCAAGTTTTGACATAAAAATCCATAATTTAAGAAAAAGATTATGGAAACGAGCCCACATGATCACTTCATTTAAACCAAAAACTCAGGTAGACTAGAACTGTCATGTACCTAACAACTAATAAAGTACTAAATATCATTAGACTAGAACAAATCTACCAAAGCTTAGGTAGAATAACATAAGCTCAGATAAGGGTTCTTCAAATTAAACAAAAAAATAAATAAAATAAAAAATAAATTCAAAAACATGCAGGGGACATCAAAAAAGTTCAAACTTGGACCAAAATTCACAGCCAAACTGCCCTCTCCATACTAGGTTTTTGAAGGATCTTGCATGGTGTTAAGTTTCATGTCAAGGAAATCCTTTTTTTTTTACCAAATATGGCCACCATCAAGAATGAGACTACCAAATAGTGAATTACTAAATTCCAGAAAGTTGAATCTAAGCTAAACCAAATATTAGCACAGAAGTTTGCTGCAAAGGCATTATTTACTTTTTGGAAGGGATTTGGAATTTTATTTCTTCATCTGCATACTAAGTATTTTAGCTACATATAATAGTACAAAAAAAATTTAAACATAGTTTAAGATGCAAGTCTTTTAAACCAATAGATGTCTAATAAAAATGCACATATCAAACCTGCCAAATATGTATAGATATTGACAAAAATAAGATATCTTCACCAATCTTGTTCAGTTACATGCATACCAGAATGTACTAGTGGTGCACATTCTGAGTAGATTTATGTCAGATTACAACTTCTATGTACAAGTGGTGGAGGTTTCAGCAGGACCACATGGGGAGCCCTTTGTTTTGGAGACACTTACTTCTGTTTCAAATATTGCACTTACTGATGTATTGCAATGCTAGATTCCCAAGTCCTAACATCAAAAAAAAAAAAAAAAAAACCACCTGGAAGACAAAGAAATTAGAATACTATATATATATATATGCAGTACTTGGTCTTCAGAATCCACAAAACACAAACATGGTGGGCTCCTTTTAAAGTTCAAATCCAAGGTTCATTGTTGGAAGGGAAAAAAGAAAGTCCATCCATCATGTAATTAGGATCCCAAGAATGACAAATCAAAATAGACTGTTCAGATTTTCAACAAGAAGGACAAATCAAAATAGAGTATTTTACACTTCTGGGTTAACCTTAAATTCATCTAAAAGTGTTCAGATTTTCACATATAATCACCAGTTTGATGGGAGGAAGTAAAGTAAGTAATATGCCGGTTTTAGGGGCAAATAAAGATACCAAAATCCCCACCCAATCCTTTTATAGCTACTAAAAAAATAAGAACTCAGTCATGGAAGATCGATCCTATAAAATAACTCCAAAAATAACCAAACAACATGTAAAGTTGGCCATAGAGAAATATCATCTGCGAGCGAGATGGTGGCAGACGATCAGAGTTTGTTTGACTAGTTGGTGTGGGCAGCGGTAGTGCACTGTGACAGGACGAAGGAGAGGTGGAGTTGGCCCAAGGGGGGCAAAGTAGCAAGTGGAGTAGCAACGTGGGAGAAGGTGACGCGGGGAGAGGAAATTTAGAAATGGCTTGCGGAGGAAGACAATGAACAATAAAACGTTCGTTTTACTTGAAGGAGAAAAGAAAAAAAAAATCCACGTCAACCCATGTGTGGTGTTGGAGAACAGTAAGGTAGATGTATAGCTTTACTCTTCTCTGAAAAATGGTCAAACTTAAGAGGACTTAAAGAAAATTGATTTTTCAATAATACTTAATTCTCCATCAAATATGTGACTTAAAATACATTGTTTCAAGACTCAAGTTTTTGTTATGGATATCCCATTGTACTAATTTTCCCGTCGTAGGAAAGTGGGTAATTATCAAAATTTCACTACTGATCTACATACTGTATGTGAAGGGGAAAAATAAAGAACCCCACATGGGCCTAGCCACCATGCCTATCCCACCAGGATTAGAGACAAAGGGACATGGGGTGTTAGGGGGGTTAGGGCACCGATGAGGTCAGAAGGATCGTGGAAGATCAGGGTGCATGGGATGTCAGGGAAGGGGGCGCACGCGGGAAAAAAACATTCAGTATAAATAGGCGTTCTCTCTTTTTCACCGGGGCAGGATCTTCTTCTTCTTCTTTGGCTGCTTCTTCTTCGTTTTCAGTTCTCCTTCTTCTTCTTTAGCCTCTCCCCCACCTAGAGAATAGAAAGCTCCAGTGAATGCATTTCTCCAGTAAATTTATATACAGCATCACCATTGTACAGTGAGATATGAGAGGCTATGAGAGACTATAAACAATAATATTATAGTAGATTTTTCCTCCCCAAACGCCCGTAGATGTAGGCGTTATGCTGAACCATGTAAATCCATGTGTTCATCTCTTTTATTTCTTTGCACCTATGTTTTCCATTCACCACATGGACGTACACATCTCCACCATACAGCCGCATCGGAACACTGTTGGGGGCCCCTCACCCCAATGGGCCAAGAATCACTCTTTCTCCCCTTCCAGCCTGTTAAGCGATTTTTACTGCATCAACACTGTAATTATAGAATGTGCAAAAGCTACATATTATGAATTGTTATTTTCATCAATGATTCAAACCCAAAACAACAGAAAAAGGAAAATAACAAAAGTTTTCTTCTAAATCATTCATTTTCTAGGTAGCCAAATAGACCCCAATTGCACGAAAGATCAATTTACAACCAATAACACGAAAAGGAAAGACACGACGTCGCTAGGCTACCAAGAGTGTTGAGGAAATTGATCACTCACTGCAGCACTACACTACACAAGCACAGAATGCAACGGGACAAAGCAAGACAACAATAGAATTGCTGCATAACAGAGTAAGAACAACAAGGGACCAATGTAGCAGGACCACTAAGGCAGATGCGGCTGGAAGCAAAATACTAAGCAATAAAGAATATTCTTGTAAAGGGACAGGTGTCATAAC
>QEOT01003737.1:92119-119273 GCA_003123785.1 Pterocarya stenoptera | reverse complement strand
AAAAAAAAAAAAAAATTTTAAAAAGCAATCTAGAAACTAACGGGAGCCCAAAACGGGCTCCCTAGCACTTCCCATAAAAGAATAACTTGCGCTCTACATGCTAAAAGTATTGTTCCCAAACCAAACATGCAAAGACATTATTATGTACAAAAGAGAACGAATGGGTTTGCTTAGGACAGTCAGCAGTTCTAGTGGTGTAACTCGTGTTCATCTGTTAGGACCACAGGCTTGGGCTGCCTACTAACATTGCAGTCAATGTCGTTAGCGGCAGGGAGTAAATGTACGGCTCAATTCAATCACTTATTTCTGGAAAAAGACATGTCACAATCCGGATTTTCTCAGGAAAATGTATGAACGTTGAATAGAAGGGGGGAGAAACTACCAAATAATTTCACAAATTGAACCCGCAAGGGAAGATCATGGTTTGCATAAAATATTCCCATGGCGAATGTTCTTGAAAGAAAAGATCTGTACCCCACGGCCTAATCAGGTCTGACACTTTCCTTTCTCTGGTCTTGTACTAGAAGATCGAGAGCCGCTGGAAAGACCACATTACTTTTTCAAGATGAAGGCTCAAGTAGAAATTGTCCACATATGGGTCCGATATCCCACAGACATGAGTGCAAGTTCCCAAAGCATATTTGGTATGCTCAATGGATTCACCTTGGATCCAGGAATTTCTGACCAGTTCACAGATATCTCAATCATTGGGATACCAAACCACTTGCACAGAAACACTAACTCGACATCAAAACACCACCTGCATCAAATCCATGTTGAAAATCAATTCCTACAACAAAAATCCGAAAAATAATATGGAAGAGGTAAATACATCCTCTATTCTATAAATAAGTAAGCAATAGTGAGCATGATCTCAATGCAAAATTCCATGAAGAAAATTGCATATGAATGCAACTACCTCTTCAAACGGATGTTTTTGAAAAGCTTCCTTGCAGCAGCCCTAGTAAACATCTTAAAACCACACTGTGATACAGTTCATGTCAGAATAAAGATTAAAGCCTCATTGAACAACAGCATAAACGAAGTATTGGACTTTTATACTGGTACAAAACTGGAGGTCAGATAAATGCAAAAAGGAAAAAACAAAATAAAATAAAGCAGATATACCTGTGTGTCACGAATTCCAGGACCTGCAGTCAAGAGCACCACAAGATGGAAACCCATCATCAAAAAGTTCCGGTACCATTTTCTCTGTGACACATAAGTGAAATGGTTCAAAGATGTGATTTATAAAACAAACTTGGCAAGAGAAGAGTCGGAACATGTAAAGAAGCAAGCAGTATTAGCAAACACTAAACTGTAGCCAAAGCCTTCTCCTCAAGATGAGCGCGAGAACCAAATGCGGCAATTGGAATATCAGATATCCTAAAACTTGAATTGCTAGCTGCTAAATCTACATCATGACACTCCTTTCTGGCAAAAGCATGGATCTGGTAGGCATAACATCAGATAATTTGCAGAAGCTTGATCAACATCTCCATACACCTTGAACTAAGTTTTTTAAATAGCTTGAATGCTTGCAAACAAGTGACAGCACAAAATTATCAATGATACAAACCTGATTTTCAAGTTTTTCAAGGTCATTAACCTTGGTTGCTCCATCCGCATCCAGCATTAGAAGCAGTTCACCACGTGAATGAAGCATTCCCTGTTTTACAATGCTTTCACAGAGACAAAGAGCTTCAATCAATTGTCATCACACATAAGGGAGAAGAGATGGAACCCTTAAAACATCAGTACATCTTCATAAGTAAGTGGTTTGAATTGGACTCACTTTTCTAATTGCTTCTCCCTTGCCATGATTTCTACCAAGAAGGATAAGCCTCACTTTGTCTATAGTGTATTTCTTTACAAAGTCAAGAGCTACTCTTTTTGTCCCATCAACACTTCCATCATCAATAATCACCACCTGTTGAAGGCCCATCCATTCGAAATTTAAGGAACAGTAGATAATAAATATCTGACATACTTTTCTAGAAGGATAGCAAAACTCTATTCTTTATAATAATGAACAGCCAGAGAAACTACAGGAAATATTTCTTCGTCTGCTCTCATTTTACTAAAAAAAAAAACAAAAAACAAAAAGTTGTGTAAATTAAGAAGCAGGACTACGAAGCTGGAGAAGGATTCTCTTCCAATGAAAACGAGAACACAAGCAAACAGAAGGCAGTACCTAGTAGCTAAGAACAAGCCAAGTGTAACTTCAATGCATTAATGATGAAGCCAAACATCTCATTTTGTTTTTAGAAATATTGTTGTGCTCCAAAAAGAACTTAATCTACCATCTGCTTGTACAGTGGAGCCCTCATTAAGATTTGTTATACTTGCGTTATAGAGATAAAAATAAAAACATACCAAGTTGAGTTTCATTGACATTAAAAAAAAAATCAACACAACGCCAGATAAATCTCAAGGTAGCAATGACAATATGATCATCCCTCATGACCATGCTAACTAATTCAAAAGATCCAGCAAACAAAATGATCAAAACGATACCTCATAAGAAAATGACTCATCCTTTGCCGCACGTTGTTGAAGATAACTACAACGTAAAAATACAAAATCACTATAACACAATATGTAACTCTCTTAGCAGTGGCCATTAACAGAAATTAATTAATTACTTCATAGTTTCCTCCAGAGCTCCAGGAAGCCTAAGCTCTTCATTGTATGCAGGGACTATCAGAGATATATACTTCTCTGATGGATCAGAAATATGGGTGCAAGGAACCTGAAACAGTCCATCCAGAAAAGTCAGAATCACCAAAAACCACTACAGATGTCAGTTATAATTATCCAGAAAAAATTGCTACCAAAATGACCTCGTAAAGTGAATCAACTTGCCAAGTAATGCTTCAAAACTACATTATATAAATAAAAGACCCAGAGGATCTTATAATTCTTAGCAGAAATTTTGAAGTCTATACATTGCTCACAATACTATTTTGTTCTTAAAATCATTGATCCTTCCACAAGACTTTCATAAGGTCAAGAAAGATGGGAAGCATGATCCTATCATAAGCAGATTTGGCTAGAAATTTATTGCTATTATATTTTTCTGAGGTGATGGTATCTCATTTAAAAAGACCTAAGGCCAAATGAGAAACTGTAATCTTCTGTAAAAAGGGCGCGTTATCTAGGCCATTTTACTAGCAAAATATAGAAATATAACATACTGAACAATCTCTGCTTGAGTTAACAAGCACGTGTAAACAGTGATAGAGACTCTGATAGAACCGAGCGACCTTTCTATTCAATTAGAGGTTTAAATCTCAGTTTGCCCAAGTAACTTTTTGCTCGACAAGATTCAATTCTAGAACATCAACTACGCATTAAAATTTGCTACATTTTTGTTTCCATACATTTTGGAACATGCACCGTCAAATTGCTTGCTTAGAATGGAATTCATTACATGTCCTTCCCACAACAGTGACATAAGATTCCATCAACTAAGTCCATTCAAACTTAAAAATCCTGTATTATGCGTTCTCCCCGGCATAGATCACCGTTAATTGCTTCAAATAATTATTTTAGATTTCAAGACGCGAACGAATTAAAAACCACAAAACAACTGGTAAGGAAATTTAGAGAATTTCAAATAGTGCCGAAACATCAAAACATACGCGCGCACATAATTATGTATGCATCTTGCAATGTAGATTTACCTGTTTCGACGAATTAGGGACCTCGAAAACTGCGGGATCTTCTACATGCCTAACAAAGAATGAAATAACAAAATGAAAAGAAAATGGATAAAACATGATTTAGAAAAGGCTGAGCAGGAAAGGAATAGATTTCGAAAGTGGGAGGAAACTTCTGAGGTTTTGGTGGAGGATCGGGACGTACGTATTGTTGATTCTTCTCCGATAAGCTTCGAAAAAGATAGCACAAACTAAGCTAAAAACAGCGACCAGAATTGGGGCGACGAAGAGCACCACCAACGACCAAAGAAACCCCATTAGCTTGCAGAGTCTGACTGCGCATTGGGCAGCCATAGGTACTCCTTACTCGTAAAGTTTGGAGGCCATGATCATACAGTACAAATATTATTGAATCGGAAACAGAAGCAAATTAGCCCGTCTAGCTCAGCCGGTAGAGCGCAAGGCTCTTAACCTTGTGGTCGTGGGTTCGAGCCCCACGGTGGGCGTTTTTGAATTTAGATTCTCAATTATTCCAGTTTTGGTTAACATGTCTCTCAATTTGTCGTAATTATGACGTATTAATTCATCAGTTTTCATTGTGATGATGGCAATGCTATCAAAGCAGAGATTGTTTCGTGTAAATTAACTTGTCACTTGGAAACAGTAGGTTTGAGGTGTTATTATTATTGTTATTACAGAATTAACTTTTAATCGGTACATCCATTAAAGGGCTACCTGTCATGTAACCCATTCATTAAACCCAACATGCGTCCTCACTGTACCCAAACCAGATCTCTCTCTCTCTCATCGAAGCTAGATCCCTCACCTCCCCTCACCTTCGTCTCTATCTATCTTCGAATAATTAAAAATATTCAGATAATAACTTCGCCGAACAAGCTTCTGTCGGCAAGGGAAAAAGAATTACTTGATAGGAAGTGAGTCTTTCATTGAACCCAAAGAGCCCAACCCCGCACGTTGAAATTGCTTTGAACCTCCTCTGACGAAACCTCGTCGTTATCTTCTTCTTCGCTATCATCCACTTCATGGAGAGGAAAGCTATCGAAATGACCATTACCAGAGAACTATCAACTCTGATTCAAAGGATAAAAGTCCAAAATCGGAATTATTTTCCCAACTCTGTATGTAATGAAGATGACGCCATGAAATATGCCACACTTCATTCTTTCTCGCGATTCACTCGGCTGGCCTCTTTTCTCTTTTTTCCTTTTTCTTTTACAGAATCATATCTCTTCTTAGATCTTCTTTAGCCGTGAGCAATTTCAAAGATGTTCTAGAAATGCAAGTAGCTAGATAGGTCCCTTGTCAATGTCATGAATTATGACCCTCCACTATCTGCAGTTCCCAATTACATTACCTTCCAATTGTTACTATTTTTCACCACATATATATTTGAGGCAGTTTCACGTGAAAGCCAAAGATAGAGGCGGATGGGATTTTGACAAGGCTTGGAACTGGGTGGGATGTCGACAAGCCAAAGATATATCTGAAATGTATCTACAAAACAGAAATTGAACATAAACAAAGAACGTCTTAGAAGCAAACGAACCAACACATTCACAAATTCCATCTCACAAATTCCCATCAACAAACCCAGCAAACGGATGGGCAGTAGATGGGTGACAGAGATGGAGGGGCCGAGCCAACAAACCCACTAAGTTGGAAGAGATAAGAGTAACCATTTGCAGACAACTTGTCGGGGGAAGAGTCCAGCATGTGGTCTGCATTGGAAGCACAACTGCGTGGTGGCTGTGGCTGCTGCGTCGGACTGGTTGGCGTCGGATTGGGTGGCTGCGTCGGGCTAACTTCGGAATGGCTGTGGCTGTGGCGTCGGGCTGTTGGCGTTGGAATGGTTGGGCGGCGATGGGAGATAGCAACGGGTAGCAAAAGAGAAGGGAAAGACGAAGGGTATTTTAGGTGTTATGATGTAGTCATCGTTGTTACGTTATAATATACATTCCTGACGTGTTAATAACTTATTGACTGCTGATCTTAAGGCAAAAACAGTCCTAACTGCTCCAAAGTTATTATTATTCTACGGGCATTACTTATCAGGTTATCTTGGGCAATAAAAATTAGAGAAATTTTATTCTCAAATCTAGTGTGTAGAATATATTTAGTTTAAAGGATGTGTCTCACTTTCAAACTGTCCTGTAAACCTGCACAATGACCCAAGTGAAGTTGACCTGGTTCGTCTGAAAAAACTCTGATGCTTAAATTAATTTTTGAGTTTTGAAAATAATTCAATCAGAACTCAGCCAAGAAAATCCTCCTATTTTATTGAGGGTTACCTGGTATATATAAGATTATATTGTTGCGCTTAGCTGTTGTCGGATCTTTTCGTGTTGATCCGAGTTTTTTGGGGTACACTCTGTGTTTGAAATGGTCACGTATTTGTATGGGATCCCTATTTTCTAGTGGGCGGTTGCATGCATATCTTTGACTTAGTAGGGCTTTTACTACGCCGGCTTCGTATGTTTGGCCAATGGCCTTTTTTGTTAGACCCCTTTTCTATTTGGGCTTGTTTACTTAAAATGGATTTTTTTTATTATTATAAGCCCTCTATTTAGTAAAAAAATAAATTTTAAAATTTAAATCTTTCAAATTAAATCTTATTATTTAAATTACGTAGATGGAGTCTTCTACCAACTACCTTAATAATATGATAACTCGAAAAATTATGCAAGAAATTATAATTGCATGACATTATAATAAGATGAGAGAGTCTTGTCAAAAAAAGAGAGTAAAGATTACATAAATTACATTACGTGTTAATTAACCTGATCATAATTAATTGTGATCGACAAATCCAAAGAAATTAAGAATTTTCTAGATGATCACAAGAACCCACTTATCTCCCGATTTCCGTTTGGATTCAAAAATGAAATCAGATGAGTTGAGTAGCACTGTTCATCCGGGCCGAGTTTTTTCCCAACCCGAAAAACTGGATTCCGGTTTCGAGTTTCAGTCCGAATCAAAACGAATCCAAAACCTGGATTGCCAAACCCGGACAAACACGGCCCTGGTACGAGTTAGGAACCCGGGTACCGGATTTAAACCCGGTACTCGGGTCTTTTTAAAATGAATGCAACCCCCCAGTCCAACTTATTTCTCTCTCGTCTTTCGTCTCTCTCTCTCTCTCTCTCTCTCGTTGCAATGTGGGCCTACGGCAGAAGCAGAAACCCTAGGTCCCTAGTCGCCGCCATTGTGACCTTGTATATGTCGCCGTCGTCGCATCTCCTTCACTAGTACCCGGTCTTTTAAAAAAGAACCATGTTGGTAAACCTCCCTCGACTCACTTCTCTCTCTCTCTCTCTAGTCTCTCGCTCTCTCTCTCTCTCTCTCGTTGCGCTACGGCAGAAGCAGAAACCCTAGGTCCCTAGCCGCCGCCATCGTGACCTCGTCTTCGTCGTCGCCACATCTCTGTCATCGTCAACCTTTGCCTCTAGGTCGTTGTTCTGGTACTCTCTCTCTCTCTCTCTCTCTCTCTCTCTCTCTCTCCTTGTAACTATGTTTCCGTGCTTGAGCACAAGGTCATTGGGTATGTGAACTATTTACCGTTGAGATGGGTCGTGTGGTGCTGGATGGATGCTGTGTGGTTTTTGGAATGTTTGGAAACTTTTTTTTTTTTCTAATCTGTATTGGGTATGACTTGTTTATGCATTCGTTTATTCTCTATTTTAATGAATCTGCTTGGTTGTTGGAAAAGTTGAAGGAAAAAAATCAAATTTGTTTACTTTGTCATTTTCACTATTTGTACTCATGGTGCCCTGTTTGAGTCCAAGAGAACTTTCCATAAACACCATAGTTTGAGTCCAATCTATCTGAAATTCTTGATCAAGTCGATGGCTTTTTCTTTGAACTTAAAAAGCTTCTCTCAATATATATATATATATATAAATCTGGGTACAACTCGGAACTTGGGTTTCCAGGTTTCAGAAATCCGGATTCATCCGGGTTTCGGCCCAGGTCTGACCCGGGCCAACCCGGTCCGGGTATACTCGGGATTCCCGGATTGCAATCAGGATGAACACCTCTAGAATTGAAATGGTTTGTGAATAGTAGTAAGATTTGTGAGTTAAAATTTGTGAATATTAGTTAGATGATCTCAACTCACCTGGTTTGGATTCACAAACCATCTCAACTCATTTCATCTTTATCATTATAATTTTTTCAATTTCTACACAAAATATAATAATTCAATTTTTTCAAATCCCAAAACAATAATAATATTAAAAAATATTATTCTAAAAAATTATTTTATACTATTCACAAACTATTTCAACTCATCTCTGAATCCAAACGACTAGGTTGGCAAGTACAACAATTTTTTATTATACAAGAAAAGGCTCGATTAATTTGGTAAGATCAATATATTTGTCTAACATTTTTTTAACTCTCCATCCGTATGAATTTATGTACGGAAATATATATATTTATATATATTAGCAACGCTAACTGTTATTTTCTTTTTTTGGGTTCTAACTTAACAGGATAAGGAACGCAAATTAGCTCATAACTTACAATCATTCAAAAGTTCAAACTTAAGACTTACGTACTGGTCACCAAACTTCAAAGAATTGATCTGTACCGCGTTCACTACCACCACCACCATCCAATGTACTGCTAATTGACCTTGTTAGGGACTAAATTGATTGAGTCAAATTTTTTGAAAACCTATTACTAAGGGAAGAGATAGAGCCAAGAGACAAAACAGAAAAGAGATAAAGCAAAAAAATTATCTTAGACTTTAAAAAGAAAATGTATTATAAGTCAAGTTGGATTCTATCACTCCAAAAAAATAACTTTTATATAAGTAGGAGCTCCCCCACAAATCCGAGGCTCTCTCCAAGCACTCTTTACCAATTCTCTGGAGGGACTCTCCTGAGACAACTAAATTCTCTTGTTGTATTGAGAAATAAGTGAGGCCATGAGGCATTGTAAAATCATCATCTGTTATAGTGGATTTTACCCCTAAACAATCCATGGGCATAGACTTTTATGCCGAACCACGTAAATCAGTGTATCTCTCTTTTATTTATGTTTATTTGCTTATTTATTTCATGAATAAATGTGAAGAGCACCATGTCGACATTCGAATCATCTTGTGTGCCGAGGATAACTCTTTCCTCCCTTCTAGTCTGTTATGCAATTTTTGGCATTAACAAATCTTGTCAAGACAAACGTTAAAAGCCTATAATATAAACACTCACCCTTTACCATATTCCATATGATTTCTATTAATGAATCTATACATGATGAGTTGAAGTGCACAAATCCTTGTAAAAATCAAAGATCATATATATAACTGCAAAAACCCTGCATTCTAGGGAATTAAAATCCACAATCAATGAAACCTTCTAATTATATATATAAATTTTTGTGCCGTGCATGCATGAATATATATATATATTTCCTATTTGTATAGTATGTTATTCCTGTAAATGCAACTGTACATGACTTCCTTTAAAGCTGATTTATTTAAGCTACCCCAGAATGACAGAGATGAACAAGATTCCTGTGAGAAAAAAGAAAAAAAAAAAAACAAAGTGGGTGGAATGGGGCCATCTCGTGGCATGATTAAGACCACGACAGAGGTGGGAACAAGAAAAAGAACATGAGTTTTACTTTTCCCTCACTTTTGTAGACCAGAATTCTTGGGGTGGAGAAGCTGGCCCTTCACCTTACTCCATTTTCTGCTTTTTCCATCATGCCAAACAGCCTTTTCCCTCACAATTCTGATGACCATTATAATCATTATCATCGCATCCATCCATGCATCACACATCATGGCATCCATCATCAATTGCAGAGCTTAAGGTATTTGAGTTCACATATTTACCAGAAAGTATTTTTTTAACCTTTCGAGAAACTTGGCTTTATATAATGAGTAATTAAATTAATAACACCAGGGCACGTGTTCTAAACCAATTACCGGAATGCATGTGGAGCTTCGACGTTTGAATTCACGGGCTATACATCTCAGCACAAGTTACAAGAGAGGAGTACTGCCGGAGGGAGGGAGATTTGGATGGACCTGAAATTGTGAGATACCAGCAGTGCAAAGATTTCTTTCATGTATTCATCTGCAATTGGACTGTTCAGTTTTTACTGTCAACATCCGCGTCATCAAATAGTAAACATATCTCTCACGCTTATAAAACAGTACATTAATTAAGGACTTCAATCTTGCCAAGGGGTTTATCATGATGTTATGTTGTTGATACAAACATGATAGATTAACACTTACGTCTATGGCAACTGGACGGATCGAATCTAGTGCACCAAGATCCCGGATACTGAAAAGTGTTTGAGTATATAGCCACACTTTAGTACTCAAGTTGCTTTTGGGTTTTGATATATATAGCTGTGTTATTGTTTGATAGATAAAAATGGAAGAATATTGAAAAATAGAATATTTGATGATCAATTAAGCAGAAATTAACCAGAGGAAATATGCTAATGAATAATCATTGATTTCTCTAAAGAAAGGGCCAGAAAAATAACTATATATTTATACGACTGTAATTCAAGAAAAGAATATATAATAGAGTCCACGCCTGGATCTGTGACTAACCTCCACTTCAGAATCAGAACAGGTCAGTAATGTGCCACACTGCAAATAAACAGATATATTAACATACAAGAGACTCTAGTTAATTCGCTAGAATAGATCAAAGTAGCATTTATTCATACTTAGATGCAGTTTCTTTGATCTTAAAGAGAAAAATAAGAAGTGCAAGCTATTACAAGATCTCTAATAAATGAACCAATCCCCCGTCATAATCATAGTAAGAAAAATTCCAAAAGAAGTCAACCAGATTTTAGTAAAAAAAAAAGGGCTAGAATAATATATGACGCAGATGATGATGTTGTTGATGATAAAGACGTGGAGAAAGAAGAAGATGATGACGACGATGATGGATTTAGAAAAACTAAAAAAAAAAAAAACTTTGCCTAGTGAGCCATGGCCACAGGAGGCGCATAGCTAATGCTTCTTTGGTTGGGCATGGCGAGCATGGCGGTGTGGTCCAGAAAATCCTTGAGCGCAACCACAGACTGTAATATCGTCCTTAGATCATCGGCGCATGAGAACCCGAAGCAGCCCACTTGCCGAACGGCATACACATAAAACGTTATGCAACCTTTTCTGAACTTAAACCTAGCCATCTCGCACCCGGTCAAGCCCCTGATAAGCCTCTTGTTCACTTGTCCGAGCGGTATCTCCGATGGCCAAACACGGTCTGTAGCCGTCTTCATGATCTCCGATTCGAAGACGAATAGAAGTACTTTGGATTTCTTCGTGCCGAGGCCTAGTGTGAGGGTGTGCCAGGCATGGTGTGCCAAGATCGTGAAGTTTGTGGGCAAGAAAGCAGTGGTTGAAGGAAAAGGGAGTTTGTTGTTGTTGTTGGGTTTGGGGTTAGTTGGTGGAAAAGAAAGGAGCTGTAGAAGTTCAAGAGGCCTAGCCCGCCGGATCGTGAACGATTTCACGATGAACTGGCCGCCGAACCGGAGACCCTTTACGTCGGAGCTCGGCTTGAAAGAGAAATCTGATGAGTTTGGTTTTGTGGTTTGGTCATTTGGGTGCTGGTGCTTTTGCTTCTTGTTCTTCTTCTTTTCTTTTTGTTCCATGGTCATCTGTTGGGGGGATTTTGGTGGTGGGTTTTGTTTGTGTATTAGAACAAACCAATCTAAAGCTTTTGATGGAGTACAAATGTAGGGGTTTTTCTTTTTCTGTCTTCTTGAGAGAGAGAGAGATGTAGAAAGAGGGGTACGTAATTGACAACCACTTCACATAATATTGATTTTCTTTTTCTATTCCTTTTTTTATTAAGTTTATCTAGCTTGTATATGGTTCTTATTAGCGACATCCTATTTTAAAAGTGGGCGTAGCTAGGTTGGAGTTCTTGACTACATTCCCTTTTTCTTCGAGAAAAATCATTCTGTTCCCCTTTTTTTTTTTTTATTATGTATTCGCTCATGATATTATTATGCATTGCTATAAAGTTTTGTTTGATCACAACCATCCATAGAGTTGATCGTTGGACATCACAGAGATTTTGCAATGTGGTCAAAGTCACTTGTGTTTGGTTACACCCAACTCATTTCCAAAGCCAATGGCAGAAACTATTCAAAGCTGATACAGAACAAAGTAAATAAGCATTACATGTGCAGTTAGATGATTTTGAACTCGAAAATGATGATTGCCCTCTCAATATGGCATAATGCACACTAAGTGAGGATTTGGGACCACATTATGGTATCCCATATATAGGAAATTGATTTAATCAAGAAGTATCATGTTTCCCGCAATCATCATTAAGGCCATTTTTTAAAGTCCTTGCATTGGACGGCATACACCAATGCAATATTTCAGTCACCTAGAATGAACCCATTTGCGTAATATATAGCAACATGTATAGATATTTTCTTACAAAGTCAAGTAACTAAGCATGCCAAGAAGAAAAAAATATAGGTTTTAGACTGTACGTATATCATGCTATATATATATAATTTGATCTGTACGTCTTAATGAATGGTTGGGATTGGCCCCATTCATGTACTCGTAACAGGCTATAATTTGGTGGAAGATGTTTAGATCAATAAGATGTTTTAAAAAAATTAAATAATAAATGTAACCTACAAATTAGTGAGGAACAGCCAACAAGAAGTGGTTGCATGCCTTTGGTACTTCTTTCTCATGTAACAGAGGGGAGAGATAAGGCTGGCTTACCTCATTCGATGGACAACCCAAAAGTCTTCTCATCACAGTTGTTTCCTTCCAAAGGCGCCATTGCCTTTAATCATTCCATGGGCAAGAAGTTTCAGAGGTCCTTGAGAAGACCAACCAAAAGCAATCATTCTAGCAAGAGGGGCCACTTGAATGGGCCTATCGAGCAAAAAGATTCTGGCTAGCCAGTTCCCTTGTGAAATATTTTGCTTTTATTTATTTATTTATATATATTTTTTTTTGTAATAAAGGTCGAGAGAATTTCGTTGCACAAATAATTAGAGATAAAATAAAAAAGAGAACACATATATAGTCGCAAAGTGAATTCTCAGATTCCAATTATATAATTATGTTCTTTCATCATGTAATCTTATATTGATGAGAGGTACGTAATTAGTTGGGTAATATTAAGGGATCCAGCGACGTTTGCTCGGGTTCATTGAGAAGCCTAGCTATCATCATGCAGCTTGAGTAGTAAGCGTATGTCTAAATCTAGTTAATTGACACCAAAGCTGCCAATAGTCATCAATTATACATAAAACGATCGAGAAAAAATAAGTGGTATTCTTGCAGAAATATACAGCTAATAATCGTGTGAATATAATTAATTTGGTGATGAACAAGATCACCGTTTGTATAAATACAAAATGACCACGCTACTCTGCCGCCTAGTATTTATTGCTGAGTGTACTGTTCAGTGTATTTTTTTTATATTTTTTTAATATATTTAAATATATTTAAAAAATAAAAAAAATACATTAATACATTTAAAATTACTTTCTTAATTATTACTTAAAAAAAAAAAAAAAATTATCCAAGCGGTACTTGGACTGTACATTACGGGCGGCAGACCAGCTTTATTCAACACAAAATATTGTGGCAAGCTGAGTCTGTCAGCGCATTAATTATGTGTCTGCAATTGCATTAATCGGGAAAATGCTATATGTCCCTTTATGTGTCGGTAATGGTTCCGACAATTTTTTTTTTATATATTTTTTTTAAGGGAAATACCATAATTCATTTATTTATTTATAAAAAAAAATTTATATCTATAACTGGATACAAGATATCTCCATCCAGGGAGGAGTTTTGGTGTATGCGATTCTAATGATCTGGCACATATGACAAGAAGAGTTACCGTTGATCCCATAATGTATTTTTTATTTTAAATGAAGGGAAATAAAAAAAATACATAAAAATAAAAATGAACGCACTAATCGGGATGAATTTTCAATAATTGTAGTGTTATCCTTAAAATATTGGTAATGACTTATATATCTTTATATTCATTTTTATTTACATAATATCTCTTAAAATTAGCCTACATTAAATTATGTATATTTAAAATTTTATATAATTATGAACAGAATTTCTTTAAATTTAAAAAAATATTATTCACTCTCTAAACATTAATTTATTATTATTTTTCTTTCCTAATTTCNTTCATTTTTATTTACATAATATCTCTTAAAATTAGCCTACATTAAATTATGTATATTTAAAATTTTATATAATTATGAACAGAATTTCTTTAAATTTAAAAAAATACTATTCACTCTCTAAACATTAATTTATTATTATTTTTCTTTCCTAATTTTTTATCTCTCTCAACGGCAACTCAAATAAAGAAATCAAAGAGAACCAAATAGGATTAATAATTATTTATTTGAAGTATATCAAAAAATAATAATTTGATAATTACTTATTTGAAGCATATAAAAAATAATAATATTTTTTTATTTAGTTTAAAAATACATAATTTAATATTAGAACTTTTCTTGATACGTAATATCATTATAAAAAAAAATGTGATTTTATATATACATATAGTCTTATAACCACTGGGAGGATATTGTAGGCGGGGCCAGGGGCCCCCAAAATTTGAGGAAAAAAAAATTATGGGATTATTAAAGAAGTTAAAAACTCCATAAAAGTTGTCTCCCAAAAAAATTGTCAGTTTTACGTCTTGCCCCAAATTCGATAAAGCGAAATCACATCGTGCAACATTACAAGTTTGATCTACCTTATTTTTCAGATCTACAAAATTGGTCTATAATTTTTTATTTATGTTGGATATTAAAAAGTACTGAAAAGGCCAATGTTTATTATGAACTGGATGATAAATTGAGTCTACTTATTTTAACACTTCAATTTTAATGGCAACTGTTAAGCGAGTTTTTTCGGCTATAAATATCATTAAGACAATGTTTCGAAATAAAATGAATGATGACTTTTTTGGAGATTATTTAGTATTCTATATTCACTACAACAGATATGCCCTTTTCCCAGGAGCTACTTTGTCCAAATTGGCTAACTTTTCTGCCAGAAATATTTATTTGCGGCACATTTAACTCGCAGCAAGCTCCTCAGAAATAACTGGCCGAACATACCACTATTTCCAAGGATTTCGTGGATTGTCTGAAATAGTGACTTTTTCTTGGAAGACCGAATCGTTGGAAATAGTATACTTTCTGCCAGAAATACGTGCACATACATGAACCATGTTTGCCAAAATAGAGTAATACTGGTATGTAATTGCGCAGGAAAATATTATTTGGGACAGTTTGAGTAGCCGGAAATATATATTTGCTGCGCCAAAATCTCATCGGAAATTTATTTGTGACGAACTTTAATCGCAGGAAATGCTATTTCAGAAAATTAAAAAAAAAATCACAAAACAGAATACATGTATTATTATATTTTTTCTGTACATAATACACATCCAAATTATATTAATTATGAAATTTCTGGATGGCCACACAAAGCTCAAGCTAATTGCAACTTAACATTTATATCAAACAATAATTAAGAACTACTAAATAAAAAAAACACCCAAACAAGAAAGAGAGTGAAAGGGAGAATAAAAAGTACCTTAATTTAATATCCATAGCACTGCTTTGCCACTGCAAACCTACAATGTGCCTGTAGTAATACCCTCAACTAGAGTTAGAAACTTAAATTAGCTGCAGTCTTAAGAATACAGAAAATTAACAAATAAAACATGGAGATTCTCTTCTCCCAACAATATATATAAATTCATTATTCCACAGCCATGTTCTTAGCACAGCCTTAATTAACTAGGTTCTTTCCTGAGAACAAAATATAGTATCTTGGCTGAATGCTGCATGCTAAACAATTACCTCAGACGTTGGATAAAGGACAGTTGCAAGTTATAGTCTAGTGTAATCTAGTGTATATATTTATTATCTTGATCATGTTCCAGTAAACAAGTAGATAAAAATCTGCACATGCTTTCATACACAAGAATAAATATCTAGATATATCCAACTGGTTATGTATTAATTGGCTTACCATTTTATGGCAACGTTCTTCAAAGATCTCAGGAAATCCAGAAATACACAGATCAGCATTCTCCACCCACTCATTGCGATGCATTTTAACGGTTTGAATCTAAAACAACGATGCAGAAACATACATCCATCAAAATTCTATTCAATGAGTGGTGGAAAAGAAGAGCAAAAATTAGTTGCAACCCCAACATCAATCACATGTAAACATTCTAGCAAGAACGAAACTAAACAATCAATAAGTGAAAGTTAGGGTGAAAATTTGATAACAACAAATTTACTATGTCAACAATAATGTAGAAGAGACATTGCTGCACATAGGATCAGTATTAAATTTCAACTTCTTCTCATACCAAGGAAAAAACTATATACGTACTTTAGCCAACTCCAAAAGAGAATTCATGTGTAGAGACTAGATAGCTTAAAGCATTGATGGAATACAGAAGCCCTTTTGAAGTAGTTCTTGATAAAGCACTTTCCCAAACACAATTATACATATCAATCAAATCATTTAAATTCACAAACTGATAAGTAAATATTAAGAATGCAGGGGATAAGCATGCACCAATATTAAGTAAATATCAGTCTTTTATTGTCAATCTTTGAGTTTCCACTGATAAGTAAATATTAAGAATCTAAGGCAGGGGATAAGCATGCACCAATATACTCTAACATGTAGTAATGTTCAAAAAGATAATTATTGCCCAGCCAACTAAAGCACAAAAAGAACATTGCACAAATTTTTTTTAAAATTTATTTAAAAACATGGCAATCATTTGCAGCAAAAAAATTGCACATTTGTAAACCATCTCTCTCTCTCTCTCTCTCTCTCTCTCACACACACACACACACACACACAAAGACATTCCTCCTATGCAGAAATTCCTGAAGCAAATGTAATTGGCAAAAGTAGCTGTAAGTTTTGAAATTAATCAAGACAAGAAAAATTTTCAAATGAGAAGAATTGAATTAGTGGAAAGGAGAACAACATAGGTATCAAAGTGGGCAGTTATCAATACTAGGCTTGTTATTAGCATGATACCTTTTATGCATAAGTTTACTTTCTTTTTTATCTTTTGGATAAGTAAGAAATTTCAACAAGAAAAAAAAGACCACTTAAATACAGAGAGGCATACAGAAAATATTCACTAGTTATTGCAATCCAACTTTTTATCTATAAGTATACACAAAAAAATGTTCTTATTAATAGATTACATAGGAAATTTCAAAAAACGTGTTCTTCATACACAGGGAAACACCAACGGTGCATAAATGGATCAAGTGTCTAATAAGTTAGTGTTTCCGTTACAAGATAGCAATCCAAAATCAATGAACATAGACTTGAGCCTCGGAAATGTAACAAATGGGGAATCATGAGAGCAAGGGGGAAAATTACAGATATATATCTATATATATATTCTAGCAAAATATGAAGAAAAAACACAAGAAAAGAAGAATCGAAACTCACAAGGGAGTGGCAGATCAGTAGCAAATCGCATGGGGGCTGTGGGTTGCGAACAGAGCAAGGGAGAGAGGGAGGACCTCGGGCTGCTTGGCTAGGCGTCCAGGTGAAGGGGCCGATGGCGTCGAGGTGTGAGTGGTGGCGAATGGCGGCCCTAGCGGCGGCGATATAGAGCAACTCGAGAGAGAGAGATAGGTCGAGGCTAGATTCGGTGAAAATGACATTTCCGCCGTGGGGGCTGGGGGAGAAGGAAGGGGTGGCCGTCAAGGTCAGGTGGAGGTGGCGTGGTGGGGTTGCTGGCGACGAGCTGTGCGCGGCGGCGTGGGTTGAGGGAGAAGAGGGATTGAGGAGGCAGATCTAGCGCGGGACAGAAAGAAATGAGGGGAAAACAAAACACAGGTGTTTTAAATTTAATTTACCTTTTCCGGCGATTCTTATTCACCGCAAATAACATTTTAGATGGCGGCATATGCTCTTACGGCAACAATATTCGCCGCAAATTATACCTATTATGTGAGAACGGAAAGGTGCCGCCTGCTCAAAAATGCAAATTTTTTGCAACGACTAAAATCGCCGCAAAAAGTAATGTCTACTATGGAAAATTTAATAAAGATCTATTGCAGCGCTTTTTATTCGCTGCAAAAGGAGCTATTATGGCAATTTTACCATTTGCCGAAATTAAATATTGCTACAATTACAAATTTATTTGCGGCGATAATAAGGCGCCGCAAAATATTGAATAGTCGCCGCAAATAATAGAACAGTAATTTCAGCATTAGAATTTTGGATTCATTTGTTTTCAAGTGTGCGGCGATACAAATATCGCCGGAAATAAGGGTTAATTGTGGCAATTTTTTTTGCGGGGATAAAAAAAATCGCAAGAAAATGCCTTATTTCTTGTAGTGATTAAAAAAGAAATTACTGAAAATTTTAGTACTAATGCCATAATTAATGAATTTTATTTAATGAAAGACCAATTCAATTAGCATTATTGATTACATTTCACTAATTCTTTTTATGCATTCAAACATGTACTTAGGGTCAAAAGCCTGTAGCTTGGTTAGCATAACCCCCAGTCTTTAAAATGGAGAGGTATGTAGTTTGATACTCCCTCCCAAAAAAAAAAAAACACAAATCATGTACTTAGGCAACATGTTTTTTTTGGATTATATATATGGAATTATATCATATTTTTTATACAAATTTTTACGTATACCTTAGCCTCCTAAATTAGATTTCTAACTTCATAATTGATAATAAGTAAGTACATCATGGCGCAAAAGGAGCATATGATCAGACTCGTTAGACGAAGATATTATATATTAACTTGGCTTTCAATTAGCTGATTAAATCTGGAGGTGATCTGCATCAGTCTATGGCTATAAGCCATGATATTTTGATTAAAACAAAAACCAAAAAAAAAAAAAAAAGTGGGGGAAAATAAACTAGAGGCCTGCAAAAGGACAATAATTTAACAAACTTCATGATTAGAGTTCTTAATTAATGTAGATGGGCGAAGCAAGTTTGATGGGCATGTTAATTAGGTTTGCATGATTTATCATCTTGATCTCTGCACTTGTCGCGAAATCATGAGTTGCTTTATTTCTAAGTTAATTTCCTTGATCACAAATGTTTGAAACTTCCTATTTCTGGACTGGAACATTCATGCAAGCTGGAATTATTATTCCCGTGAAGTATAATTTATATATACTAGCTAGTATATCTACTATATATATATATGGGATTTTCTGCGTGGTCGATCTTCTTCTATTAATTAATTAATATATAAATGTACTGTATTGGACTACTAGTCCCACCCAATTAGTTTTTAATACAAATTAAATTACCAATATTTAGTCATATTATATATAATATGATAACCGGATTAATTAATAAGCATCAAAAGTTTGGGCAACAGAAATTACTATAGAAGCCTCTCATCATGTGTACGCTTATATCTTTCATGCACAATGCAACGTTACAGCTAAAAATTATATCCAACAATAGAACAAATAAATAATTGAATGTCATTAGTTTCTCCGGTCAAGCTGTATACAAATATATATATATATATGAATATATCATGGTTAGCGACGAGCTCCCAGTCAGCCTTACATGACCAGCTGCATCCTGATCCTTTTTCAATTCTTATGCAACGTATTTACATGTGCCATGGCCTGAACAATATCAACAAAAATAATATATATTATAGTTTGCTTATAACATTTTCAGTCATGCATACTTATAATGTGACATATTTTAAATGATTATTAATTTAAGGAGTAATATTAAATTAGACTTGTGAAATCAATTCAAATGTATTATATACATCAATAGGTGTGATCGAATATTGATATTAAAAGAATTAGAGAAATAATAAATTTTGTCATTTTCAGACTCTATGGATGTGACACATTAATTTTAAGAAGCTATCAATTCAATTTATAGACAGTTATTAATAATTAAGCTGCATTTTAAATGAATGCAGTACGCTAGCTATTAAACATATAATTTCAATTAAAACCGTTACTATATATTATCTAATCATTAATCATTAATGTTTGTTTTGAATTCTTAAAAGATGACTGATAATTTACTATACCCGATTTATTTTAATTAGAAAGTGAAAAAAAAAAAAAAAAGATGAACAAGCATGCAAGCAGGCTTACTTGGGTCAATGGAGGTGAGGACTGCAGTGTGGGAGAAATCACAGTTGTAAGGATGGCGACCAGACTTCTGATAGAAAGCATTCATGACGAAGGATGCGTGGGACCTAACATCGTTGGGTTGGAAGCAGGCTCCCCCAGCTTGTATGGGCCTGCACTCCACCCCTGAGCTGCATGCGTAATCTATATTTGACTGTAACGCTGCATTGCTTGCATCTCTTTTTGGCACGCACCACCTCTTAATTCCTACGGGTGCTCGTTTATTACGACGAGGAGGCTGCATGCATGTTACAGGATATAATTACTATCGATCGTAAATGAAACGACATTAATTTGCAATTTTACACTACCAAAACAACGAGATCTGCTCAGCTGCGGTAAAAGCTCGGGAACAGAAAAGTCTGAAAGAACTAAAAAGGAAGCCAACTTCATTTCCCCAAGAAATTCAAAAAGTTATTCTTGTTCTTTTCTTTCCTTCCTTTACGAGACAAAACAAGTAGTGAATTATCATACCTGCGGCTGCGGCTGCGGCTGCGGCCGGTTGCGCATAATCCCAATGTCATAAATGGGAGTGAAATCTGGCCTGAACAACCCCCAGTTCCTCTCAGCGGTCGGACCGGGCTTAAGGTTTTCATCGAACATGGAGAACAAGTAGGTCTCAAACCTTCGGTTGGGCATCAACGGCGTACCCCTGCGTGAGCTGACATGCCTAACTAAGTGCCCGTTAAACAACGCCGCATGCGTCGTGCTACAAGCCTCGTAACCGTCGCAATTGGTGGGCCAACCTGTCTCTCCCACCACCAAGTTCACGTCCCCGAAACCGAGGGCCTTCGTGGCTGAGTGGATGGCGTCCATCATGCCGTCGAACATGTTGGTGTAGGTAATGCCGGTGTTCTTGTCGTGGATGCCAGGGTTGCGCTTGAAGAGGGCGTAGTTCGCCATCTTCGGGGAGTAGGCGAAGTAGGGGTAGGGGTTGACCATGAAGGGTGCCCCGGTTTCACGTAGAAACTTGAGCATGGGCGCGAATATGAGCCGGTCGTAGCCTCGCCTGAACCTGCCAGCACTCGGCGGCTCGGAGATCGAAAGTATTCCAAGAGAGTGAGCAGATGTGACCTGTTATCAATTAAATGGAGAAGACAATACTTTGATATTAGAGCTTTGATCGCTCAAAAGTCGCACAAAACATATATATGTACGTTGTGATCAGTTTCTATAAACTTATGATCAAATCAACCCTTCAAACCTTAATTGTCTTGATTCCGGCGAGAACAAGGGCCTGGTGGAGAGACCTCATTGTGGGGACGAGGTGGCTGATGAGGTTCTTGTCGGCGGTGGCCATGATTTCATTGCCAACAGCTATATAATTAATCCGTGTCCTTGGGTGGAACGGGGCGATGTGGGTCGCCACCCACTGGCGGGCGTTGGCAAGGTTGGCGAGGGCGGGGATCTCCCCGTTGCCAACAGTCACGCTGACAGAGATGCCAGTGTCGGCAAAGGCCCTGAGGATGTCGGGGTTAGTGTCGAAGATTTTGATGCGGTCAATGATGGTCTGGGTCTTGAGGAAGTTGGCCACTTGGGCTGGTGGGGGAAGGTTGTTTCCTAGAGTTCCATAATTTATGCCGATGGAGTATGCGGTGGTGGAGAGGTGGAGGAGCAGGAGGAGGGGGAGCATGGGATGAAAGATGGCCATGCTTTGCGGGCGGGGAGCCTTGGAGATAAAACAAGGGCAGCAAGATAGAGATTTCATGTGTTGTATATTTATATGTAGTGTGGCAAGGGAAGAAAGGAGATCGAGGGTGATAACGATTGCGTTAGCGTACAAGGCGCTTGGATTGCGATTCCAAGTTGGGCTCCAGCTAACAAGAGTCGTATGCTTAATTAAGACTTGCGTTTAACACCAAGTCTTCTGGTGTATGAACCTAATAATTACTCTTTTTTTGAGAAAGTTGAAGTTTATGCGCGGATCACGTACACGGTACACGGATAAGACAGGAGTGATCGCTTGGTGTTTTAGCGCATCAAGCGGTTTCTAAACTTGCGGATGGCAGCCTGCAGGTGCCACATTTAGAGAGTCTGCCAGGTCCATAGGTGATATGTCAAGAGGCATATATGGGTTGTTGAGTCTGGGCTCTGTTAAACTGAGTTTTTTCGTTTTCTTTGTTTTAACCAGAATGGGTTGGTTTCGTTTGGACTTTGTTTCTTGCCTGTTAGTCAAAGGCTATCCAAGCCCAGGCTTGCACTTGTAACGGTGAATGAGATTTTGGGATGCGTCCAACTTGCATCATTGAAATAGTTGTGTTTTGAACAGCCGTTTGATCCTCTACGTCATCTCATGATTTATTTGTCTTTTAGGCATAACTTGGTTGTTGGGGAACTAATGTTGTAGATTAATCTACATTTTTAGCACCCATAATTGTTTATTTGTAAGAGTCAGAATGGCCTCACACTTTGGGTGAAAATCGATTGGGATGAGCCAAACATGCTGCTTAAACTCTCCTTCACACAGAGAGAGAGAGAGAGAGANAGAGAGAGAGAGAGAGAGAGAGAGAGAGAGAGAGAGAGAGAGATTAGGGTTGAATAACAAAATCATCTCAACCCATCCCATCTCATTTCATCATTACAATTTCATAAATTTTCACATAAAATACAACAAACAATTCAACTTTTTCAAATCTCAAAACAATAATAATATTAAAAAATATTTTCTAACAATATTTTATTCAACTTTAAACTGTTATCTAAAACCATCTCATCTCATCTCACTATCCAAATCTCAAATTTTTTCAAACAAACAGTTTCTATTCATTTCCTCTTATCTTTGTAGATCAATCAGGAAATTGAAGCGTATGTGTATTGAGACTCATTAGGTAACACCCCGATCCCAGATGGGATCAGAGAGTTACTTCCTATCATTTAAACTCACATTCCAATAATATATTTATAGACACCAAATTCTCAATGCCATATAAAAATTATTGTTCTAAACCAACTACCTCAACAAAATCAACCTCCCAAACTATCAAGTCATCAGAACTCGACAAAATTACTAAATAAAATTCATCAATACTCATAGAAACCTTCTATATATGGTTAATACACTTTGCTTAAATCATCTCACCCATGTTCCATAATCTTAATCCTCAGCTGAAATATTTAGATTATCTGACAAATATTATGGAGATGAGGGGTGATTTATCAACAACTCAGTAAGTAGAGAATATATACTAGTATGTAAACATGAGCATTTACAAAGTTCAGAATGCAGAACAAAATATTTACTTTCAGAATACAGAATCAGAACATTTGCTTTCAGAATGCAAAATCAAAACAAGTTATCAAAATATCAGAGCGAAACTTTCATAAGCATTCTTATTCAAAAGTCTTTTGGTATATCATCATTTTAGACATTATCTTTATATCATATCAGATAATAACATCGGGACAGAGACCATGTTTAACCCTCATGACAGGGTTATAAACCACCATTATACCATTGGTGAGGCCGTATACCACTATTATACCCATGGCAGGGCCGTATACCACTTTTATAGCCGTGGCAGGGCCTTAACGGAACATATTAGAAACAGAAGCAAAACCAGATCATAATCAGATACCAATTTAGAACATCAAGTCAAAGGTTTTCATATGCCATATCATATCAAACAGAATACAAAAGAGATTTAGATCATTCTCACATTTTCAAAAACAGAATCAAATCATCTTCATAAACTATGCACAAATTCTCAGATTTTCATAATGCTCTTTTTTCATAATTAAGAAACTGAATGCCAACAAAAAACTTGCTCATATCTACACCAATCATGACAAAAATAATTTCTCTTTATACAGATTTTATGAGTATGTAGAACACATATCTAAGGTGGTTTTCAGATTTATTTTCAAAACAAATATGCATATTTTCAAAATCAATCTCAGTCCTTTTCTTTTTAATGAAAGTCTAGCGTAGGAACCCCCTTATCTGGACTTTTTACTTCTCTGAATTTTTCTCACAACTATACCAAACGAATATCAATCGTCACATATAAAAGAGGCACGTAACTTACTTAAATCCATAATTAAACACACATTTTGACATTGAAGCCTGAAATACTAAAATAAACTATCTTTCCTAAAATCTAAAACTATCATAACTCTAAAATATCATTACTTCCCAAATTAATCGATACCCACTTAATTTTTCTGCTTACTAAACTCTAAATTATTTTATATAAAATAAAGTGCATGACCAACATATTTACTGAATTAAGACTAAACACAAATAAAATAAATTTACAGTTTGATATTTACTTAACTTAATTATAACAAAATCTATTAAAGTAAACAACAAAATTTCACTTAATAAAAATAGATTTAATCATATTTAAAGCGTTTAAAATAGGGTTTAATACTTACTAAATTTAATACCAACTAATATAATTGAAATCCTTAAATATTTTCTATTAAACAAACCTTTTGGGCTAATATAAAGAGAGACGAAGCCCACTAAAAATAAAGCTTTCTGCCATCAAAGTTAAGCCCATCTTAAAATCAAGCCAACAAAATACAAGTACAAAACACATTATGTTTTCGCTTTTAAATCAAATGCTAATTGTAATATTATCTTAAAGCAAATTTACTCTACTCTATGCGTAGGAAACTTTATAGGGGAACTTAAAAGATATCACTTTCATTTTAATAGAAAAACATGCAGCATTGTATGTGGGTAAAGGGGCGGCAAGGCTTATCGAGAGAGAAAGGGACACGCAACGAAGTAGTGAGCTGGGTGAAGGTTAAAGCATTGCGTTAAATACAATATTGTACCGGCCGGTACGGCTAGTATATGTCGTACTAGTCACTAGTCCGGTACATGTATTACATATATTTTGTATCAGTCCAAATATTGTACCAGCTTGTATTTTGGTCTGTACCGGCCGATATTTCGACCTTTAATTTTTTCTTCTTTTTTTTATTTTTTTTATTTTTTCAAATTATAAGCTCATTTTTTTACCCCCAATTCAAATTAGGCTATTTATAATTTATTTATATATGTATTTATATATAATTTATTAATATATAGACTATTATTTTGAAATATAATTTATATATTTATATATAATTTATTAATATATCGATTATCTCGAAACGGTATCGGTACCGAAATATTTTGTTCCAGTATCTTGACCGGTACGGCGTCTAGTACAGTATTCAAAACTTTTGGTTCGAAGGTGGTCAGCGCGACAGCACGACACTGAGAGAGAGAGAGAGAGAAAGAGAGAGAGAGAGAGTTGGAGCTAAGCTCAGGGTGCTCGGCGATCGGGACTCACTGTGCAGCAANTTTTGTTCCAGTATCTTGACCGGTACGGCGTCTAGTACAGTATTCAAAACTTTTGGTTCGAAGGTGGTCAGCGCGACAGCACGACACTGAGAGAGAGAGAGAGAGAGAGAGAGTTGGAGCTAAGCTCAGGGTGCTCGGCGATCGGGACTCACTGTGCAGCAGCTTCCATCGTTGGCGGAGATGTGGAGGCTTGCAACCTCTATGGGTAACGATGGGGGAGCCAATACTCTGTTTTCCGGTGGTTAGAACATAGGAGGGGTGTTGGGGTGCAGGTCGTAACTGGAAGCTTGTGGGTTGGTGTTGGGCAGTGCTAGGGTGGCGTAGGTCTACGGTGGTGTAATGTAGAGGCAGCGGTGCAACTAGGCCTGAGTTTGGACGTGGGCGACGACTAGACAGAAGGGTTCAAGTGGTTTTTCGGCATGCTTGGCTCTCAGTGATGGTGGTTTGTAGTGGCTCCACTTGTAAGTTCAATGCTAGGTTATGGTGGTTACCATTTGGTATTGGGTGAGGGTGGTTGGGCACGAATAGGGTGGAGCAGGGTGGTGGCATGAGGAGGTGCAGTGGCACATGGTGGCTTCATCGTTGGAACAAAGGACACAGTGAGGCTGCTCTGCTGGCTATTCCTATGGTGGAGGTCAGGGTTCTATGGCAATGGTGAACCACTAGGCAGAAGCTTGTTACCTATGTGGGTGGTGATCAGTTGTGGGAGGTTAAATTGATAGTGGTAGTTTCCACAACGGCTTGTACGTGAAAAAGATATAGAGGGAAGGAAACTGAAGGAATTTTGGATGTGCAACAATCCTAGTTGAGGGAGATTTTTACGTGTGCATGAGATGGATATATATAAAGAAAGCTGGAAGCCCTAGATAAAGAAAGAGGAAGAAGAAACGTGCATAGAATTGTTGAGTAGTTGGGCTGGGCTTTTAGAGTAAAATCTTAGGCCACTTTTTAATTATTTAAGGCTCACTTAGTCCATAAATGTTAAAATGGCTTTAATTTAATTACACGCTCAATAAAAATTCAAATTCCATCATAAATAAATAAAAAATTTATATAACATGTCTAGGCCTGTGTTGAGCCCGGTGTTACACATTATAGGTGATACTTGTATTTCAAGAGTAATATTTAGTTACATATAAGACGTCAAAGTTCTGTAGAGACCCTTTAAAAGGTTAAAAAAAAAAGACCCATCGTTAGAAACTTAGAGGGTGAGTTTTTTTTAGAAATTTTCAATTTTTTTCAAAAGCCTTTGCACAAGATTTATACGACCTAGACTTATATAAGTAATTTCTCATATTCCCCAAATTGAGTTGCAGCGTACGCAACAACTGGCTAGATTTGAAATGACATTAATATACGACACTAAAAGAGCTATGGTTGCACTAGTATGGGCCAGAATTTGAGTTTCTTTTTTCTTTTTTCTTTTTTTTTTTGGGGGGATGAGCTCATCCGTAACGCAGAGTTTTAACTGGTATGATCTGCAGATGTCTCAACATATACAGTGTCAAAATTAAGGTTACTGCACCAATATATAACTTCCCAGAGGAACAATACAAAGTTTCCGAACAGTCACTGCAACAAAATCCCCACGTGGCTGATATGCAAGCCTAAGTTGCGTTTACCGAGGACGACAGGTCTAAAAAGCTGTGCAAATTTGTATTATATCCAGATTTCAAACTCCACGAGCCTTTTGTTTACGTGCATGGTTTTCAAGCTGAACGTTGGAATTTTCCCAACTCCATCTGCAGGTATTTCGTACGTCAAGCGTTGAGTATATTATAAGAACAAAGAAAAACTCGTTGCAAATAACTGCATCAAGAAAAAAAGTGTCGTAAGAATTAATACACCATCTACTGAACTACTGCTCTCAGGATTATATCTGATCATCCCCCTTGTCGGAGTCCTCTCTCTCTCTCAAATTCCTCATTATATATATCCAAGTACTAAAATATTGCAGAGATACGCACTACAA
>QEOT01003737.1:37848-80338 GCA_003123785.1 Pterocarya stenoptera | reverse complement strand
TACCCTGGCTTCTTAAGGAATATCCGAACACATCTCCCCCTTTCACCTAAAGAGAATAATATGCATCATCTAATTCATATTCACATCTTATATTTATAATTTTTTGATAAGATATAGAAGTATTTTTTATAAAATGTGAAAATATTTTTCATAAAATATGAACTGTAAAGTATAAATAGTAGTTGATAAAAAGAATTTTTTTTTTCCTAAAAGCATAAAAGAATTTTTCTTTCCCTAAAGGCGGGAAAGAATCTTATTTCTAAAATGATCTCTTGTGCACACAGTATGCCACACCTGGCATACATTGACGAAACACAAACAAACTTAATTTTGACTTGATACAAAAATACTCTCAATCTATCTTATCTTATATCATCTCATTTTTATAATTTTTTCAAATTTTCATACAAAATATAATAAACAATTCAATTTTTTCAAATTTTAAAATAATAAAAATATTAAAAATTAATATTCTAATAATATATTTTTCAACTAATCTAAAACTATCTTATCTCACTATCCAAATCAACCCAATTAGAATAACTTCTAAGCAGAAAACAGCCTCTAATATGCTTCTGCCATGTAGCTCACCCATTAAACCCAGAATGGGACCGCACCACACTGAACCCAGCTCCCTCACCCCCTTCAAAACCCAGATCATTGGTTGAAACTTATCTCTCACATCGAGGACTAGAAAGTCTCTCCCCTCTTAACACCGTGAACGTCTCTCCTCTTGACACCGTGAACATCTTCACCCATTAACGCCGCACTCTATGGTTATTTACACTGAATTCCCAAATACCATTGACACCACCCTCACAAGCTCCTATCTCCCATCAATTTGGTGCATGCAAATCGTAGGCTGGCCCCTCTCCTTTGGTGTCTCTTTACAAATTACTCCGATTTTTGTTTTATTGTTACCTTTATGTAAACAAATATTCTTGGGATCAATGTGTTCTTTCTATGGTTCATTGGCTCCAGGTTTAGCGTCTGAAAACAAGTCACAGATCATACTAAAACAACACTAATGAATTTAAAGTCCAACTGCCTAAACAATACTATCACCAAAATGGAAATTTAGACAATTAGGTCCATCATGCCCATTTGCTGTGGAAAAAAAAACCTCGTCATGCAAATAGGAGAGCACAGAACCCTTGGCATATTTTCCTCGAATATGCAGGAACATGAAGATAATGCCTCAAGATGGGACCAAAGCCTGCCTTGATTTAATATTCTATTTAAATAACTTGAGCGTTAGACTTACTGCCTGGTGCCTACCTCTAGTTCATGGATTTGCCGACAGTTCTAACTTCTACCCCACCCATATTTCAACCCCCCAGGCCTAGGTTATCTCTTTATATTTTATTCATTCAATTAAGATTTCCTATAATTTCAGAACAAATCCTATAAATATAAATGTTGTCTAAACATATTATGCCCATTTCTGTAGAAAATGATCAGAAAATTCAAGAATAGACAATATGTTCTGGATTGTCTTCTAAATTCAAAAAATTTCAAGGTAAAATGTATCTTCAAAACAAACCATTATTTTAGGCAACAATCTAATGTAGTCATCCTCATGATTTTATTTTGTACAATGTTGAGATGTCAACTTGTTATTGGGTGCTGCTATAAGGCTCAAAACGGTCACAATCGATCCAAAGCAGAACCATTAAGACTAATTATGAATGTGTTACCCAATAAACTTTCTCAGTTTAGATTTAGGTTGATTGATTACACAAATTATCTCGTCTCATTTTATCTAATTATTACAATTTTTTCAAACTCTCGCACAAAATACAATAAACAATTCAAATTTTTCAAATTCTAAAATAAGATTATATTCAAAAATCATATTTAAAATTATTTTATTCAATTTTCATCTCATCCTATCTTATCTCATCTATATAACCAAAGGAAATCTTTATACTATTAAAACTCAAATTTCAAACCATGGCGGAACTTTAAACACCTAAATACCCCTTTCTAGGGCTCCGTTTGGATATTAGAATATTCTGATAATACTCCACTACTATTTATTATTTTATCATTAAATTTCACCTATTTTTTAATACTATTCAACATCTTATCAATACTTTTTCACTATTATTTACAAGATGTTTGATATCACAGTACTAACCAAACGCAACTTAATATTGTGGAGATGAACAAAAACGTATAACAGAGGCATAGCAGAGCCCTAAATAACAAAACTGTTACCGTAAAGTTCGGCGTCAGAAGCGCACTGGAAAAGTACACACATTAACATCATACATGAGTTTCAAATGTAGCTCCATTTTGATAATCACGAAAAAGCAAAAGCTACCCAACCGTTTTTTACCACCTTTCTTAACCATAAATCTTGTAAATTCATCTCCAAATAACATCTTTTCAACAACTCTTTCAGGCCTTTCTTGAACATACGAATATTGTAAATTCAACACCAAAAACCAGCAATGGTGACATTTTTTTTTATAAATAGCAATGGTGACATTTCAAGACAACCAGAATTAGATTCGACGGAATTTTCTTCTCCAGAATAACGTGAGATCTAAATTTGAACAATAGTCACTCTCCAAACAATTAATTATTTGTCAAATGAAAGTTTGAAAACCATGAATCAAACAACATAACGAACAGATTGGTGATCACGTTGAGCTACTTAAAATACGATACAAATAGACGGAAACTTCAACAACAAACCCACCACCCAGGTATCGAGCAATAGACATGTAGATTGCAGTGCAAACGATATAGTACTAACAGCGCAGAACAGTCAACAGATCACTGCAATCCAACTACTTTGGGTTGAACACTTCTATCTAAAGTCAAATCCCAAAATTCACAACAATCAAGTCTTGGTGCTACCTCAACCACACGCTGACTTTACCTACTAGAGCCCTCAACCATATGACAAGGCATAGGTGGTTTGGCAAAGTGGACCACTAATGCAGAGATAACTTCCCACAGATGCATTCACTTTTTTAAATATATCAGTCTGTTCATCACCCCTAAACATAAAGAAAAATGATGCATGCAACCGCCCTGGGGAACCATTGGGGAACCGGTGCCCACGTGAAGATGAAACGCACCGTTTCAAAGCTAACCCATTCCCACGAAGCCAACCCTTCTCTTCGTCTTCTCCACTTCAGACATAGTCTCCATGAAGCCACCATCAAAGCCCCCTTCATCATCTCTACTCAGAGCAACCCCTTCTCTTCTCCACTCATATCTGGTCTCTATGAATCATTTCATTTTACATTTTCCTCTTCTCTTCCGATAAAAAGGAAAGTGGGTTTTGAGTTCATAGAAAATGAGTCAACGGGTTTTCAAGATTATCTTTACGGTTGGGTTTTGGGTTCATCATTTTCACTCAGAGCAACACATGATGGCTTAAAAAAAATTAAAAGGGATAAAAGAAAAGCTAAGAAACACAGAAGGACAGAAAATACTTTAGAAGGTATCTACCTGTGTTTCCATGGTGAAAATATGTGTGGGTTTCTTATTTGCAGGTCCTCCATTCTAGCCTTTTTGGCTTTTTGTTTTGCTTTTGTTTTTATTTTTCTTTCTTCCACATAGCAAAACTGAAACACACTATTTCATCCTTGCATCTCCCCTTCGTGCGTCGCCTTCTCAGCTCTCCCTTCTCCTTTGTCTACTCTTCAATTCCTTCCCCTTCTCAGATCAATTTTTTTGTACGTGATGAATTGAACCTTGAGGTTAATGATAAAGCACAACTCAAGCTTTTCAATTGTTGAATACGATCCAATTTTTGCAAAAAGAAAAAAATAACATCCAGAATGAAAAAAATTAGAACTCTGTTCTCGCATGGATGCAAAACTAAGGAAATGGAAAAAATAAAACCCAGATGAAACACTCCAGCCGAATGCTCCAGCTCCAGTCAAAATGCTGGTCAGATGGTTTCGAAATGGGTTTGTCTCTTCCCAGATCTCTCTTCTCCCACTCACCTTCTACATTTTCTACAGTTTAATTCGTCTTCTTCATGTTCTACATTTTCTACAGTTTAATTCGCCTTCTTCATGTTCTACATTTTCTACAGCTTAATCTGTCTTCTGCATTTTCTTTCCTCTTCCTTCTACTTCTTTTTTATTTTTCTTTTTTAATCTTATCAGATGATGACGTGGTAGTTGCCACATCAGCCGGTTACCCGGCAATTACACATCCCCAGTTGTATATAGCAGCGCTGAAACATAAAAGTCCTAATATGTTGAAAAGTGCTAAATAGCACAATCACGAAAAGATGTATCAAAATTTTTGTAGTTAACTAAGAAAATAAAACTAATCAATAGCGTGAAGGGTTGAAGTTGAACTCAAAGGATGTTATTTCATTATAACAAAGAGAAAATCAGTCTCATTATGTCAGAAAGCCAATCTAAAGAGGACAGGTATACCTCCAAAGTAGTAAGCAGAAAGTACTTTTTCTGATCAGGATGGAAAGTCGTAGACAAGATGATATTATCGCCGCAAATGCCGCTGGAAAACAAGAGGACTAATTAGACAACAAACTGTGTCATTCATTGAAAATAATATATTTTGTAATAGGCTAGCAAGCCACTTTGACACCTTCAGACATGCTTTGATTACATTATCCAAGAAGTAATCAAAGACAATGAGCTTTGTGGGAAACCTTCTATTATCCTCATAAATAATAAAAGAAAATAAATAAAATGGTAAAAGGCAAGTTAACAAGAACATACTCTTGTTGCGTTATTAGCTACTTGTGGCCGTCTATCAGACACTCTCTCTTGATCTGGTATCAGCTCCAGACTATCGTGCTTATAAAATGCCTGTAGGGCTCTCCCGACAAATGGGCGAACTATATTCACTTCCATTGCAGATAGATTGTTTATCTGCAATTCAGGTAAAAAAGATTAGGAGAACAAAAATCAGAGTAGAAAAACTATGGCCATTAGAGATATATTATCATCCCTCTAGCTCCCCATTCTCTCTCCCAATACACAGTACGGCACATTCACATATAAAATGCTTAAACAGTGAATCAAATTACTTGTAAGAAAACAAAAACAATATTGCACTCCATGCTACAAGTTGTAGAAAAACCAGAGAGAATAACCATTATACAGACATTTTCATCAAGTCCCTTTCAGGTAGTAGCATAACTTGGGCATTTGTTTTGTTTTGCCATTGTTATAGAAGCAGAGGGCTGCTTCACCAAGATTCTTAGGTTTGGATTTATTGCTTACATTAGTTTATGAGGCATGCATGCAATCAACCGCATGGTTTAAGTTGGAAAGGTGGACTTCACATCCAGTTATCTATTGAGAAGGTTAAAGTGAGATCAAGTTGACCCTAATTGTCAAATGGTGAATTTATGCTCCTTATCACTCCCCATTCTTTCCGTTTGACACTGCAAAATCATAGAAATCTCACTGTATGGTTCAATCTTGCACGCACGTTAATAACGAATTCTACCCTCTCCAACTTAGGACTCGTTTGGACACTCGGAGTATCTCAAAATTCAAAATTGATTTTTGAGTTAAAATGCTTTATTGGCTTTTGGGAAATGACAGAAAAGGTTGAATAAAAATATTTAAAAATTAAAAAATTATTTGTATATTATTTTTTAATATTATTTTTGTTTTGAAGTTTGAAAAAGTTATATTATTTTTGTGTTTTATTTTGAAATTTGAAAAATTTATAATGATTAGGTCATGATTAGATGAAGAAGTTAAAGATTTGAAATTGAAAAGCGTTTTGTGTTTGAGAAACAAATGATTTCTCATCTCATCTCATTATCCTAACATGCCCTTAAACTAGATTCCACTATATCCAATTAATAGCATGCAGCATCGATAGATTCACAAGGGGCATAAAATGTATACCTTCAAAGCAAATGCACGCTCAGTAAGTGTCTCTAAATTAGTCTCCACTTTATGAAACCTTACATCTCTGATGTCCTCAATAAGAGACCTCACCTACATAAAAGATCTACATCAAAGTCTATACAAAAGATTAAATGCACATCTAGGCAAGATTAGAGAATCATTAACTCACCATGTATACATCGGGGATGTCATCACGTGCACTGTCATCCACAAATTTATGTTTGAGATCAGTATCATTAGTGATAAAGATAGAGGAAGGTAAGAAAAATTTCAATACGTACTGGTCAAAAAGAAGTCTGGAGATTTCTATGTAATGAAATGGTAATTGCTCAAAAATTCGTTGAGAATCTCGCTCAGCTTCCAAAACCTGTGTCAACTTTTCTAGTTTCCACAAAGCATGAAATGATAAGAACCCATTTCTTAATTTTACTTGAATGTTGCAAAAATATAAAACCTATCAGTTTCAAGTAGATACAAACTAAACAGCATGAGTAAAAGCCATACTCTAGGACTTAAAGGTATGTGACATTCAACTATTGTTTTAATAGGTAAATGTGGCATTCAACTAATTGAAACAGAGTTCCAAGAAAAAAAAAGGATGAACAGCCGGTTTATCGAATTGGCACCTTTGCAGGAACTGTAGTGCTAACATCTAATTTGAAGAAAGCTACCATAGAGACCTAGAGCAGTTGAACCTATACAAACATTAGCATAACAGGTGATGCTAGAATTATACTCCAAAAGTAAAAGAAACCAATGCCACAATGTTAAAGTATGGTTAACTAAGTTTAAACCTTGACAGCCCACAATTTGAAACATTATCAAACTGACAAACCTGGATAAAAACAAAAATGTAAAATTGACAAAACTGAATCAGGGTTCTTGACTTAGAATGGAATGACAAACATGTCTTATTGAAACTGCACCATTGACTAACTATTTGTATTGCAGATAACCACATTTGCATACTGGAATGTTCCTACAAATATTTTGTCATTGCTGAGAGGGCCAGCAAATATTCATACAGCTACTTCTCCCTGGATGGTTAACTAAGTTGCTAGGAAGTATCCTATAGATCTCCCTGGCAACCATTAGAGTTCCCAAAAGATAATATATATATATATATATATTGCTTTTGATATTTTCTTCCATGAGCAATAATCGCATAAACGCCTAAAGGAATTGGCTATTTATAAAACCAGAACCGTACAATGATACAAACCCTTTATATTCAGCAAGAGTTAGAACCCTGCAAGTACTTATCTGCCAGCTTTCCAATATCATCTCGCAAGAGATGCACGATGATATTCAATCTTGTGTCAATTTTAAAGGATTAGGCTAACATCCAAAATGTAGACTGCAGATTTTTTTATTTGGGATCTATAACTTTGAGATTCCAAATGAACATGTACGAGAATTACTTTGTCTTCCCCTTTCATATTACCGCTTGTTTGTCTATATCTGTGTTTGAACAAACAAATTGAGGCTGGGAAAAGCTTACCAACTGACATCCACTGTGGAGGTCGAATAGTGCACTTCCCTCTCTTCTTCAAAGCCACCGCTAACCACAGCGGCACCTGAGTAGCTATTTGTGGGAAAAATGGACCAAAATCCCCCTGTCATTGTATCAAAAACAGCTCAACCACATTAACAGATAATATATGCAACTGGGGGAGAGAGATGAAGACGAAGGGTAATGGAGGAACGGTAAATACACAGATGAAATTGAGAGCATCCATTCTGAGATTGGGGATGATTTCAACCATCTCGTCCTCCGCAATGAACTCGACCTGCGCACAAAAGTTTTGAATCAGAACCAAAATAAAATGAAAGGATCGACACACGCAAGCGTCTAAAAACCGACCTCTTCGGCAGAGAAGAGTGATTGGTGAGGGTCAGATTGGCCAGCCATATCTTTACTTGTAAGTGGATCTAGGGTTTATGCTATACAGGGTCCGAATCTGGAATGACGATGAATTGGAGGATGATGAGCTGAGGTACAAAAAAAAGTAAAGAGAGACTAGCGGAAACTAGAAGCGGAAATGATACTGCGTCCCGAATTTGTGACTGAAATTTGGATAGAGAAATCATCACCTTTTCTAGAACAAGGAGGGAAAGTTCAAATTTTCCCTTTCTTTTTCTCTTACCTACGGCGGGAACAAATGATATTTACGGCTTGTTTGGATTCAGATAATTTTAGATAAAATATTAAAATTAAAAAATATATTATTATTATTTTAAAATTTGAAAAAATTATAATTAAAATTTAAAAAAGTTGAATTTTTTATTATATTTTGTGTGAAAATTTAAAAAGATTATAATGATAAGATGAAACATTTTTTAAATCCAAACGAAATTACAAAGAAAGTACAACACAATACCAAAGGTCCAAAAGTGCACGAACGTGAGTCGTGAAAGCATAAAAAGATAGTTATTAGTTATTAGGTTTAGTTTGGATTAAAAAATACTTTCAATCCATCTCATTTCATCATTACAACTTTCATAAATTTTTATATAAAATATAATAAACAATTCAATTTTTTAAAATTCTCACAACTTTCACAAATTCACAAACTAATGTGCCTTGATGTAGATAGTCATATTGTAAATTTATTTTTATTGTAAAGCAAATCTAACGAATCATATCAAATCAAGTCAATTTGTGGGTATATTTTTGTTAAATATATTTATATATGTAGCACTTCTATTATATTTAATAATTATAATGAAAGTACCATAATTCAAACAAAACTATTGTTTTTCTTTACCTCTTAGTAGGGCCTAGAGGCAGGGCAGCCACCTCGTCGTCCATCGCCTCAACTCTACTTGGGTAGTGTAGGCAATCTCGCCTGCAATATTTGAAGGAGCAGGGTCGAGCTAGGCCTATGCCCACCAGCATTATACCTTGTCCCAACCCAGCCTAATAGTATACGGAAAATCTAATTATAAGCGATTGTGAGCACTGATATGTGCACCCATGCAATATGATTGGTCAGAAAATAGACTTTATTGAAAATAATATTAATTTGAATTTAAAATATGAAAGCAACAACATTAGCATGCAGATTGGTACTCAAATTTGCTTGTACATAGCAAAACTCATAGTACATATATATACTAGGTAAAAGTGACTTGCAATACATGTTTGTTTAGTTTATATTTATTTGTTTTTAATAATTTGTTATTAATAAGAACTTAATGTTTTCGATTAATTAAATAACGATGTAATGTTTATATAATTAAATAATTACACGAGAACTATAGCACACAAAAAGCAAAATTCAAAACATTTCATCTCATCTCATCTTGTTAATATATTTGGAAACTAATGCACGTCGCAATATACATAAAAAATAAAAATAAAAAGTGCAGAGAAATCAGGGTATTTGAAAAATAAAACGAAACTTTCACGGTGTGTTTAGCTTTCAAGAAATAGTTAGATAAGTTTTAAATTCAAAATCCACATATCTCGTCATCTAAAATCGTAGCAAAACGACACTCCCTATAAGACATTGAAAGAGATTACCAACAACTTAGTTATGTCACTGACTAACAATCAACTTGAAATAACTTTTTTGTTGTGAAAATAGAAGTTGCATTTAGATAGTGACAAGTTTATAGTTAAGATACCAACTGGCAACTGGGCTCTAAATACTAAAAAACACTTTTTGATACAGTAGATATATATATCATTACCTCTAATATCGACACAAAATAAGATAATGCTTGCACATCTATAATTACACGCTGTGATATATTATAAAAGAAAAACATTAATATAAGCTATAAATAACACGATCCCATAAATAAACATCGCCCATAATTTTATGAAAGTTGTTTGAGATAATTTTAATTATAGGATGACGATCCAGCATTTTCCTCACATTGCATTGTCTCAATAGAAAGGACATTAAAATGCCTATGATAAAGATCCAGCATTTTCCTCATCTTGCGTTGCCTCAATAAAGGGGACATTCCTTTCAAAAAAAAAAAAAAAATAGAGGGGACATTAAAATTCATATGTTTTTTCTCCTTTAGTTTCTCTAGATCTGCATCTTCCAAAAAGTTTTTGATAATTTCTCCACAACGTTTTTAACATACGTTCGATGTTCATACAAAATTAAATTTGAATAGCTTTACATAATTAATAAAAACCAAATTTCTTTTTTAATTAACTCATTATAATCAAACTCAATTTTTTAATAAAAATTTTAAAATATACCTCTCCGGCATGTTCCATCAACTCAACTGCTGAACAACCAAATGCCTCTTCTGCTACTTCACCAAACATAATAGCAGCTAACTTTTCAGTATTATTGTCCAGTTCAACATAGGCCCTAGCACTTTAAATGCATTGAATATATTATTTTAAATTTTAATAGTGTAAAATTCTAAATTAAATTAGATATCAATTATAAATTATAATTGTAAGATACATACAGTAGTTTGCAGACCCCTTGACTTTTGCAATATATACAAACGAAGCTTTCATTGTATTTATATTCAGTTCCTTTATTACAGCCAATACATGACATGTAATAAAATATTTGGTCCAAGTTAATCACACTTATCTTCGCCTCTATCTAGAATTTTGCTTCCTACGTTAAATCATAATCAATTTTTAGAAGGAATGTTTTTGTAAATATTTTAATTTATTAAAAATAAAATAATATTTATCGACATGGGTTGCAAACCCTTCATCAACTCTGCAATATCACAATTCTTCACAATTTCTCGCATACTAACAGTTGACAGATGGGCATATGGGTATGTCAAGCTTCTAGCAATTATACTTTTAATTATCAAATCATTGTTATCAGCCATTCAAATTTAGAAATGAAGAATAATATAAGGAAATGAAATATATAGATAAATTACATAAATCACATAATTAACTCTAATATAAATGCATTAATATGTAATCGTTAATTTGCGAGAATAGCCATTTTTTCATTGTAGCTGCCTCTGGAAGATGATGATTAATTGTAAAGATACTTGATGGATGTGATAATAGAGAAAATCCTTTGTTAAAATTGAGATCAATTTTAATGCAAGCATATATAATACAATATGGAAAAAGATCTAAGCTGCTTAATTATTATAAATATCGTTATTTAACCGAACAGATATTTTTGTTCCAAGTATTATTGGTTTATCTTCAATAATTTTTGATATTTTCTGACATTCGTCTTGGATAAATTAACCCCACATAGTCAAGTATATGGGGTCCAAGCTGCAAAATTGAAATAATTAAAAGAATTAATAGAATTTTCCTAAATTAATATTGGAATTCAATTTTAAAAGAAATGACAAGTTATAAATATATAATATTGGAATGCAATAGATATTGGAATTCTATTCATACAATGATGATAGGCACTTTATGGTTCACAAACAATGATGATAGACGGCGTTAATAGTATACGGACGGTTTGACAAATTGCGTTAAAAGTTATCGGTAAACAACAAGAACAAAAATGTTAAACCAATAATTTCTGTTAGATAGACACTTTTTATATATATAATGACATATATAAGTAAAGATAACAATAACAAAAATAGTATTCATTTTTCACGTGGACACCGATTACGCAGCAGTTATCCCAGGCGGTTGTGAGTAGAATTTCTCAACCCTAAACCCTCTCCCTCATCCCTCCCCCCCCCTCTCTCTCTCTCTCTCTCTCTCTCTCTCTCTCTCTCTCTCTCTCTCTCTCCTTTCACCACTCACAAAATCAGTGTTAGCAAAATAAATCATTGAAGTAAATGATGCTGCATCATCAATCAAGCCACAGCCTCGTGTGGGCTAATCCCACACCCAGAGCTTCCAAAGCATGCTGCAGTTAGCTAGGGTCATTGCAAACTCATTACGACTAATGAATTTTCTAGAGATTAATTTGTAGGTTTGGTGTTCCTTTTTTCCCTCCCTTACGAGACATTAAATTTGGGTTGGCCCCATTGAGATTTTTAATGTAAACAAAAGTTTGGTGTCTCCATTTTCAACAGATGGAGGGAAGCAGATATGATTTGGTTAGGGTTACGGGTTCTCAGATTATTTATTTTGAGCCTTGTTACGTACAAGCGAGTTTACGTACCAAATTGCGTACTGATGATTACATAGTTTTTTTCATTAAAAAGAAAAATGAAAGAATAAAAATTTTGGGAGGAGAAAAAGATTTTCTGTATTACGAAAATTATTTATGTTTTCAATTCACATTGTTTCGTTAAACGAATGCATTATATATTAACATTGGTGCGCAGTTTGGTACGCAAACTCTATTACAATAAAATTTTTCCTTTAATTTTTCTTAAGATAAAAAATAGCGCCACGTCCATCGGGCATCACCATCGGTTCCTTCTATCGGTCCCCTTAGTAACTTTCTTAGTCATAATGAATGGTATGTATTTATCAAGCAAGACCGACCCAAGGGTAACACCATTTAGGTGATCGGAAAATACTATTCCTACAAAAAGTTTCTACCGGGTTTCTATTGAATTGCATTTTATTTTTAATTTTTTTTACTCAATAATTAAGGAAATATTTTTAAATGAATTTGTATTTTTTTTAAAAAAAAATATTTAAATACTTTACAAAATGTTTTAAAAGTAAAAAGAAAAAAGCCTGATTGGTGAGGATTCTATCCTCTGTGGACATAAGCATTGTCTTAGGCAATTAAGCTCCAACCTGCACAAGGCTCAAAAAATAAAAGTAAGAGGCTTTTATCTGAATTAAAAAAAAGAATACAACGATCATTTCTTTAAACAAAAATTAATTAGTTTTTTATATTTCAATAACTTATATAAGTAACGATCACATAAAAACTTGTCAATAAATTATAATATAAACAATGGTGGCATCTTCCCGTTAGTTAGTATGATATAGTGCTTAATATTTCTGTTTAATATTGCCAAGTTCCAAATTAACCGAAGCATGCTTAATTGAATGAGTACGTGTCTATCTTATGCTAAATAATATTTCCATATTAGCATTTTATTTATATATTTATTTATTGAAAAAGTGTGTTTTGTTGCAAATAATGTCTTAAGAGATAGGCACGAGTGGCCCATAAAGGAAGTAAGATTTACGTGGGTTCAGCGGCCTTTCACCCAATCCGATTATCGCCACCCACTTTTTTGTGACCCAAAAAGCTGTGGCTAGAGCCACATGGACCGTGAGCAGATTGCATGCGCTCAACTCAACCACCACGTCATTTTACTTCTAATGAGTCATGACGCCATCCCATCCGCCGTCTCCTCTCCCCGTAAACATCAATAGATGCCTGATCCATACAGCATATTCCACATTCCAGGCTTTAATTGTAATTTCACTTCAACCTCGATCCAGATATCATCGCCCAGCAAACTATCCAGATATCATCGCCAGCACACTAGTAGCCATCGCACTCTGCGAGTTTCGATCATTTNTGGGTTCTCAGATTATTTATTTTGAGCCTTGTTACGTACAAGCGAGTTCACGTACTAAATTGCGTACCGATGATTATATAGTTTTTTTAATTAAAAAGAAAAATGAAAGAATAAAAATTTTGGGAGGAGAAAAAGATTTTCTATATTACGAAAATTATTTATGTTTTCAATTCACATTGTTTCGTTAAACGAATGCATTACATGTTAACATTGGTGCGCGGTTTGGTAAGCAAACTTTATTACAACAAAACTTTTCCTTTAATTTTTCTTAAGATAAAAAATAGCGCCACGTCCATCGGGCATCACCATCGGTTCCTTCTATCGGTCCCCTTAGTAACTTTCTTAGTCATAATGAATGGTATGTATTTATCAAGCAAGACCGACCCAAGGGTAACACCATTTAGGTGATCGGAAAATACTATTCCTACAAAAAGTTTCTACCGGGTTTCTATTGAATTGCATTTTATTTTTAATTTTTTTTACTCAATAATTAAGGAAATATTTTTAAATGAATTTGTATTTTTTTTTAAAAAAATATTTAAATACTTTACAAAATGTTTTAAAAGTAAAAAGAAAAAAGCCTGATTGGTGAGGATTCTATCCTCTGTGGACATAAGCATTGTCTTAGGCAATTAAGCTCCAACCTGCACAAGGCTCAAAAAATAAAAGTAAGAGGCTTTTATCTGAATTAAAAAAAAGAATACAACGATCATTTCTTTAAACAAAAATTAATTAGTTTTTTATATTTCAATAACTTATATAAGTAACGATCACATAAAAACTTGTCAATAAATTATAATATAAACAATGGTGGCATCTTCCCGTTAGTTAGTATGATATAGTGCTTAATATTTCTGTTTAATATTGCCAAGTTCCAAATTAACCGAAGCATGCTTAATTGAATGAGTACGTGTCTATCTTATGCTAAATAATATTTCCATATTAGCATTTTATTTATATATTTATTTATTGAAAAAGTGTGTTTTGTTGCAAATAATGTCTTAAGAGATAGGAACGAGTGGCCCATAAAGGAAGTAAGATTTACGTGGGTTCAGCGGCCTTTCACCCAATCCGATTATCGCCACCCACTTTTTTGTGACCCAAAAAGCTGTGGCTAGAGCCACATGGACCGTGAGCAGATTGCATGCGCTCAACTCAACCACCACGTCATTTTACTTCTAATGAGTCATGACGCCATCCCATCCGCCGTCTCCTCTCCCCGTAAACATCAATAGATGCCTGATCCATACAGCATATTCCACATTCCAGGCTTTAATTGTAATTTCACTTCAACCTCGATCCAGATATCATCGCCCAGCAAACTATCCAGATATCATCGCCAGCACACTAGTAGCCATCGCACTCTGCGAGTTTCGATCATTTGTGAAAGATGACCAGGAAGTTCTTTATCGGCGGAAATTGGAAATGCGTGAGTCTTCTCTCTTGTTTGGTTGCCGATAGAAAAATGAGTATGATAGAAAAAGAATATAGAGAGAGTGAAATTGAAGTCGAGTGCTGTAAAGTTGCAACTATCTAAATAGTTGATATTTTTGATCAGCTGGTTCGATCTTACTTTTTTATTCGCCATTAGCGAATAATTTCTGTGTTCAATAACTTTTTGTAGTTTTTTTTATCGGTCGAGCAGATTTTGGTATTATTTTGATTGCTCATCTATTTATTTTGGTAAAAACAATGCACACATATACAGAGATAGTTTTGTGTTTCCTGTCTTGAATTGAACTTGATTGTGTATGCAGAACGGAACCACCGAGGAGGTGAAGAAGATAGTGGCCACACTAAATGAAGCCCAAGTGCCTCCACACGATGTCGTGGGTAGGCGAATGGTTGGATTCTATTTGTTGTATCAGTATTGCTGTTTGGTGCTCATTTCTGCAGTATTACGGTTACTACGAGCGTCTGCAGGATACATAATTTGCGATTATGGTTTTAGATTTTGCTGCATGAGTGAGAACATTATTTGAAATGAAACTTGAATATTGGAAGTAATAAAAGTTTCAGTATTGGCCGTAATTTTTTTTTTTTTTGTAATATATACTCTTTTTCACTTCGGCTTGTTAATATTTTATTTATCATCGGGTGAAACTTTTTCGTGTTCCATGGAACAGCTAATCTTTAAAGATTTCAGAAGTTCTCAATTCCATATTATTTTAATCCAAATTCAGTGGCACAGTTAGATAATAGGATCTGAATCCGGCTGCTGTAATTATAATTTTCAAATATTTATTTTGACGAGTAATGTTATTGTTGTTCTTATTTCTCATTGTAATTTGCATGTGACAAAATTTTCCACACTTATCCTCACTTTATTTGTAAAGTAACTGCATTTCGTTTGCTTCATTGCTTTGTTAATGCATTGAGAACACGTTCTTGCAGAGGTTGTGGTAAGCCCTCCATTTGTTTTTCTTCCATTGGTAAAAAGTTTGTTGAGGCCTGATTTCCATGTTGCGGCACAAAATTGTTGGGTCAAAAAAGGAGGTGCTTATACAGGGGAGGTCAGGTATGCTATGATCTTGTAGTTCTTCTTTTCATGTTCTCGTGGTCTATGGGTTGTATTGTGAAATGTCTGAACTTTGTGATGCATTTTCGAGGTTTTTTTAGTTAAACATATAAGTTTTTCTTTTTTGAGATAATTATTTAATGAAGAATGTTTCTTAAAGGAATCTAAACTTTTTGCATTAAGTGTATTAATGCCTAAATTTGCATAACAGGCCGGAAGAGAGGAATGAATTATTCTCGGCTCACGATGGTGATTCAGGCTTCGATACGGTGTTCTTCACGTTCATCCATAAAATAAATAGGAAATAAGTAAATAAAAATAGATAAAAAGATACACAAAGATTTACGTAGTTCGGCATAAAAGCCTTCGTCCACTGGTTGTTTAGAGGGCAAAAATCACTATGATAAATGATTTTACAATCTCTCATGGCCTCACATATTGTTCAATACAATGGAGAAATCTAGGGTTTCAGAAGGTTGAAGATGATGACTTCCTTGAGAGAGATCTAGTGGAGGCGCTATGTGTAGTGGAGTCAGGAGTCCAAGGAAGAAAATAGATCTCTATAAAAGGAGAAGAACTCTACAAAGGAAGGGGACTCTCCACAAGCTCTAACGTACAAAACTCCATTACACATAGTGCCTCCACCAAATCTCTCTCAAGAGAGGTATCGTCTTCAAACTCCCGAAACCGTAGATTTTTCCGTTTTATTGAGTGATAGGTGAGGCCATTAGAGATTATAAAATCATCTATCATAGTGGATTTTGCCCTTCAAACAACCCGTGGACGTAGGCTTTTACACTAAACCACGTAAATCTCTGTGTCTCTCTTTATCTATTTTTATTTACTTATGTACTATTTATTTTATGGGTGAACATGAAGGGCACTGTATCGAAGTCCAAATCATCATCGTGGGCCGGGAATAATTCCTTCCGGCTTGTTATGCGAATATAGGCATGAACAAAATGGTTACTTAAAGTGATGTAAGTAATGTTGAGTAGGTTTAGTAATGTAATGATTGTTCTCTGAATTCTCCATTTTAGCCTTGTGGCTCATGTGTTGGCAAAATTTCTATCCTGGTCCATCTTTCATTCGGATTTTTCATTACTCAGACAATGTGTGTGCATTTCTTTGTTCGAAAACATTCAAAGTTGATTTAGTATCCACGTGCAGTGCAGAGATGCTCGTCAATTTGGGCATTCCTTGGGTTATTCTTGGTCATTCTGAGAGACGACTTATATTAAACGAGTCAAATGAGGTAAGTTGATTTCTAAAGACACTTAACTTCTCAAGTTTTGGTCATGACATTTGATTTTATCATTGGCTACAACTTTATAAGTGCTCATTATTTTTACATTCATTAAGGTACCTTTAAAGTAATAAATTATAATTGTCATTCTCAATGGTTTATTTCAGTTTGTTGGAGATAAGGTCTCATACGCACTTGCACAAGGTTTGAAGGTGATTGCCTGTGTTGGAGAGACTCTTGAGCAGCGAGAATCTGGATCTACTGTGAATGTTGTTGCTGCACAAACTAAAGCAATTGCAGGTAAATAGGTCGATCTAAAGTAATTGCACAAACTAGAATGTGGCCTTAATGAGACACTGCTTATTATGTTCAGTTCAAAGTTTTCTTTGTTTGCCCTGTCCTACAGGAATTTATTTCTCTGTAAGGCAAGTTGTCTCACAAGTACTTGTGTTTAGTAAATTGCTTTTATCATATTTTTTTTTTCTTTTTGTCTTTTTACGATGGTGCCTTAGTTTCTTTCTAAAGGTTATTTGCTGTCGAAATAATATAAGATAAAATAATGAGTGCAATACTATTTCGTGAGGGAGTTCCAAATCTATTAACAAATGATTTTTCCTTTGCCTGGCTCCATGTTTAGTGTATTCATTGAAGGCTATGTTGTATTAAAATTTACATGCATTGTGCTAACCATGTTAATCATGCTCTGAGGATTACATTGATTCTTTGTCATCGTCATGTCTGGTGTTATTTGTCTTGCAGAACGAGTTTCAAACTGGGCCAATGTTGTTTTGGCTTATGAGCCTGTGTGGGCTATTGGTACTGGGAAGGTTGCAACTCCAGCCCAGGCTCAGGAAGTAAGGCTTTCATCTTATGAAATCATTAGTTTCATTTTTTTGTCAGTCTCACATTTAATTAAGAGGTGTTTATATAATATACTGAAAGAAAATATGATGCTTTTGATAGGAGAAATATGTTAGAAAAAGGTGTTCCTTGGTTTCTAAATTTGGCTCTCTGTACATACTAAATGTAAAGGATAAACATTTGAGGGCATAGCGCTACCATAGTTGACTGACAATCGCGAGATTCGTGGTCATATCTGTTTGCAAATTTTTAGTTGTTCTGTTTGGTGGGTCTTGTTGCTTCAAGTTGCCTTATTTTCTTAACCATTCAGTTTTTTTGAAACAAGGTTTTTAACTATATGACAGGTACATTCTGAATTGAGGAAATGGCTTCACGCAAATACCAGTCCTGAAGTTGCGGCAACAACCCGCATTATTTATGGAGGTCTCTTCCTTATCCTATCCCTCATTGCACTTGATTTTGTCCTTTGTGCGGTTTAGTCATTTTCTCAATTAGAAGACAAGTCAAATGCATTGACTTATGAATTATGTGGCTGACTTTAGCTTTTGCCCATATAGGACATACTCAGCTTGTTCAAATTTGGGCTATGTTATATGACTGGAATGCGTTTGCCTATCTATCAACTTGATTAACACCTGATTGAGCAACCTCCATATCTTTTTTTTTTTCTTTCCCCTTGATAAAGCTAAAAATATATATTTTCGGTGGACATCTAGCTTCCTTAAAAACTTGACTCTATTTGTCTTGTGGGCGGACATTTTGGTTTTCTCTAGACATCATAAATCAGAGAACAGAAATTATGTATTTTGTTATCAAATTTCATGGAAGCCATAGATGTCCTCTATTCTCATCTCTCTCTATAGAATGATTGAAAAAGATTTAAGTATAACAGTATCTTTGGGCAAGGTCTGTGATTGTTGGATAACGAAGGGCAATGAGTAGACACGGTTGCTTCCTAGCCTGTTGAAAAAGTCATTTGGGCGCCACTAAATTTGGTTGACACTGAGATCTAGAAGGAAAGGGCGGTGTGAATCTGTGCCTCTGCCAACACTGCCATAAAGTTTTGGATTTTTTATGTTCTCATTCCTGGTCTTGTCAATTTTCTGCTTATTTTAGGCCGTATCATGCTGTGTGTTTTCATTTTGTTTCATCAATGGGTGGGGATTGCACACTCTAAATGGAATAACTTTTAAAAAGTTCAGCATTTGTTCTTCCCATTTTGCTTTGTTGTTTCATTAATACAATTGCATACCTGTTGCAGGTTCCGTGAATGGGGCAAACTGCAAGGAATTGGCTGCTCAGCCCGATGTTGATGGCTTTTTGGTTGGGGGAGCTTCTCTTAAGGTAATAGTGTTGTTGCTTTAGTTGTTTATTCTTTTACAACTCTTCTTTTTTCACATCCTTATTTTTGTTTTCCATCTCTGCCTTCTCTACAGTCGGAGTTCATTGACATTATCAAGTCTGCCCAGGTTAAAAAAAGTGCCTAAGCTTTGTACTGGATATGAGTAGTTGAGACCCTCTAGCTTTCGAATGGGGAGACAGAGATCCATGTGATGAAATTTTAAAATTACTCTTTTTGAGAAAGTTCTGTTTGTATCCAAATCAGCATCACCGTCTGGATAATATATATGAATAAAGATGACTAATAATGCGTATGACATCCAGAAACTTTGTTCTGTACATGCTTTTGCTCTGTACATGCTTTTGCGTGTTTTGGCTGCATGCTTGCGATTGAGTCTTGGAGGAAGCGATTGATTTGGTACAATGATATCTAGACTACCATTTTATTTTCCCGTCCCTGAAGCTATAACAAAAGAACCGACTTGGAAGAGTCTTTTGGAGTGGACCTGGTTTGGTTATCTGGTTGTGGGTCGTTATTGAGATTACTTTGTGTCAATTGCACTGGGAAAGCATTTCCTCTGCCAGGTTGGACTTGCTTTTAAGCAGTTCAGTGACATATAGCTTTAGGATTGGCTAGCGTCATGCCTTGCGCAATGACTTTTTCTTGTTTTGTTTTTTGTTCTTAATCCATTGCTCCTTCACTCACAGGACAACTTGCCGCGAAAGCTGGCTGTCTATATTTGATATTTTCTTTTTTTATTTCTTAAAAAATGCCTGTTGTTTGTCTACACGTTCAAGGTGAATGATTGATCAACAAGTTGGGGTTCTTTCTATTTAATTTATAGGGGATGCTGTCGTTCTAGATTCATCCCTATACTAGATGTTGTAGGTGCACGAGAGTCAGGGAATACGTACCAAACAAAATATACGTACTCGTGAATGAATCTTTTACAGAAATTTTATTTCGTTCTATTTTTTGGTCAACTCATAGTTTGGTGAGGAAAAATGGCATTTGCGTTGATTTCTTATATGTTTTCCAATTTCCACAAATACATTGACCATTCACATCTATGATGAGATTGACCGTTTAAAGAATGTCATTGATTCAAACGGCGGCTATTTCTGTACTATCTTGCCCAGAAAAATAAACAAAGGGTGCCAATAAAATTTTCTTGGTACACTGAATAAGGCCGCAATATAATATTGGTGGCAGGGAAAAAAAGGCTTTACGCAAAATACTTAAAAATACTAATAGCCTTTACGCCTCTGAATGGACATTAAGCTGTATTTTTGCAGAATGGGAATCATCAGGTTGCCTGTACTTAAAAGACATCAAACAAAAAATAATCATATTACCCAAATTGACTTAATTTAAGAGAGTTTTTATGGTGATTAATCCAACGTGGCTGAGAATCCTTGCAGTCATGCATTATTGTCATCTTCTGCATAAGAAAAAAAAAAAAAAAACAGCGAGCTAACAAGAAAATGGATAGAGCTCCAACTATCAATGCCAATTTCTCAACCCCCCTTCACCACTTGCAGATAAAGCAATCAAACTGTTGAAGTCAACCATTTCACGCTTGTCCTTCTCGGGGGTCCAACAAAAAGAACTTTCCAAGAACATGAACACGCACGTAAGTCCAGGATCTTCACAACTTTTCTCAGTACATTGCTTAGCTTTACCTCTTTTCTTGGGTTCTTTTTATTTTCCTGTTTTATTTCTATTTGTTTATTTTATTTCTTCAGTTGGCAGGTCATATATACAAGTGACAGCTAAATCTCACACAAAAGCATTTGCTTTCACACTTGAATTCCGGTTTTGCTTCACGGGTTTGGTTGCTTTGACTTTTCCACATGTTTACACTCGATTTCTTTTCTTTTCGTTTTTCTTTTAATTATTATGAAGCAGTTGCATGCACTATGTCTTGTAGAGAGGGAGGTGACTCAGGTGAGAGAGGATTGAAGCATTTTAACTGGCGATTCTCTATGCAAGTGATAGTAAAAGCTTTTGCTCTCACACTTGAATACTCGCCTTCACTTCAGGGGTTTGGTGGGTTTGACTTTCCCTGCTTCAAGTTGTTCACGTTTGGCTTGCTATCCAACGCTGAAGCAGTTGCAGAGAGTCTAGAGTAGAGAAGAGAGAGAGGAGTGAAGCTTTCGAATCCATGGGCTCGTGTTTTAGCGTTAGGATCAAAGCTGAGAGCCCTCTTCACAATGGTATAGTTGCAGTTTCAATATTTCGCTTGTCTAATTCTTTCACCCTTTCTTGATTGGTCTTGGAGCTGCTAAGAAATTATGGCTTTTCTTTTGAGTTTTTCATGATATACTCTTAACTTTTATTTAGTGAACCATGCAATTCAGCGCCTCTACCTGCTCTCTTTCTGTTCTTTTGGATGGAATCTTGACTTGTTTTACTCTTGCTGTGGCTGAATATTGATGCTATTTTGGGTTCTAAATCTGGGTCTATATAAACAATGACATACTGCTGAGCAATGAAAGGAATGCAAGAAAATAAATTCTGAATCTGAATTCAAAATCTCTATGTAATTCGTTTGCTGTCCAATTATATATCTGGGCTTCATTCAGGTCAGATTACGATTTCTTGAAAACCAGCCGATGAATAGATCTAGTGATATGAACTTTCTGTGATCTTTTCCATGGTTCTATGAGCAACCAACAGAGTCTAAGCTTTGTATTGTGTCAACTTGAAGATTTATTTATTTATTTTGGTTTGAAGTTTATGAGAAGAGTTCTCGTTTATATGTTTGTTAGAATTGCTATATTTACTCGTTTCATGGCATTGACTCGTGTAGATGTGAACTCCACATATAGAAACAAAGAAGGGAACGATTTGAGTAGTACAAGCAGCAAGGCTTCACCTGTCTCAGTGCCTACAACTCCTCGGACAGAGGGTGAGATCTTGCAGTCCTCCAATTTGAGAAGCTTCTCCTTTAATGAACTCAAAACAGCCACCAGGAACTTTCGTCCTGATAGTGTATTGGGTGAGGGCGGTTTTGGTTGTGTTTTTAAAGGATGGATCGATGAGCGTTTATTTACGGCTGCCAAGCCTGGGACTGGTATGGTTATTGCCGTGAAGAGGCTTAACCAAGAAGGTTTCCAGGGTCACCAGGAATGGTTGGTGAGTATAATTCTGCCCTTCTTTGGCTTCTGCGCATTTCTTGATACCTCTTTGAGCTTGAAGCCAAGTGTCTCAGAAACTAACGTGCATTGGCTTGGAATGGTTCAAATACTTTTCAAGGGTTTGATTGAACTTGTCAAAAATTCTAGTAAATTCATCAGAAATTCTCAACCATTCATGCTCTAGGTAGTTTTTTGCAAAAAGATGGTATTGCACACTTATCTCCAGGATTCACATTAATTAATTTCGTGGAGGTTCTTTAAATATAGGCAGAAATAAATTACCTGGGGCAGCTGCATCATCCAAATCTAGTGAAATTGGTTGGTTACTGCTTGGAAGATGATCACCGGCTTCTGGTGTACGAATTTATGGTCCGGGGCAGCTTGGAGAATCATCTTTTTAGGAGTGAGTAATTTACATATCCTTCTGCATTATTTCTTCTTGGATTTTAAATGTACTTACATTGTTTATGATCTTAAACATACCTGTTAACATCATAATCAAGAATCTTAAGCATCTTGGAATAGGGTCTTCTTATGTTCAACCACTTTCTTGGAGCCACCGCATGAAGATCGCACTAGGTGCTGCTAAGGGCATAGCGTTTCTTCACAGTGACAAAGTGCAAGTGATCTATCGAGATGTCAAATCTTCTAACATCCTGCTAGACAGTGTACGTTAAACCTGTTCAAATTGTTAAACTTCTATGGCTTCTGGAGGATTTTAGTTGAACATGCTCTCACCCATTTATTCATTGTAAATGGCAGAACTATAATGTGAAACTGTCGGATTTTGGGTTGGCCAAGGATGGTCCAACAGGCGACAAAAGCCATGTCTCTACAAGGGTTATGGGGACCTATGGGTATGCAGCTCCTGAGTATATGGCCACAGGTACCTTAAAATTTACAGCATATATCAGGTTCACCTATAGTTTAAAAGCCTGAACTATTGCCATAACATTTACCTGTTGTCCTCCAATATCATTGCCAGAAACAATGACTTCATCACTTGTTTCTTTTTTACTGGTCGTAATACCATCTGCAAAATTTTTTTAACCCACCATTGAACCTGCAACTGTATTTGTTTATTTCTATACATGCTTCTAATGCCAAACCTTGAAACACAAGAAAGTAAAACAACTTGACATTTTCATCCAAACTTGTCTTTTCAAGGAACTTGTACCGGCAAGTATTCTCCTCGGTTGCTCACTCTTACTCTGTTTATAGCCTTGTAAAGTCAATTCCTCCATCAATCCAACTCCACAAACCTCTCTTTCTCGCTCTGCACCACGTGTTTGTAACCTTTGGGTTTCCAAACATAGCCTTTAATATGGTACCTGCAGAATGGACTATAGAGCCCTTGATGAATGCCGCAGTTTACCAAACACCTTTCTGTATTGGGATCTGATACTATGTTCATCCTCTTCTTATGAAGGTCATTTAACTAGCAAAAGTGACGTATACAGTTTTGGGGTTGTTCTCCTAGAAATATTATCTGGCAAACGAGCAATGGACAGGAACAGGCCAGGTGGAGAACACAATCTAGTTAATTGGGCCAAGCCTTACCTTACCAGCAAACGAAAAGTTTTCGAAGTGTTTGATGCTCGTATCCAAGACCAGTATTCATTGTCTGCAGCACTGAAAGCAGCCAACCTTGCAAATCAATGCTTATTAGTAGAACCCAAGTTCAGGCCAAACATGGTTGAGGTGGTCAGAATATTGGAGCAACTTCATGATTCGAATGACGTCGGATGCTCTCAAAATGAACACCACCGAATTTCCACTCGAAAATCAACTGGCAACGGTCCCAAACATCGCAGAATGAGTGCCGATGGAGCTTGCAATGAGAAAGCTGCTTCTTATCCCAGACCATCTACTTCTCGCCTTCATATATGAAACAAGAAAAAAGCATTCGGCGCATGCTTTTTTATTATATTTATTCATTCCCAAAGAGTAAGAAAAGGAAGAAGCAAGAATAAACGGATGGTTGATTGGATGAACATCATATCTTGAGCTCGGAGTATGTATTACCGCTACTGACTTCTGTACAGTTCTTGTTTTGTTAATGATTTCAAAAAATCGTGTTCACTTTCATACTTCATAGCTCCACTGCCTTTTTCCTTCTTTTTTTTTTTTCAGCAAATGATATGACCAAATTGGAGAATAAATAAATGCTTCCTACCGACAAAGGAAAAAAAATAATATGATTTTTATTTTTAATTATTCTGTTGAAAGAACATACTTAGAATGGTGATTTGGCCTTTGATTTGGCATTTTCTTCTGCAATCGAGAACCTAATTCCCAGGATATTCAGGAGAGAGAGAGAGAGAACCTTTCCCAGGTCTCGAACCCCAAGTAACTCTGACTGATGCCCAAATCATACTAACAGAAGGCCTCGGCCCAATACCACCAGTGCGCTTGGGAAAGTGGTCCCGCTCCAAACTTCCAAGAGGCCTTGTGGCCCATATCATGGTAGTCGTCCCTAAGACCCAAACTATACAAGACNAAACGGAGCACAGAGAAATGATTGCCACTTCAATGGCGCTTATCCAGCACGTGTGTTCCGCTCCCCTCGCACGTGTCATGCTCCCTCGCTCCCTTGTCGTTTCACGCTCCCGCGGCCTCTCTATTCTCTCCGCTGCACAGGCTTCCCATGCCGTCTCGCAGCAGGTGCTCCTCGGTATGTCTGAACATGAGCTCCAACAGCTCGCCCTCGAATTCGGTCAGGTAAAGAAACGAAACATAAAAAGCCTTTCTCTCTGTTTGCTTGCCTATAAACTGGAAGAAATTGAGTGACATGTGATGTCGTGGTTACTTTTTAAAGTTCAGATTTTCCAAAATATATTTCGGAATTGCGGGCGTACTTTGTATTCGTAATTTTTTATTTGGGAATGATATTTTGTAGCAAAGCTATAGAGGAAAGCAATTGCATCATCTTATTTACAAGAGAAAGGTCAAAGAAATTGAAGATTTCAGTCATTGTGAGACATACTGTCCTTCCCTTTCTTGCCACACTTTTTTTACTGTTACAATCTTCCACTAAATAATTGGGCGACTTATATATGGTGTATTTTCTCTACTATTATTATAATATATTGTAGTACCTCAAGCATTCAGGAATGATCTTCAAGAAGCCGGATGGAAGGTTGGGCGGTCGCCCATTTATCACACCGTCACTGCAGCTGATGGGACTGTTAAGGTGAAAGGCGATAAATTGAAATCTTTTCTTATTCCAACTGTGTTATGATAATTCATTTTTGAGTAATGCTAGGCTGCCGTGCCGGTTAGGCAAAACTCATGGATTTTATTTATTTTTTCACATCTTTAAATATTTTTAAAAAATAAAAAAAATATCAATACACTAATAGTTACTTTTTTAATCAGTAAGTAAAAAAAAAATTAAATACATGAACGGTCAAAATGATGGGTCAAAATGAGAGAGCAAAGTAGCATTATTCTTCATTTTTTGGAGGGGATTATGTAAGTGTGGGGTTTCTGGTGGAATGAATTATTGGTCAGCAATTCCAATGATGCTAGAGTTCTATTGTTCATATTATTTTTAGAGGAGGTTTTTATACTTTGATGGGATGCCACCATTTCAATTATTATCATGAAATTTTGATTGGCAAGTGCATCTATGGATATGATAAGTGGAAATATTTATTCACATTTTGATTTAAAAACATTCCGTTATATAGAGTTTTCTATGGACTGTGCAGCTATTGATTAAGTTGGAGGACAACAGACTGATTGAAACCGTTGGCATACCAGTTGAAGATGATAAAGGTTCAATGCGCCTTACAGCATGCGTATCATCACAGGTGATTTTCTGATCTGTGAATCTGCCTGTGCCAAAATTTCCCTCACCTTTTTAATGAGATTCTTATTCTAGCTTCGTTTTTTAGACCTTCTTGTTTGGATATTCAGGTAGGCTGCCCACTGCGCTGCTCTTTTTGTGCCACTGGGAAAGGGGGGTTTTCAAGGAACCTTAAGAGGCACGAAATCATTGAGCAGGTTCGTCTTGATGTCCTTTCCATGTTCACTGTGTGGCAAGCATCTTTAGTATTTTATGATACGCACAATTCTGGAAACAAAGTTTCTAAGGTGGGATTGAGGTTCATCAATTGTTTTTCTTCGGTAGGAATTTAGGTACATCAATAACTTTGAAAACATAAAAAAAAAAGCTGTAATTGTTATAATATGCTTAAAGCGTAAATGTATTCAAGCAGGCTCAAGTTTCTTTGCCATGGCCAAATGGGTTGTATATACGTTTGTGTGCATAGGTATTAGCTATTGAGGAGCTCTTCAAGAATAGGGTGACAAATGTGGTGTTCATGGGAATGGGCGAGCCAATGTTGAATCTGAACTCAGTACTTGAAGCACACCGGTGCTTAAATAAGGTATGTTTGCTTCTGTTTCACTTACCTTATTTGCAACTGTTTGATTCAATACAATACTCACGTGTGACAACTTTTTGGAAGTTTTACTTTTTTTTCTTTTAATTTAACTTTAGTTAGAGTTGACTCCTAGAAATTCCCATTTACATGAGATAAACTCTTTGCAATTTATTAGAACTCCATTTTGTTTTGGTGGGTCTTTCCTGTTTTGAAGGATGTGCAAATTGGGCAAAGAATGATCACAATATCCACTGTGGGGGTTCCAAACACAATTAGAAAGCTGGCTTCTCACAAACTTCAGTCAACATTGGCTGTCAGGTATGCCGTTTGTAATAAGAAATTTTTAGTGGATAGTTCTACTTACCATTTGATGATGTTGTTTGCTTGTGAGTAATCGTCTGTTTTTGTTGAAGCACACATTGTTTATTGATAAATTGACTAAAGATTAGTATCTTACACCTGCTGTATGCTATAGCTGTTCGCCCTTATTTACTATTTGAGAGTACATATGTTCCACTCTCCAGTTTACATATTTGGTTCAAGGCCTTGAGGGGCTTTATCTGAGCAGTCATTCTAATTGTGTGTGTGAGAGAGAGGGAGTGAAAGAGAGAGAGACCCATTATGGATAAGCTGATAGCAAATCTGTCTGAAATTTTACTAAGATCAGGAATTTGAGTGGCATTGGGTTTGGCTTTGGTCCAGTAACAGGAACTGGACCTGTTGGATGTGAGATAGGTATCCCATAATAGGACATGAGGGACACGTGTCCCAGATACAATGGGTCCCCTAAGCAACCCTGAATTTCAGCCGTTGAATAAATTTTACCGCAGCAGATGCTGATGCAAAATAGTGAATTTTGCCTACCAATTAAGCCCTTGAGTATTTGACGCTATTAATCAATATCTAGAGTATTAATTTCAAATCGGCTGGCGTGGTATTGTCCCTCCTCATTTTGCCTATTGCTGCAAAAATCTATGGGGTCTACTTTAGGTCTGTTCTATAACTTATATGAGCTTATGAAGAAGCCCATTGTTTGTGAATACTTTTATAATGTCAATATGTTTTCTGATTTAATAATTGTTACTTCATTTTCGCGTTTTCTTGCCTCAGTTTACATGCCCCTAACCAGAAACTTAGGGAAGCAATTGTGCCAAGTGCGAAATCCTACCCTCTGGATGCAATCATGAAAGATTGCAGGGACTACTTCCTTGATACCAGTCGACGGGTTTCCTTTGAGTATGCACTCTTAGGTACTGATGTTTCAATGTTTCTTTAACTTTGGTTGTCCAGTCCCTCCCTGTTCATACTTGTAAAAATGTATATTAAGTTAATGACAGTGTTCTAAATATTATTATTACTAATGGCAGCTGGAGTCAATGATACAACAGAGCACGCAGTAGAACTTGCACAACTTCTTCATGAGTGGGGACGTGGTAATCATGTAAACCTGATACCTTTCAATCCAATAGAAGGCTCTGAGTATCAGCGGCCACACAGGAAAGCTGTATGTTGAACACATGCTATTATTATGCACACGTTTTCGGCATGCATATGCCTCGATACCTCATCGTTTGAATCATTTTGCACCATTATATATAGATACATGGTTCTTATTTCATTTGGCAGGTGGCGGCATTTGCAGCTGCTTTGGAATCACGTAAAATAACTGTCAGTGTAAGGCAAACAAGGGGCCTAGATGCTAGCGCTGCTTGTGGTCAGCTGAGAAACAAATTCCAGAAGAATCCTTTGCTCACTGAATCTGAAAACTTGCAATCTCAAGCAGATGTTGCAGTTGCATGTTGATGTGGATATATGCTTCCATGTTCTCTTTCCTTGATCTGTTTGCAGCGCGACTAAGATAGGTGCATCGTGCTTGACAACAAGGCAGCTGGGATTATTCCCATTTTTAAGTGTGATCATTCCCTCTCCTAGTTGCGGGAGAAATAGAAATTTTGTTATGAATCAAGTGCAGAAATGCTTTTTATAGACATTGTCCATTGATGAGATGTTAGAAAAGAAGTATATATGAACGGTGTACTATATATGCTGAACTGCTGGATTGTGAATGGCCTACAAACTTGCAAAGTCACAAGCGAGTTGACTCCTTTCTTCGTACAATCTATATCCTGTATTTGATTTATTAGGCTAGTTCTTCTAGATGTAAATTGCATCCATAGAGACCGCAATGATGCTCCACTTCTTTCTGGGATGCCGACGGCCATTCCACATCTCAAGAACAACTGTTACCTGACTCTATGAAAATTGCCATTTGTTTTCTTTAAATTTCATGACATAGGTTCTGGCTTCTTTTCTATAATGCAGCATTTTCTTGGTTGAATGATAGTTTTCGTGTGAAAGATCTTTGTACCACCTGGGTATTTGAGAGAGCATTGGCGTGAGGGTCGGATTTGGCCATGGTGAAGATCTAATTCATTTTAGATGGTCGGATTTGGCCATATTTGATGATCCAATATTACTTTTTTTTTTTTTTAATAATACCCACTATTTATTTCAAATTTTGTTATTTTCGATATATTTTAAGTGAATTCGCGTATTTCTGATTTGAATAAATAACTACACCGATATAACTTGTGTAGGACTATAGTCATCTTAACTGATGAAATTTAAGATGATGAAGAGTTTTCTTGATTATGTCCCTTCGTCTTTTATCTCGATGAAAATTTAAGCAAGCCGAAAAATAGAAAAGGGAAAAGAAAAGCCCAACTCGTCTGGGGCCCTAGCCAGACTCTGGGCCTTATTTTATTTTACTCAAACAGGGTCCGTCAACCCGTCCAATCGACATTTTTTTTTTTGTTAAGACTCGAACCGAGTCGACCCGCCCAATCTGTTCTTAGGGTTTTAAACATGACGGTCTTGGAAAATTCCTATGCCAGGCTTTTATAAAAGCACAATAGGCGACATAGTTCGACGCATTCTTCGGATCTAAGTCAAAGATTTTGGTTTTTCTTTGCTCTTCGAGTCTCTTGTTCTTCGAGGTATATCTATTTATCTTTTCCGTTTTTCTTCGTCTTTTTCTCGTCCCGCGATTTTCTTCAAAGTCAAACGAATTGCCTTCCGCTGGCTAAATTCTCGGGAAAGGATACGAAAGTTTCGATCTTTCTTTCTGTTTTTAGGTTTGATTTTCGATCTATGAAAAAAATCCGATTCGAGACGACGAAGTCCAAGTCGAGTTAGTAAAATAGTTTTGTTATGCTTGGCTGAGTTAAAGGTTTTTCTTTCTATGTCCACAAAAAAATTGAAAATTCAACGCATCAAATTCTTTCTTGACAACCAGGTAGGGAATCTAGGGTTTCTTTTGCCTTGGCATATGATCTGGAATCAGGTTCTGCGGCTTCAAGAATTCACATTGCCTATTATTGCCCTATAACATAAATGCTACCATATAATTAAATATCATACCATTTTTATTTGAAGTTATCTTACTCGTTATGGGATTGGAGATTTCTTGTAGCAAGTAAAAATTGGGAACTAGTATATATTAGGCTCACATGGACCATGCTTGTGATGTTAGGAACCATCATGAGGAGGTACAGTCCGCCATACTATAGTCCTCCTAGGAGGGGATATGGCGGTCGAGGGAGAAGTCCTCCTAGAAGGGGATACGGTGGTGGGTACGGTAGGCACAAGGAACAGAATCATGGAAGCCTTTTAGTCCGCAACATTCCACTGGATTGCAGGTAATGTTTTCTGTTGCTTTTGGGTTTGTGTTCTAATGAACGGTGAACCTGTGGGTGTGTTTTTGTTTATAACTTTATAGTTGATTTAGTGGCAGAAGATCTCTCATTTGGTGTTGTTGATTTGTCAAGAGTCAAGACAAGTCGGTTATGTACTTTATTCCTGTTTGCAGGCCAGAAGAACTTCGAGTTCCATTTGAGAGATTTGGACTTGTTAGGGATGTCTATATTCCAAAGGACTATTATTCGGGGTAAGTTTTAATAGCAGAGCATTGAAGAAGTTTATTTTTGTAACATTTTTGTCAATTCATTCAAATTTCTGTTATTCAGTATGACAATGTAGTGGTGGAAATTCCTGAGCAAAGTTTTGGGTGTTGAGCTCGGTTTGCTTGGACTTGGAAGTTGGAACAAGCTTGAGCTTACCAAGTCTCCTTGCTTTATCGAGCTAGTTGATTTCGAAAGAGTTTGATGTTAGATTCTGCATGACAATTCGACACCCTCTACATTACAATGCTGGTCATTTATAGTTTTAACATGCTGATGAAGCTTTTCTTTGCTTCATTGTCCTACACTAAATGAGTGATTTGGTAGTTGAATTTTTTAAGTGCTTTTAATGGGTTATCTAAACTGTCAAACAGCTAAATTATCTGTTTATTTACTTGTTGAAAGAAATCATTGATTTGATAAAAACGACTTGTGATGTTGATGGTAATTAGGTGTTTATGTTTCATGTTGATATTTTTTGTGATCATATTCATAAGATTGGTGAGGATGGATTTATATTGCTAGTTGTTTGAGACTCTCCTCTTTACTTTTTTTCCTTGTTAGGCATCTCTAGTTAAGGTTCGTTCACAAGTTATTTTTTCATAAGTGGGTCACAAGTTGCAGATGCAAAAAGTTGTCTAGTGAGTTACATTGTAAACTATTTATGAAGGTTTATTTTTCATCTCCATAGTGAATTAAAATTTGAACTGGTTTGTCAGGGGGTATGTTTTGAAGTTAAAACAAGCCCAAGCCCCACTTTTGATGAAGACCTACTGTTTATCATTGCCTAACTTGTTGGTCCCCCCGAGAATGTTAAGAGTAATCTTCAAATGAAGAATGTTCCTTTATGAAGAGAAATTATATAATTACACACCCAATAGAAGTTTGATGGGGAGGAAGATTTATTCTTGACCAATTGAAGAGTACCTGAAGGGATTTTTGTTTGTGGGAACGTTGATTTCAAGTGCATCCTATAATTACAAGAATGTGGAGAATTTTCAAGTCACTTGCCTCTTTTGAAGTTGACTTTCATACTTGTGTATAAAGAAAAGCGAAGCCACTAAGCTTGGATTTTAGCTGCTTATAGTAAGTTCAGCATGCACTTATCTGGAAGTGCTTCGGAGCTGGTATTTAGATGTATAAAGAAAGGTATACCGGATAAGACATTGTGGCAGTATCTTACTATGCTACTTTTGACAAGTCAGTGCCCTCATACAAATCAATGTTTGCGCAGATTTAATGTTACATCAATGAAGCTTTTCTGTGTCTTCTTTCTAGGGAACCTCGAGGGTTTGCATTTGTGCAGTTTGTGGATTCTTATGAAGCCTCAGAGGCTCAATATCATATGAATGGGCAAATTTTTGCTGGGAGAGAGATATCTGTGGTTCTTGCTGCTGAAACAAGGAAGAGGCCAGAGGAGATGCGTCGAAGGACTAGGGTTAGGTACGTTCTACCGCTTTCTATCTCTACCTCTGCCTACAGGTGTTAGTTTTCACACTTTATATATTAATTAAGTGATTCATCTCATTTATGCTGTCCTCTATGCAGAGGACCTTCGGGCCATGGAGGACGGCGATCATCTTATTATGGTATTCTGTTTATTACAGTTGACGTTCTTACTTTACAGTACTTCTATAATCTGTATTAACTTGTACTGCTATATGACAAATTTCTCAAATATCAATTGAAGTACTGCCATTTTATATTTGTGCGCCTTCTACAGTTGAGATTTCTCTACTGTTCTAATTTTTTGTTGGATTCATTTTTAAGATTCCTGTTGGTTGGGATAGTTGCATTTAATGCATATAATATGTTAACTTTGGTAAGAAAATTGTAGTAGTTTAGATTGCAAGTTAACCTGCTTTGTTCCAAGTTATCAATTTCATATCTATTAACTTTTCCAAGAAAATTGGGGTAGTTTAGATTGCAAGTTAAGATGATTGTTCCCAAATGATCAATTTCATATTACTTTAAAAAATAGTGTTTCCTTCTCTCTTTTTCATGGTGAGTACCTGCTGTGAACTAGGAACTTTTGTGTTCAGGCGCTTGTCAAACTGTGTAATTGCATTTTAGCACAGTATGTGTGTTTAAGTAGGTCCATTTGTAACCAGTCCTGAACTTCAGGGAGATCGACAGATTTAGGTATCCCCCCTCTGAAGCTCAAGTTCGTGTTCAGAAGTACGAGGCTTTTAAAACCCATGCCTGAAAAATTCCTGGAAAAGGCTTGATGTCTAGGGTTTCAACTAAGCACCTCTTTCCATACTAAGTTACTGTTTTGAAGTTTTAATGGATCAGTAATGAATTGCATCCAATTGGCATGGCCTCTCTTTAAAATCTTGTTCTCATCGAAGGCCAATAAAGCTGAAGGCTATACTTCATTTGTTTTCAACTTTGAAACTAGTTTGTAGCAATTAAAATGTTTTAAAAATTTTTTAGCAATCGAAACCGTTGAAGATGATAGCTGTTTTCTTGTTGATAGCTATGCTCTTATTGATAAGATTAATTTCCTTTCTAGAGATTTGGGTGTTGTTTATTCAAGATGCCCGCTAGCTGAGAGTAGCATTTTCATGGACCCACAGTTAGGCACCTGGCTTGCAACCCACTTGTAATTCTAACTCAGTTGTTACCTATAAATATGGTTGCCAAATGAATTGTTTGGTGAGATTCTAATCATTAGAGGTTGAAGTGACGAAGCTGGAAGTTTTATGATTTTTGTCGATTTATTGTCATATTTTGGTCTGCAGAAAGCTTTGTTTTTTTTTTTTTTTTTTCATTTTCGTATCTGATTATGCGACTCCTATTTATACTTGTAAAAACAATTATGCAACTCCTATTTAAAATATTCTCCTTTGAACCTGATATCTCTCAGGGCGTGCTCAGTCTCGTTCACTATCCCGTTCACGCTCCCCTCGCCAGCCTTCCGGTTCTAGAAATCGATACCGCTCAAGGTACACTTGCAAGTTCCCAAACTACCATAATCTTTATACCTGTGGTCAGTTGGGCAGGTAGCATGTTTGTAAATGATTGTTGAATTAGCAGGTCCTACTCACCTGCACCAAGACGAAGGGGCGACTACTCGCCTTCCCCAAGTAGAAGGCAAGCAGACCACCCACGTTCACCAAGAGGTCCTCGAAGAGAGCGAGATGTTGATCAAGGCAGGTCTTATTCTCCGGGTTATGGTAATGCTGTTGATCAAAATGAAAATGGCAATGGGCATCGCGAGTAAGTTTCAGAATCTGTTTTAACTGTTTGAATTACTTACCTGTACCTTGCTCAATGCATAGTTAGCCGTGCTTCATGGTGATGAAGTGATTGCAAGCGGACACTAGCTATCATAATTCCCAAACTGGATTCCAAGTGCCCTTTCACTTGTTATGTTGTGGAACTTATCTTGCAAAAGAGGAAAAAATGACTTGCGCTATTGAGTGTTTTAAATAGTTATTATATGGATACGGACAGAAATTGTTTCTGGTCACTTGCAAGTCATTTTAGTTGACTTCTCATAGAATGTTGCCTGTGTGGGGGTGGTTAAATGGGTTTGCTGGCTAGCCCATGTTTGTGTGGCTTTTACTGCATCCCTGGCAGTATTTATGTAAAATTTCTGGTAGCTAGTCCTCTTGACAAATAATTGTGTATTTTTTTTTCCTGTGAGTGTATATGCTTATGTCAAATATGTCATTATAGGAAATCAGCATATGCGGCTGAGGAATCACGTGGTCACTGGAGGTCCTCGCCTGGTAGAGCCTCAAGATCACCCTCTGGATCCAGGTCTAGGTCTGCCGACTTGTCACCCAGGCGCAGCAGATAAGGGAAAGGAGAGATGAATTTTCATATTGTAACATTGGTTCTAATGGTATGCATATTGGGAACGGTCTGGGATTTAGGTTTGTGTGGAACTGTAGGAAGTAAGCAAAAGAATCTGTGTTGCATGTCTCCACAGAGGTTTGATGGTTTGATTTCATCTATGTTGTGCGTCAACTTTGATAATTCAGTGTTAAGAGATTATATAATTTCCGGTCGTTTGTTTGGCATGCGTGGCTTACAGTTTAATGGAAAGACCACCATAACCGCCGCCGCCACCCCCCCCCCCCCCCCCCCCCCCCCCCCCCCNGTATTGTAGACCGGAGTTGAGATCATGTCGTGAAATTATCTTGTCTGTTGAAGTCGGTGAATTTAATCAACTACCACTTTGTAATTACATTGGAATTTGCATAACAAAATTGTGCAGCAATATATTAGATCCTTCAATGCACGCAGGTGAATGAAAGATCAGAACCCAACTTTGGCCTGGTCATTGGCTTTTTAATACGAAAGTTTCACTTGGCACCGTTTGATATAAATATTAAACTGAATTCCAATTTTTTTTTTTTTTTTTTTTTTTTGTTTTTTTAATTTTAATCCGTATTTTTTTAGTAGTTGGGTCAAATGTATTCGTTATTAAATGGAGTGCTTCCAAGAAGGTCCTTTCTAAAGACTCTTCCTTCCCTGGTTGCCCCCATTTTATTCCATTCGTTTTTCTCTATTTATTTTTCCAAGTCAAACGTGCCGGGCAGTTGATATTTCATAGCATTGGTCAATTGGAGGCAAAATCCATAAGTTGGCCAACCTTGCCTTTGTTCATTCTTAAATCCTGACCGCCCGTCGGTTTTCTAACTACTCATTGCAAGTCTTCGATAGTATATAAGCCATGCAAGAGTCATGCTGAGAGACGCTTCTTGGAATTTTGATGAATTTGAACTTCATCCAGAGAGAATAGAAGAGAAGAGAGACAGAGATGGCAATTGGGACAATGGAGGTGCTGCTGGTGAATGCAAAAGGCTTTGGAGACTCTGATCTCTTCGGTATAATTTTACATATACACAAGTGCATCTTTTTTCCCCTTTTCTTTTCTCCTTCTTTGCGCCTTGCAGTTTGTCCTCCATCATATTTATGGTGTTCAAAAGCTTCATATTAAAGACCAGACTGATTCCCGTTTTAACCAATATAAAGTATCATTCAATTCTATGTGAATCATCATCACGAACGTCTACGAAATTGATCGAAGTTTACACTAGTTTGTATGTATTAATCTTAATGAAATTCTGGGGTAAAATTGAAGGATTGATTTCAATGGATCCTCCCTGATCTTGATATGACCTCCGACCCACTATAGTCACGTCAAATCCTGGCAAATTTATCATTGTCTGAGATGTATTGCAGGTCTTATGGATCCTTATGTTCTGATACAATACAAAAGTCAAGAACGCAAGAGCAGCGTGGCCCGAGGTTAGGTTCTGTCTCGATTCCAACTTCACACTTATTTCTCGGAAGCACCACACACAGGGCATTACTAACGTAATTGATATTGAGCTAATCTTATCCATTATGACTGATCAAGGGAATGCTGTATATCATTACGGATTTTCTGCACTAGCCAATGTTAATGAGCTAATATTGTTTCTTAAACCTTAAATATAGGGTATAGTGGAGACAACTCCATCTGATAAACAGAAGGCCAATTCAACATTTTAGCTAACAGAACATGAAGATTGGAGGCATTATATGTCTTGTTTTTGAGGCTAATTGTTTGGGTCGCAAAATTGATTGCTACTGTCCACTGACATTTTTCTTTTCTGTTCCAAGCTTTGACATGCTCCTTTGGATTTGCACTGTATTTTAAGTTAAAAGTTCAAACTGTTTGATGAATGCACCAAAGGGAAATACCAATCTAAATAATACTAGTACAAACCAAGAATCCCCAAGAACCAAGGCAAATGCTTATTTGCATAGCATTATATGTATGCTTCTTCTATAGTTTCAGCCAATTCTAAGAAAAATATACCGGCGGTGCAGGTCAAGGTGCGTCTCCAGTGTGGAATGAGAAATTGACATTCAGGGTAGAGTATCCAGGGGTAGGGGACCAGTACAAACTCATCCTCAAAATCATGGATAATGACACATTCTCTACTGATGACTTCATTGGGCAAGCCACGTAAGAGATTATTACAGCATATGTTTATTGTTTACAGTAGTTTAGATTTTCAAGACTTGCAGAAATATTTCTTAATTTCTCAAAAAAAAATTAGTTAATTTTTTGTGCTGATTGTGTAGTAATAGCAGAAATCTACACAATCGTTATGGAAGAAAATTCCACGAAGTCATAGCCAAGTCCTCACTCTCCATTTGCATATCAATTTGACCTATGACATTAGCTTGAAGCCATTACAAAAGATCATAAGACTTGATAATCAGGGTTGGTGGTTGATAGTTTTATCTCATGTATTGGTTTCTATAGAAAAGCGAGAGTGGAGGAATAATGTGTAGCATAAAAAACCTCATCACACGCGCGTGCAGTTGTGCTAATCTCATCATACACAATCAAGACAACATTTGATGGGCACATACATCTTTGTTCTTTAAGTCTCCTCTCTCATGCTTGATCAATTTTTCAAGTGCAGCATCTACGTGGAGGATTTATTAGCAGTAGGAGTGGAGAATGGAACTGCTGAATTACATCCTCGCAAGTATAGCGTGGTTCGCGCCGACCAAACTTATTGTGGAGAGATTGAAGTTGGCGTCACTTTCACCAAAAAGGTATCTGTAAATCTCATGGACTCTGAAAGCTGGTTGTAAAGCTATATTGAAAAGGAAGGAAATTGATGCTACACTTGACATCTCCAAGTATAGGATTGACAATAGTACTTAAATAACACTTGTGTTAAATGTTTTTCGAGAGCAGGAGGAAACGAATGGAAGAGTGATACATGATCCGTTTGATTTAATTTTACCTGAATCGTAACGAAAATGTGACATCTTTAACAGTGTTAGCGTCTTGTTTGATTGACGTGGGTTTCATTTATTTGTCCGATTTTGAAGGTAGAAGAGAAATATAATGAAGAGGAGTTTGGGGGATGGAAGGAGAGCCACCACTACTAGTGTTCCCTTGCTGCCTTGGTCCACATGGAATTTTCAAGATTTCTTCGGGTGGATTTCATACAACTGAAGTAGCAATGAAAGTCTTTCTGATCTATTAATATGTATTAACTTCATGCTCCATTCGATCAGTGAGTGGATTTTTGTTGTACAAAAAAAGAAAAATGATGGCTATGCCTTCATCTCGTTGTATTGACAAGGTATTACCATTACCAATCAATCATTGAATTTCTTCATTTTGTATAATAAAAGTTACTCTAAAGTTTGAAGGATAATGTTCTTTCAGCAAAACAAGACGAGGATATATAGCATATGGTATAATTTGAGAATGGTTATCGTCGTTGTTTTTAATAGTTGTTTTTCCACAAAGGTCAGATAAATCAAAAGCGTCGACTACGACCATTCTCACTGCTTCCCACACCTCGGACTAATGGTGACATAAGTTTAACTACGGTCCCGACTGCACCATCAGAAAGTCATATTCACGAGCATCACCAAATTTCATCGTTCAAAACAACAGCTAATGATCAATATAACTTTAAAACTATTGATATTGTCAAGGCCGTCTTAGCTCAGTCGGTAGAGCGCGTGGCTTTTAACCACGTGGTCGTGGGTTCGAATCCCACAGACGGCGGTTTTTGCCATAATTTATTTTTCATTTTCTGCGTTTTTCCGAGTGTTCTAACTGCTATAGTTCATGGGCTTCACGTCTCGAACCCACCGTTGACATAAATGAAAATATACTTTATTTATGACTTAGGAGGGTGTTCATGGGATGGCCATGTACTGCCACAAATATACCGACAAAATACCCAACTGTCTAATTGCAGCAGCCAAATGGATCCTTCCACCGCGCACACTCATGCTTTTCTCCTTCTCTTCTTGGGGTACCCTTTTCAGCCCCACATATATACTTTAGTGGCACTCACGAACCCACCATACTAATCCCCTACCATTTCATTTATTTGGTCTCAGATTGTTATATTATAAGAGTTCCTTTCTCTTTTGAGTGTGCAATGAAATTTGAAGACCTACAAATGCAGCGAGTAGAGGAGCAGCAGAAACGACTCGACCTCGAGGAAGAGGTGAAAACTTGTGCTCTTTTCCTTTCTTGGTATTAGAATCCAAAGAAAATGGGACAAGAAATGGCACGTAACTTTCTCAAAGCATATTTTTGTGCAGGTCATGAAACTACAAGGAGAGCTAAATGGGGAACAGGCACTCAACAGGGTTTTGCGCTTTGCACTTGAGGGGCCAGTTTCCTCCCACCCAAGTCTTTCCTCATTGCTTCCACCTCAGGTATGAGCAAAATAGGATAACAATCATAGCTCAGTAACTTTAGGCCCTACCTGAGGTCAGAGAGTAGAATAAATGTACAATGCAAGTAAGTTAGGCCCTGCATGTGCTTAGAGAGTAATGTTAATGTACAATGCAGGTTCAGGTGCTTCTGGACGAACTAGCAGTGGTTCAGGAAGAGATAATATGGTTGGAGAGAAAAATTGAGGAACTAAAACTAAGGTTATGCCAGGAGAGGGAACAGAACAGAGGATCAGAAATCGAGCATTTAAGAGATCTACCAAAAGACAGTCACTTACTATGTGGAGCAGAGAACCGGGCTGTGCTTGATGATCAGCGATCCAGATCACAAAACTATGATGAATTCAGGAAAGAAAGAATCACAAAGGAAAGAAGACCATCATTGGGTTCTGTATCAGAAATCCTAAGCATGTCTTCTACAAGATCCGACGGTAAACTAAAGATTTTTTCCAAGAAGACTGTTTATAAACCTCGCTCTTACACTAGGGGTTGAAGTTAACATCAGCAAGATCCTCCTTTGAGATTACATTTGACCTCCGAAAATAGTGGGCCCATAGATTGGATGGTCCTGTTACATGCCAACAACATGCTGAAACATCTTTATGTAAACCCTCCCAAAAAAATCATGTTTATGTAAAGTAACATGTTATTATTTATGTAAAAATGCATATTTATATTCTTCATCTTCTTTCCTTTCACTATTTGTTTTCCTCTATTGGTTTTGGGCGTGATGAACAGAAGAATATCATATGTCAAGGAGGCATACCAGGAGATTGAGCCGAAACCAATGCCATATCAATAAAGAAACTGGTTTTGAGAAACCAAATGAACTGTCAGAGAAACTGATAAAATGCCTAATCAGCATATTTCTCGAGCTAAACCAGACATCCGTGGACAGAGAAGGATCCGTTATAGTTCCAAAGCTCTCTCTACCCTGCATGAAATCGAAAGGCATCATGTCAAAGACCACTTTCAACTGCAGAACACCCACACTCCTATTTGACGGCAATGCCTCAAATCTCGATCCTTACAGCGTATTGTCAGATTTTGATGGCACTGTCAGGGATGTTGGGCAATACAAGAACTTTATCCAAATCACGAGAAGCTCGTTAGACATCAGCCGATTATCAGAGTGCTTACCAGCAATGAGGAGACTGAGGTTGGTTCTGGATAATTAAACACACTGATAATTACTTATAAAGCAAAAGCCAACCAATTAATCTCATGCTTTCTTCACTCTTTTGGCAGGGTTTTGATGCACAAGCTATCTTATGTAGACTTGACTATCTTGACCTACAAACAGAAGTTAGCATTTTGGATAAATGTCTACAATGCCTGCATAATGCATGTACCTTAAGAAAATCCTAAGCCTACAACGAGATCACATTAGGTAGATAAGTTAGATGTGGCAATTTAAGTTCACTTATGATTTCTCATCAATTTGCAGGCATTTCTAGATCATGGGCTACCTTCGACACAGGCAAAATTGCTGGCGATTATGAATAAGGTATGCCACTCTCTGGGTATTCCTAATCTTGGGCAAACTTAGTATTCCAAATCATTGTGCTGATATAAGATGGTTTCATTTTTATCACAGGCCGTTGTGAATGTGGGTGGAATAGTACTGAATGTTTTGGCTATCGAGCATTTTATTCTCCGACATCCATGGGAACCAAAGCAAGTATGCCAGATTAACATCCGCTGGCTGAATGTTATCTCATCAGTACACGTTATATTTGTAGAAGATAAAACATACTTGTTGGGATTTAAAATTCAAATGTTTTTTTTTATACTTCATAACCTCACACCAAAGTCAAATTTATGTTAGGTGCCCAAATTCCTCAGGTATTTTCCATACTTGCCTAACGAACTCAACTGATCTACTTGCAAGGGCCATCCGGACGAGAAAGAATCACTGCTACGCCATGCGTATGGTCTGGGCTATCCAGAACCCAATGTGACATTTGCTCTGTGCCGAGGCAGTTGGTCCTCACCAGCCGTGAGTTTTAACTCACTCTCAATTCATTTAACCGAAACAAAATTTCCCATTACTTTGTTTTTGGAGTAACGTGTAGAAACTCACTAAGGTCGATGAAAAAGAAAGTTCCCCAATGTGCAGATAAGAGTATACACCCCAAATGAAGTGGTGAATGAATTGGGGAGAGCAAAAGTGGAGTATTTGGAAGCTTCAGTGGGAGTGACGAGCAAGAGAAAGATTGTAGTGCCCAAGCTTTTGCAATGGCATATGAGAGATTTCGCAGATGACATGGAATCACTACTAGAATGGATTTACAGCCAATTGCCTCGTTCTGGATCCTTGAAGAGATTGATGATGGAGTGCCTAAATGGGGAAACAAGATCTCCTATTTCCAGAATGGTTGAAATCCAACCTTATGAATCTGAGTTCCGCTACCTATTGCCTTCGTAAGTGGAAAAGAAGAAGAGCAAGGAATTCCATGTAGCAGCCGATTTCCAAGGAACTGCAAATCAAGAAGCATAGCAATGTCCTGTACAGCATGCAAATATTATGAAAATAATTTTATTGTAATTGTTCTAGTGCCAACTCTACCCAAATCGAAATTCCAGAACTATCTCCGCTCTATAATTGCTTCATAAACACAAAATAATCACATTCCAGGCGTCTACCCAAACTGTTTCATGCAAAATGTTTCAACAGAGGAATGTAGATAGCAGTCTCAGGATAAATTACAAAAAACAAGGTTTACATCCAAACTATCGCATGCATCTACTATTAAATGTGAATGAATGTGAACCTTTGCGGCTTCTGTAATGTGATTATTTTGCATTATAACACCGGTATAAAGAAAGTCAAGAATGTTTAAAAAGCTGGAATGAAATAACAAATTCAACCATATATTTTAAACAATGAGTCAATTTCTTTGAGTTTACCACCTATCTTCTTCCCAAAAATTCACATTTGTCCCAATACGGCCAATTATAAGTGGGCTTGAGAGGACTCGGCTAAGAAATTCACAACTCTGTTCAACATATTTAAACCAAATACAGTTTCCTCACAGTTGACTTTAATGGACACTTTCAATGGGTCGTAGCACTTTCCTTCAACAGTAATGGTAATCAAGCAGGGAATTGAGTTGCTCAAGATCTCACTGCTGAATCGTAAGCGTAAACCAGATGCATCATCGAGGTTGGCAGCAATCGGCATATCCACTGATACAAGGAAAAGATTTGCATTCCCAAGCATCTTTAATGCTAGGCACTCACAGATTACAAGAAATGTGTCTTTTATTACTAGGTTGTCGTCCTTGCCCTTGTTTAGCTCCCCTATGTGATCGGTGAACGTGCAACTGTTGTGGATAATGCAAGAGAATACAATTTAGAAAATGAAAGAAGATTGAAATTTTATAAGGAAATAAAAGTATAAGACGACTGAAATCCCATTATCAAGCAATTAATAGAACAGCAGTAGAAACAGAACTGTCTCCATAATTTTTTTTTATAGGTATTTTTCGCAGATGAGATAAGATAGAACTGTC
>QEOT01003737.1:0-37236 GCA_003123785.1 Pterocarya stenoptera | reverse complement strand
GGTATAAAGAAAGTCAAGAATGTTTAAAAAGCTGGAATGAAATAACAAATTCAACCATATATTTTAAACAATGAGTCAATTTCTTTGAGTTTACCACCTATCTTCTTCCCAAAAATTCACATTTGTCCCAATACGGCCAATTATAAGTGGGCTTGAGAGGACTCGGCTAAGAAATTCACAACTCTGTTCAACATATTTAAACCAAATACAGTTTCCTCACAGTTGACTTTAATGGACACTTTCAATGGGTCGTAGCACTTTCCTTCAACAGTAATGGTAATCAAGCAGGGAATTGAGTTGCTCAAGATCTCACTGCTGAATCGTAAGCGTAAACCAGATGCATCATCGAGGTTGGCAGCAATCGGCATATCCACTGATACAAGGAAAAGATTTGCATTCCCAAGCATCTTTAATGCTAGGCACTCACAGATTACAAGAAATGTGTCTTTTATTACTAGGTTGTCGTCCTTGCCCTTGTTTAGCTCCCCTATGTGATCGGTGAACGTGCAACTGTTGTGGATAATGCAAGAGAATACAATTTAGAAAATGAAAGAAGATTGAAATTTTATAAGGAAATAAAAGTATAAGACGACTGAAATCCCATTATCAAGCAATTAATAGAACAGCAGTAGAAACAGAACTGTCTCCATAATTTTTTTTTATAGGTATTTTTCGCAGATGAGATAAGATAGAACTGTCTCCATAATTCAATATATAACCATATATCAATGAATCTTGATGTGTGACAGATTTGCAAATCATTTATATCATTTTCTTTCTTATGCACTGCAGAAGAAGGGAGGAAGGTGGTGGTACCATCTTCTACCCATGGCCAAGGCAAACCTAAGAAGGGTAGACTTCATTGGATGCATGGAACAAGGAACCCACCATAATGAGTAACAGGATTGAAACCCAAGCATTGAACAAGGAGAATGAATGCATTCACCATTTATCCACCTGGTAGTCACATGCTGCATTCACATATCTCTCTCTCTCTCTCTCTCTCACACACACACACACACACACAGAAATAGTTGCCTAATTTCTGTCTCTAGTTTGACATTAACCTGAACATCACTATTTGTGAATCTAAAACCACCTCTGAGACAGTACAAGGAAGTGAAGAAGAAGATAAAAAAAGAAGAAAAGAAAGCAATATAAGAGCATTCAATACGGTGACTGACCTCCTTGCATATTCAAACATTCCTGGGAGACGAGATTCTTTATCAGTAAAGGCTTCGATATCCATTGGAAGTGGTTGTACAAAATATCCAATGTCTGGCCACAACTTAACTGGAAGCTTCTTGCCATTGCAAAATAAGGCGAGTTTCAGAGGCAATAAATGATGATGGAAGCGAACCTGGATAATCCCCCTTGCTGTCTGACCAGGTTCCAGAGAAGTGATCTCTTCCATAGAAACTATAATCGGTATGTCATTATGGGATGCCAAAGAGCTGCAGCACCAAGAAAGAAAGATTCGACAAGACTTAGTGCTTTAAATCCCAGCATAAGGAGGGATTGGAAGGAGAGGAAAAATCTGTGGTCACAGAGATAATGTTGAGTGTATACAATCATAAATGATTTTTGTGAAACTGCGGTCATGATGGCTGAAACTAAGGTGGATCTGGTCACCTAAATATTTCCATGATAAAAAATTCGGTGAAGTTAAAAATTGATTTTAAAAACAACTAAAGTTCAGTTAAAAAGTCATTTTGGTAAAACAGTAAGTTATGGAACAAAGGGAGTGGCACAAAATTTTCCTGCCCCAAAACCAGATCACATTTTGCGTTAAAAATCATAATTGTACCTTTATGATCAACAATTTATGTAGACTTCAGTCATGGACCAAACATAGGGTCTCATATGTTGACGTCAAATGTATGCAACCAATGACATGAGTAAAATCTCCGGGAACAGCACACTACAGAACCTCCCTTAAATCTAAATACTTAGGTATTCAACCCACAAAAAAGAGCTGGCCAACATCCATTGACAATTATGGATAACAATCACCTGTCAGTAGCAACTATTGTTTGATCTGCAGAATAAGAGCCTTTGCTAGATTCGTCATCTTGTAAAAAAATGTCAGACATGGCCTCTGAAGAACAATTTTTTATGAAAACTTCTACACATACAAGATGATGCGATATGGTCGAAACTTCAGATGAAAATGTATAATCCACCTTCAACCCATTTCCGTTTGCAGGATCTAAGAGTGTGTAGCTCTTCGTTTTAACCTGGCGTCCAATATCCCCAATGGAGATTCTTGCTGTAGATATAGAGACTTGACTTGGTTCTGATGTACTCGCACTGGATAAACCAGACTGATCATTTAACCAGGATTCAAGACCTCTCTTTGATATCAATTCCCCCAAATCGGCAGACCCAGAGTGAGAAACTCCATTCTGATTTTCACAAGCATTGCCAACATCTGAAATCTGAATCAGTGGATCCACAGTGTCATCATCGTCATTTGCAGAGCTGGTCCCATCACCACCAGAGCTGACACTTGATTTGGTAAGAGAATCCTGGCGACTATAATCAGAAGTGCTTTCCTCATCCAAAGACCCAGATAATGAGCCATGATCATCTGTGTCATAGAAGTCACTATTTTTGGCACTCTCCAAGGCATTTGTCCCTTGACATACATTAGAGAGATTGATGTCATCACGTAGCAGACTACAAGGTTTTGGAAGGGGTTCATACCCTGGAGCTGCATGGAGAACTATCTGTGAAAGAGAACCAGGAAGATAAAACCGGCAGTTCATGGGTTCAGGGGACATTGGCTTTGTCTGTCCCCCAAATATGTGTTCTGCAAGTACATGCAATAGCTCCTTATGTTGGGGAATAATATTTGCTTCTTCCTCGAGTCCTTGAGGATCTAAATTAGATGACAAAATCTTCTTTAAAAAACGTGCACGGTCACGAACATCGTAGTTCAAGTCGCACTCAGACAGTTCAAGCACATAATTTAAGACTCTTTTGAAGGTCCAAAGATCTTCTCCTTCTGCACATAATAATACCTGTAGAAAAGGCCAATTAAAAGACCAAGCACGAATTTTCTCATTAAGTACTACAATCAAGCAAGTTAAAAATCAAATTATTTTGAAGAACTCCACAAGAAGCAGTGGGGAAGCATCCACAATTCACACAATTTTGAGAGGGGGTGTGGAAGAGAAATAGAACAAAGCGCTCCATAAGTGTTAATTAAAAAAATACGACACCTATTTACAAATATAAAATCTGAGAATTCAATTTAAATCATTCATTGATATGTAATGCATACTAGAAACTTGCAAATCTCAATGCACATCATAGTAATCAAAGAAACTGACCAGCCAATAATCTTACTAGAATGAGCGTGCGAATTTTAAGTAAATTGACTTTTTCATAAGTAAAAAAAAAATCAATAGCATGAGTGTCTGCATATAGAGTGACTTAATCATAAAGAACTAAAAAATTAATTTTTTTTTTTTTTTTATAAGTAAGAAAAGTTCATTGATCATCATAATTAGGCAAGGCCCAAGTACACAAGTAGTATACAAGAGAGATATACCTAATTACAGCCTACTAGGAAAGAAAGAAGCATACAAATCATTAAAATTAACCCCCTCTAATACAATAACCTTAGCCCAAAGTAACAAAGATTGGTAAAACAATTCTCTAATACCCCCCAAGAGCGTTCTCTATTTTCAAAGCAACGACCATTCCTCTCGTTCCATATACACCACATAAGACATAAAGGCACCATCTTCCAAACCTCCGCAACTTGATGATTTCCCCTTACTCCATTCCAACAAGCCAATAGATCCACTACCCTCTTAGGCATCACCCACGCAATACCCAAGATGGAACTTGGGTATTGCGTGGAACTCGTGGATATGGTTTTGGAAGAGCACTGCAATCTAAACATCACACTCCTTACACATTTCTAGCAACAAAGATTTAGGATGAAAACTTCAATTTTTCTTAGAATTCCAAACCGATGTGAATTTCAATTCAATCGATTTAAAATCCATTATTTGGATTATAATTAAAATTTAAGAAAACAAAGTGTTATGGTAGTTATAAATATGATGGTTATGATGGAGTCAATGACTTTCTGATAAGAGTGATGTAATGTGATGATGTTAAAAATGGTAATGGAGGTGACAGCTACAGCACACAAAAATGCTGGCAACCAAGGCAGTGTTGCTATAACATGATTCTTACGATGGTGATGAAGGCAGTGTTGGTTGTGCAGCAATGGTGGTCACAGAGGTGACAATAGAAAGGTTGGTAATAACGAGGAAGATGGTTGTGGCAACAATGCGAGTGCAACAATGGCAGCAACATAAAGGCACTGCTAATATGGGGATGGTGAAAACAATGATAACAATGATAGGGGTAGCAACATGAAAGCAATTGTGGCAATGATAGTGATTGAAGTGCCAATGGTGGTGGTGGTGGTGATGATAAAAGGCCGTGAAAGCATGGTGGCGGCAACAACAACAACAATTGTGGGGCGGGGTGAAGAGTAGTGATGGTATATGAATGGCGATATTAATGGAATTTGTGTGATGACACATTCCCATAAAATTTAAACTTTTGAGATTAATTGCTTGAAAATCCCGAGTTCAAAATTCTACAAATTTTTTTAGACAATTTTCTTGTTAATCCAAATTGCAACTTGAAGTAAAATCTACATCAAAATCCCTCATCCGAAAAAGATGAGGTGGGATGGAAGCAAGTGACACTAAATGCAAAAAGATGTTCTCAGCTATCATATGCATATACACTAGTCAATGAAATTAAAGTAATAGAAGAGTTTTCTTACATACCTTCACAATAGAATTAAGTATCTGGAGCTTTGTTTCCAATGCTTCTGTGGTGAAGTGCCAAGCAAGATAACTGAGTACTGTGGTCAACATCCTGGGTATTGTATCCCCCAAAGAGCAATACTCCCCTGCAATCCAAATAATCATTGCACGGGCTGCAGGTACCTTGATTGAATCCAAACTACGAATCAACTGAATTATAACCTGTGAAAGATAAAGGGAAGGTTACTTTAAAATCAGAGAATACTTGGCAATTCCACATACACATCACTAACATATGTGCTGCAGAGACTAATGGGATGTTTGGAAACAATTTCCATCTCATTTCCTTCCCAAACATCATTCAAACACAATTACAAACACTTTCAAACTAATCATTACAACTTTTCCAAATTAATTATTACAACTTTCCCAAACTTTCAAACAAAAAATAAAAAATAATTCAACTTTTTCAAATCCCACAACAAAAATAATATTAAAAAATTATATTCTAACAATATTTTAACTTTATAATATTTTTTATTAAACTTTTTCTCTCTCATTTCTCAAAACCTAACAAATACTTAACTCAAACTATCTCACTACTATTCACAAATCATCTTACTACTATTCACAAAATTCTCATCTTATCGCATTCCCCAAGCATCCCCTAAACTGAACTGAAATGTGAAGAACCATTTGAATTAGTTTATTTTATAGGTAATCAAGAGTTTTTATTCATAAGGAAAGGAGGCATGGCCCAAGTACACAGGATAAGAACCATTTGAATTAGTGATTTGAGGATATAACTCAACTGAACCTTAATCGCAACTTTTTTTTTTATAAGTAAAAATATTATATATATAAAAAAGGAATAACCAAGTACACTGATGTATACAAGAAAACACCTTGCCCATTGACCCCAATGACCCAAAAAACCCGTGAAAAACAACCTAAAATACACCAAGCCCAACCCCAACTAAAACTTCACGATGTCCTCCCTTTGGACTTCCCTCTACATGAGCTACCACTCTTAGCATCGTAATTGATTGCCCAATACAGACGCTGTAACTCCCTATTTTTCTTGAAAGTTGATTTGGTTTCAAGCGCGTGGCTTGACTCAATCACAGTGATTAGTTCTTTGAATTGGTCTTCACATCCTCCATGTGAAATTCCCACAAACTGCTGAATCTCGCTAACTTTAGGCAGAATCCAATCTGCTATTGGAGGAAGAGAGACCAAGGGAGCAACATTATCCCCAAATACAGTATCCAACTGCACTCCCGACTCTAGACATTCCTCTATACAAGGCACCAATGCCAAGCTCATTGGTTCTCCAGCAACTCCATCGGTTCTCTCCAATGGTTTCAGGCCCATTCGAGATTCTAGGGTGACAGCAAGTTCCTTCACCTCTGGGGTGGTGTCGGATTCTACCTCTCTTCCAGACCTCGACAGTACACTATTTTCGTTCAACTCTGTTGAGTGAGCCATAGTTTCTTCAGGGACCAAGGGTGTAACCAGAGGCGAATGACATTCCCTTACTGATGTCTCAACGCTGATACCGGATGTAGACCCCGCTTCAAATATTCCAGATTTCCTTTTGACCCGCCATACTCTCCTGGATCTGGTTATTGGGACAGACCGAATTCGATTTTCCGTTTTCCTTTATTTAAAGGGTTCGGGCCCGTCTTGTTTCTTACAACCCTATTGTCTCCAGCTGAAAGTAGATCTATTTTCATAGACAAGCAAGCTATTGCTGCCTTCAACTCGACCAATTGGGTTTCCATCTCCTTTAAAGAATTGTGCATCTCTACAAGTGGGTCCTGAGGGATGATTTGCAAACCCACCTCATTCTGAACTCCCGAGGCATGACCCGTCTTCAAAGCGGTTGCATAGGATCGCCTCGACACCGAGGATGTACTTGGGTCTTTCCTTTCCAAGCTCTCTTCCGCACCACCTACATGTTTGCTCTAGCCCCCCTGCATTTGATTTGGAGGGACTGGCCCCCCTCCCGCACCTCTTTGTCTATCCACAGTACTGGTCTTGCCGTGGGAAAAGTCATGTAGTACCTCCCCCATTCTTCTCCAGCCACTGCCCCCCTCCTCAGGGATGAATATAAAATTCCTCCTCCCACCACCACCATACTCCTCCACTGCCATATAACGTCCTCGAGGATTCGAGCAGCGATGCGCCGTGAAAGTACGTCTGCCTTCCCGGACAGTGGAGTAAAAATCCCGTTTCTCATTTGTGCTCACGGTCATGGCCTTAGCCAGCCATTTTACTGTTGTTGAACCCAAAAACAATTTCGAAATCACCCTTCGACTCCTTTCAGTAATGCCCAACATGCTCCCCTCCTTCACAAGTGTAAAGGATTTAGATTCAATGACCAACTCCATAGAAAGACCCATTCTGAGCCCAAACAGCCCCAACACCCAGACGGCACCTGTTCAGCAACCCAACGTCATCTTCGGAGAAAGATGCGGCTGTTGGGCTGTCACCGACTCACCGTAGCCCTCTAAGTCAGCAGCACAACCACCGAACAAGGCGGCAGAAAAAGACCTAGTGAAAACTAGGTCGCCGGCGGGATGACTATCGCCGGAGGGCCCTCAGCGACGTCGCTGGGGCCCGTCGGCCTTGTCTGTGGAAGTGGTGAGGATACCTCGCCCGCGAGTGTGTTTGGAACTCGCGAAAGAAACAAATCGCAACTAAGAGAAACAAATCTAACAATCTATAACATATAAGATAAAAGTACTGGTCACGTAGATATGCAGTGCCATCTGACAGTCCAACAGAAAAGGTTATATAAGACTAAGGCTGCACTAATAACATATATACTGAAATGATAAGATAACTGGTAGCATGCGAATGAGGGGAAATACTAATAGCTAAACTAAGTAGAGTAATGAAAAAAAAGGCACGAAGCACATCCAAGTAACATCAGATTCAACAAAACAACAAAAGGGCAAACATAAACGCAACAGTGCAGAAAAATAAATTACATTGAACTTTCCCAAAATCACCCAGGAGATGCAGAAAATGATCTCCAATATTAAATGTGTCACAATTCTGTCTTATTCCCACTTGATGTGGTCCTTACCTCTACAGATTCCTCTAAAACATCTTATTATTCAGATAGAACGAATAGGGAACGGTAGAAACATATGACACCATCTTGACAACAGAAAAGTAAAGATACCTTCTCATGACTGGGTGGATCTTGCTTTATGATTGACCTAATGGACACTATTGCTTGAATCAAAACACCCGCTTCTCCCTCCACAGATCCGATGTCACTTGACAAAAATTCTGAATTGTGAAATGTTGCTTTTAACAAAACAAGCAGGGAGAAAAATAAACATTTTTCACAATAAAACAAGTAGCAGGCAACAGACCCAGTCTAGTCAGAGCCAACAGCCCTTGCAAGCATGTGTTTGCCGTTTTTGGAAGTCGTTGTGCACATAAACCAATTGCAGCAACAGTATCAGCAGCAAATCTCCTGTCTGGATCTCTAACATAATCCTAGCAACACACTAAAAGATAAGCATCAATTCGTGCACCAAAATCCCAGGAAGATGAAAGGGATGTACCAAACAAAGATACACACTACAAAATAATTTTGGGGACATATGCAAGTTAGATCTAATCCACAAACCACAGACCCCTTGATTGTACACAACTATATTTTTATCTTAAACCTTGATTAAAGCAAAAACAAACAGAACAAACAGAGGGGTGTAACACATCACTGACTTCAGTGATTTGTGGATTACCCAACAAAAACTGAACTCCATCAAATGATGACTATGCTTTCTATTTTAATAATGATAATGTTAATAAGCCTCCTTTCTGCCAAAACTAAGAAGTGTAAAAAATTATTTAACGCAACATTTGTTGTGAATAAACAATCTAAACAGCAAAGCTCACAGAAAGTTAACAAATTTTCATTGCTCAATCTGTTTTATAGAGACAAATGCCCAACATTAACAAATCTTCCTCCAAAAGGAGGCCACCTGTCAATTAAATATTACTGAAAAGCCACAAGTGAGAAAAGAGGGGAATTAACCTGAAATTCTTTAAAAATAAATGAAATGGACGAATCTGTAGCAATGGAAGAGAGTATCTCAAGCTTCAAAGCTTTTATTTGATAAGAATCTGAAGAACATATGAAGAAGTCTTCAAAGTGTGGAGCAAATAGAGAAGGCATAGCTTTGGCAAAGACTTGAATGTTGCAGAGAACCTGAAAAAAGTGAAGTGACATAAACACCCTACCATCTTCCAGACTATACTGAAAATAAAGAATATATAAGACAATAAAAAATATCTGGGGTTTGAAATGGAGAAAAACAATATTTATTGCCATGATGCATAAGAATCGAAAGTGATGCAAATAAAAGGAACCTATGAAATATACATGTACCAAAAAATTCAAGGAAATGCAAAGTACCACATATTTCGAGGCACTGGATGATCTTAGAACAAATAAGAGTGGTTTGACAATTCTTTTGACATCCTCCCTCGGCGCCATTATCCAATGTACACCACCAGCTGCAAGCACCACAGCACTATTATTACTCCATAACAATGGGGATGTACACTGCAGCAGGATCTTCACGTCATTGTTACTTTTTCCAGAAGTAAATTGGGCAACATTCAGTTCAGGACCCCTATTTGTGTAACTTAACCGTGATAAGTATTCATCTGGCCCTTCAATATAACACCTGGATATCATGCTTGCTAACAAGTCATTATCCCCGCTCACGTCAACATCTAATCCAAAGTTATTACCCCAGCACAAAAATCCCGGGTCTTCTTTTATTGAAATTTCGGTAGTGGAACCATCCTTTCCAGAATTGGAACTCTCTGTACAACACAAAGAAAACATAATGGATTCTCTAACAAGCCCATGTTTTGCTATTACAAAGCGCAAAAGGATCCCAATTAAGATTATCTGCCCCCACTCTTCCACATCAAGAAGAATCTCACATAATCTCTGATAGTTTTGTCCAATCAGAGAAAAATTATTTGGGCAAATTGAAGCAAATGCTGCAGCTGCAGCTCCAAGTACTCCAGGGGAATGGTCATTTAACAATATGCCAACAATCTGCAAAGGGCACAAAACCAGGGACAAACCCCTTTCAATTTATGTTCGTCCCCAGGAATATATTATCCACTTCTAAAATATAAGAAACCGGGAAAAGATATCATTACTTAAAATACAAGTTACCAGACCTCTTCAATTGCAGAGTTATGTTCCTCTAGGCGCAAATCATACAGCTTGGGAAGAGCATTGGCAGCACATTTTCTAACATAAACAGAAGGATCTCTAGCACACTTTCCCACAGCCACCAGAACAATAGGTGCAATTACATGTAGCCGGATTCCAGCCATGGTTCGAAGTGCCCACCCCCGCACCAAAGCATTTGGATCCCCCAAGTCCTTTTGGAAGCAGTTAATAGATAGCAACGCTTCATTTGGACGCCTAAATTATCAAATGAGTACAAGTCAGTAATACCAAACAGTTAAGGCTAAACACAATATTCACATGCTTGGATAGAAATAAATAGAGCATAAGTTCTATTCCCACTCACCACCGCACAATGTAAGCCTAAATAATTAAAACCTATATATAATAATACATTTTTTAAGTCTGCAAACCCCCACTAAAAGTGCCCCGGTGCGTGTGTGATACAGTAATATGTATTCAGCTATTTTTTCTTGTATACACCCATTGTACTTGGTTATGCCTATTGATATTAATAAATTTTTACTAATAAAAAAAAAGTAATATGTAGTCTGTGAATGTCGCAGCAAACCTTACAGAACTACCACTAAAATACTCAAATTTACAATCTGTCAAATTTGGAAGAAATTAAAGCGTAAAAAATGAAAATCAACAAGTCGACGTACTTTTCCGCGTAATGGAGCAGGTACAAGTAAACCAGCTTCTTTACTTCCAATGACTGAGACGCCACGTTTTTAACAACCTGCAATTCGATTAATCCGGATTTATTAAAAATAAGTAACAAAAACTAACATACTCATAAATCATGGGGAGATATTCATAAAATAATGATCAACTCTAATTTTCTAACTTGTAATCTCTTTTCGTTTCTTTTCTTATTCATTCTCGGGAATCAAGCAGAAGACTAAATATAAACCGAGTTAGCGTTCAGGTGTGAAGAGCGGGACCTGGGGGAAGAAATTGGAGACGTCGAAGCCCTGGGCAATGAGAGCGAGTAATCGCTTGAGAGCCTCGCACTTCTCGGAGTCGAACTTGCTCTCAAGGAGCGGAGCAATGTTGACATCCTCCGGATCATCGTAAAGGTGTGCGTCCGTTCCGATCCGGAACACCATCGTCGACGCCTTGCTCAGAGTCTCCGCAGTGGCTCCAAATTGAGGGAACATTTTCTTTCCGATGCGGAGATTTGAGATTTCCTTTCTTCTCTTACCTTTCTGCGCTGCTGTAGCAAGTTAGCAACTACCAGCAAGGAGAGGAGACGCCAGACGGCGTGCACTTTGGGCCTGTTTGGTTGCTGGAGTAGCAGGTTCTTGCTACCCTGGTCCGTACGTTTTTTGTGTAAGTTCTAATGCTGGATTAGTGCATATGCCGAACCGAGGCCGGCCTGACGTGTAATTGGATCATGAAGAGTTGGCCCAGAACGGACATTGGCCCAAAACATCGGGCCCAAGCTCTAAAATTAAGCAACTTTTGGAGGATCTTGTATTCTAAAGAGTAATGTTATTGTAACACATTTGCGCGACATATCATTCACCTATCATAATTTGATATAAAAGATTAATTTTTAATTTTTAATTTTAAAAATAATTATTTTTAAGTTCGAGACTGTGTATACAAATGAGATTCATTGCATTCGTAAAAGAATCAAAGTATCAATATTTTTTCTGTAAACTGATATTTCAAATTCCACATTATTAGTGTATTAAGTGTGTCAACAAAGAGACTTGTAAATATATTTATTATATAAAAAGATAATACTATTATTCATAGTTCAACCACTTAGATTAAAACTACTTAAGATTTGACGTATGAGATGGTATGATTGGAGATAATAAAAATTATAATGAATAACGAATATTCTTTGAAAAAGTTATTGTTAATCATCCTTTTAATTATCTTCCTTCAAAGTGGCAATCATTTAATATCACTCAGCGAATGACAAAAATATGACAATTAGAATAATAATAAATGTATAATATTTCTCATATTAGAGAAATAACATTTGCAATCCCCATTTGCATGTACAAACTCTTTATTAAATGAAAAAAGTATCATTTTAAGAAAGATATTATTGTAATTTTAAAAAATTTTAAAGATAAAATTGACTAAATTTATATATACAATTTCTAAATTGAGACTGTACGTAACATTTCTCATCATATTATAAACTAATGTCGTACAATATTTTGGTGGGGAGGGCACATGTTTATCACCATTTTAATTATCATTTGTTCATCAGGTTTTGATGTGCCATCAAGTTATTGGAAAACTATTTATATTTTTTACTTATATACCAATTATTTGATATTATACTAAGAAATAATGAAAGAATTATGATAAAAATAATGGTAAATAACACTTTTTTCTTTAAAGAAAGGTCTTCTAAGAAGCTGCGGGCGAATTAGTAGCATGCCAAAATGATTATTTTCAATTAAAATAAATCTATTTTTGTTATAAATAATCATTCTTATCATTAATAATTCGTCACCAATTTTTATTTTTCTTGTAACATACTAATGCAAAATCATTATGTGCTTAAAATATTGAAATTATAATCATCTGAACAAATGAAAAGAGATAATAGGAGAAATTAATTAAAATTGAGCTCACCACCATCCACTCTTTGAAATAAAATTCATTGCTATTTAGCTCAGTTTTGATTGAGAAATACTATCAATTTATTTCATATTATCATTATAATTTAACAAATTCTTATATAAAATATAATAAATAATTTAATTTTTTTAAATTCTAAAATAATAATATTAAAATATAATATCTTAATAATATTTAATTTTTAATTTTTATCTCAACTCATCCTCTCACGACAAATTATCCAAACCAAACGTTATCGAGAACATAAGACTTTCGAAAAGCCGATAAGACCGGCCTGTACGTAGATGACTGGATGCAAAGAAAAGGTAATTCATATACAATTGGGGCAGCCATAGATCCGGTAAACGGCCTCTATCTTCGGCCGATATATATACTTTTGCCTATATATATATTTCAAACTGCAGGTTATTTTTGTATCCCCTTATCAGGTTAGTTATAATTTATATATATATTTATATATAATTTATTACTATTTTAAAATAATATTCGAAATGATACTAATACTAAAATATCTCGTTTTAATATTTTCACCGTCTCCAAAACAATATTTAAAACATTGGTTTGCTGTACGTGGTCAACAACGTGACTTATCGATTAATTATTGGTAATTTATGGATTTCTTAATGATCTTCTCGTGATTTAATTAATTCTTGTGTGAACATGATTGATGCTGTTAATGATTTAAAGACCTCGATCTAGCTAGGTGATCAACCTTAGTTGCAATGTGCATGCAGTTCGATCGTTAAAATCATGATCTGACAATTTTCTATTTCACAACCTTAATTTATGGTTGAATATATATTAATGAAGAAGGCACGATCATTAAGGACGTCACAATTAATGCATTGATAATTAATGCAAGATTAATTAAGTGTAGTTTCCAGATACCTATATATAATTAATTGGACACATTAATACATTATACAAGAAACCTATTAAAATTAATGTTCTAAAAACAATATATTAATGAACTCCTATTGTTATATCGATCATAATAATTATATAGGTACAAAACTACGATAATGGCAACCTGATCAACATGACTTTTAACCATGCATCAGGTAATTAAGGTTAGGTTTAGATGTTGAGATAAGATGAGAATTTTTAAAAATTTTATAATTAGTGTTAAGATGAAAGTTTAAAATATTATTTTTAATATTATTATTGTCTTAAAATTTGAAAAAGTTGAATTAGAATTTGAAAAAGTTGAATTGTTTATTATATTTTATATGAAAATTTGAAAAAAAAAATGTAATGATGAGATAAGATGAAATAGAGATGAGATTTCTCATCTTTACCCCAAACATAACCGAGTCCGCTTCTTATTTGGTTCTTGGACCGAGCCAGCTTGCATGTTTTTTATTTTATTTTATTTATCATTATTCTTAATATGAAATTTGCACTTGCGATTTCTATTAATATGTTTTGCATGATGCAGGAATGAATTATATTAGACCTAATTTTATAAGTTATCCAACATATAATATATATATATATTTATATTGACCGCTTAAAGCTAGCTTAATTATTATCATTGATTCAAAGATCAGCCAACTTGCATTCATGATATATGAGTTCTTCTACGTGGACCAATGGTTCGCATGATTTTGACCGACAAAAAAAGAATAAATAATCTTCACAACCTTCTATTATTTACCACACTCCACACTTCACTTTTTTTTTTAATTTTTTTTAAAAGTTTTTTTTTATCAAATATTTTTTATATGAATAGAAATAAAAAATTTGAAATAGTTTTAAAAAAAAATTAAAAAATATTAAAAAATATGAAATGTGGAATGTAGAATGTAGATAAATAGTAAGAGATTGTATAGCAAAACCCTTTCTTGCATTTTCTCTCCGCTCACCGCACCAATTAATAATTTACAAGCTGCATGCCGAATATTATACAAACAACATTAATTAAGTACTCGAAGTCACGAGCCTGATGATCTCAATCCTACGGCCTACAACTCCTAATAATTAGTTGACCTTATTATTTAAGACAAAGTATGTTTATACCAATTAATCCAAAGGGGCTGAGATCATTGAACCCCACCCCACTCGTGACCCACCCCACTTCAACCCCACCCCACTTCAACGGTAGACCAGCCAACCCCTTTATGAACGCTCGGCATCGTCGATGTTATTACAAAGGAAAATACTACTTTGATATTTCATTTTGATACTTCCTATATTTTAATTTTATTTTTAATTTTTTTATTTAATAGTTAAGAAAGTAACTATTAATATATTGATAATTTTTTATATTTTTTAAAAATATTTAAAATTGATAAAAAAATGTGAATGAAAAACTTTTAAAAAAATAAAAAAATGAATTTGTGCTAAGCAACACAACCAGCGGTCAATGCTGGGCGACACTTAGCACTACTCTATTACAAAATATGACTTTTTAACGAGTACGTATCGATACATATTATACAAGTGTCAGTACTTAATTTCTTTCCCACGCGTTGCCATTTTGTTTTTGCTTTTTTCTTGTCAGTTAAAACATACGAGTCATTTTTATTCACTAATTACGACTGGCTTATCTTTGCCCAGTAAGAACACGTTACACAAATCATAAGGATGGTCAAATACCTCGAAGTTGAAAATGGATGCAGTCTTTTTCTCGATACCCCCACCCACTTGGAAATAAGAAAGCTTTTTTACAATAGAGCTTTTGAACCATTCTGTTGTTTAAATGATAACCGACATATTTATTATTCAAATTCAAACTTAGAGATGGGGGTTTATCCTTTAATCAATTTGAGTGATAACCGTTCTTATCTACTATTACCGTTGAGTGGTTACCCAGTCGGTATTAGCTGTGGGCTGGGCCCTCTCAATATTGATTGAACTCTTTGGTAGTGGGGCAAGCTTTAGGAATAGTCAAAGGCCTAGGCCTAGGCTCATGTTATGCTAACCGGTCGGGATGTCCTCTCCAGTTAACCCGTGAAGTCTCATTACGCATGACGTGATGGGACTTGAATTTGTGCGCCATTTCACTTTTCGTGGCATGTGTCAGGGTGTCGTTTCGCCTTCACTTCCTTTGTACATCAATCGTCAACTCACCTCAATTCCTATTTAATGCTCCTTGGGGTCTTGTTTTCCCTTCTCTTTGAAACTTCATCCTCTTTCACGTTTTTTGCTTAGTTTTTTGAGTTCTTACTTATCTTTTTGGGCGATTTTTTCTCTTTTTCTCTCCCAACTTCTCTCATTCATCATGGTTTCTTCTTTTTCCAAAGGCAAGGCTGTGGTTTCTACTCGCGGCTCTTTACCATCCCGCGAGTCCTCTCCTCGAATCGTTGTTGCTTTTCTGCCTCTATATTCATGGGTTCTCAATGGTCTTCAACTATTTCTTCTAGTGAACTGGAGAATGCTCGAAACAATTTCAACATTCTTGATTTTGTTGGTTTGAAGGTACCCACTCCAAACTAAAAAGCTATTGATGCAAAAGGTATGGCCCTTTTTGTTGCCCTTTACTTTGCCATGTTTACTATGGGGCTTCGATTGCCCTTTGTGCGACCAGTCCGCTATGTGTTAGACATCCTAGGGCTCGCCCCTGCTCAATTGGTGCCTAACGCCTGGAGAATTTTAATGGCTTGTTGTGTCTTGTGGCGAAGGGTACTGGAACCCATGAGCGATGAGTACCTAGACTTAACAGCCCATGAATTTTTGTCCCTACATGGGTTTAGGTGTTTGGAGGGGAACTTTTGTAGTTTTAGATCTCGTAGCAAACTGGTTGAATTAGAGAGCAAGTATTCACATGCAAAAGATTAGACCAACAAATTCTTCTTGCTTTTTGGCTCGGGTTGGGAATTTCCCACTAATGAAGCTCCTAGTCGGGAATTTCCTATTAGAGCCTCCTGGTCTCTTGTTCTAGGTGGGAATGATTTTGAAATTATTCTTTCCCCATGTGAGGGGGCCCGTGTGAAGTTAGTAGATGCTTTGGCCTAGGCTCATTTTAACTTATGCTTTTCAAATGTATTTTTGACCCCCAATAACATTGAGAAGTTTCTGATGGTTCCCAGTCGAGCCCATATATTAGGACGTGAGTTTTTGGGTGCCCCCCACCGGTGGGTGATTTAAAGAGAAAAAACCACCTGGGTGCAAATGGGCCAAAAAAGAGAAAACTCAAGAGGGCTTGAGTCTCGCTTCATTTAGATGAGTTCATCTCGTCAAAGTGTGACTCTTTGCCCCCTTCTGCTCCAAGTGGAGGTATTAAGTTGGCTCCTCTTCGAGAGCAATTGAGCGAAACGGTGCCCCAGGTGAGTGGAGGTATTAAATTGGTTCCTCCTCGGGCGAAACCGAGTGAAATGACATCTCAGGTGAGTGGGAGCACCAAGTTGGCGACTCTTTGGGAGAAACTAAGTAAATCGACTCCTTTTGTGGTGCCATCAACTCTTTCCTTGGATGACGTGATATCTTTAGCTGAAGAAGATCTTGAGCCCATAATTGTGGCGGAAGCTGCTGCTGCTGTTCAACCTTCAACCACATCGGCGGATGATTTTCCAAAGAAAAGTGACGACAGCCCTTTGGGGGAGAATGACGTTGTCCTTTTGAATCCTGACTTGCTGGTGCCCCCATCTTCTCAAGCGGACTTCCAATCCTTCGAGGCTCCTCTACTTACATTGCCTTTGTCCCTGCCTGCCACTGCTCGATCCCTTGATGTTCCCTGTGGAACCTCCACAGGAGCATAATGTCGAGGAGGGACATGTCGAGGAGATGGTATGATTGGAGATAATAAAAATTATAATGAATAACGAATATTCTTTAAAAAAAGTTATTGTTAATCCTCCTTTTAATTATCTTCCTTCAAAGTGGCAATCATTTAATATCACTGAGCGAATGATAAAAATATGACAATTAGAATAATAATGAATGTATAATATTTCTCATATTATAAACTAATGTCGTACAATATTTTGGCGGGGAGGGCATTGTTTATCACCATTTTAATTATCATTTGTTCATCAGGTTTTGATGTGCCATCAAGTTATTAGAAAAATATTTATATTTTTTACTTATATACCAATTTTTTGATATTATACTAAGAAATAATGAAAGAATTATGATAAAAATAATGGTAAATAACACTTTTTTTCTTTAAAGAAAGGTCTTCTAAGAAGCTGCTGGCATATTACAAGCCTGCGAAAATGACTTTTTCGATTAAAATAAATTTATTTTCGTCATAAATAATCATTATTATCACAAATAATTCGTCACAAATATTTATTTTTCTTGTAACATACTAATGCAAAAATCATTCTATGCTTAAAATATTGAAATTATAATCATTTGAACAAATGAAAAGTGCTAACACGATCGAGAAATTAATTAAAATTGAGCTCACCACCGTCTACTCTTTGAAATAAAATTCATTGCTATTTATTTACTTTCGAAAAGCCGATAAGACCTGCCTGCATGTAGATGACTGGATGCAAAGAAAAGGTAATTCATATACTAATACAATTGGGGCTGCCCGGTAATTCTCTATTTCCGGGTCTGGTTATAAATTGATCAAGAATATAAACTAGAAAATAAGATCAATGATCCCACCTGTTGCTTCTCCTAAGATTGCATTAATAAGGAGACGAAGAGCCACTTTTAACACCATTTGAATCTTGCGATCCTTCCTTGGAGACTTATTGTGCTCAATTGCCAGCTGCAAGGTTAGCCTTCCCGGATCGCCATTTGAATCTTGGTGTTGAGATGTCCTCCATTTATCCCGAATCAAGTCCTGAACGCACGCCACATGGTAACAGAAATCGCCACTGGTGGAGACATAAACCCAGCCATGGATCTTTTTTGAGATTTTCCTTTTTTGGCATCTTAGACACTTTGAGGTGGACCAGTATTTAGCCTTCTTAAGTAGCCTCAGACTCACCACCTGACCTGCATCTTGATCATGATCACCTGACAAAGTGAGCGGGAGCTTCAAACAACAAGGATGTATTATGCGTGCTTTACTACATGACATAGATTGGTACCCGAACCCTCCAACATGCTTCCCACACGCAACACAAAATCTGTGAGGCTTATCAGCTGGGCCTGCAAGAGATTTATAATCATGAAATATGAAGTTGCTTTTCTTGAAGAAGGGATGATTCTCGGAGCAATCGGCCGAAGCTGAAGCGCACTCTTCATGAAGATGAAAGTTACATTTAAACAGCATTTTGTTACATTGGTAATTTGTCCCAAACCCTGGTTGATCACAGCCGTTGCACTCATAAGGTTCTGAGGAACGCTTCAATTTAAGCCGGTGTTCGTGGCTAAAATGTTTTATCTTGGTGATTTTCGTCATGCCTTCTAATTAGAATTAGATTTGATTTGCCTGTTGTCGCTTCCCTTCTCGTATATTTGTCAATCTCAGAATTCCTAGATCACGAGTTAAAGCGAAAACATTCATAAATTTGGATAAATAATATCATAAATGATCCGATAACAAGAATAAATGAAATTCCACATATAAAGAATAACTGGTGATCATGCAGTATGATATGATCTTCAATGAGAACGATCGATATAATATATATATATATATATTTATATATGTATATAAACAAAAAAGCAAGTATATATATATATACATATTCAACAAATTGAGTAGGTAAAACGATTAGCTCATGAGTACCGATCGGATATTGATACCAAAGTTGTGCGAGATTCTTGTTTTTTCTTCCTCCTATTGTGGCGGCTCTTGTACCACGGATTTTTTGGAGTTCTGAAAACAAGTCGACTCTCAGGCCAACTGAGAAATAAAGAAGGGTTCTACTTGTTCATTTCTTCTTATATATATTAAAGCTGCATGCGTCTGCATATACACCTATAATTATTAGAAACTTCGGGGTATTTTCGCCAATATTTTCTTCGAAATTATAAACCTCACTTTTTTATGAGCAAGGCAAATTATAATTATTTTTATTTTTATTTTCTTTCGTTTTCAAATTAGTAATTAAGTACCTTGGCCCGGTTCTAATTTTGATGATCTTATTTCTCAAATTAAGTTGGGATACAAACAATTAACCAGCGGCCTGGTTCCACTACTTTCAATTGTGATAATTTGATCAATTTGAAAATATATTATGGTAAATTAAACACTAAATTGGCCTAATCAAAGTACTACTTGATACAATATATATATATAGGACCTGAATTAACGTAAAATCTCATCACTTCTATATATATGGACGATATTTTTCTCTTCCTCCGGTCCTAACAGCTTTTTCCTTTCAACCAAGATTTTCTGAGGGAAATTGTCTGGAAGCGAAAAACAAATTGAAACACAAAATTAATTAGAATTAACCTATGGACTATCTTTGTTTTGGCTGGCCTAACAGTTACAAGATCAAGTGCATTTGATGATCTACATAATAATTGATGATCAGGTGTGTCATTTGTCAGGATCTCTTGAGAGGTGGGTTCATTTTTAGAGTCAATTTAATTAAATTTGAGAATAATGCATGCAGGAAATTAATTGAATTTTATTTTTGAAACTTGTTACGGATTTTTGGGACGGCAAAAATAAAAGCAGCCTATATATTAAGGTCACGAAGATGGTAAAAGTTATGAGCCTCCGATGTGACAATACAAAGATCAATTGTCCGTGATGGCAACCAAGTTATATATACAGAGCAAAGCTGCAATTATTCAAACTTCGGATGGACAAACACTTGTTAATTTGAGGCACCTCCTTCCCTCTCTCTCATAAACAAAACTTAAGGATTTCAAATCTTATTTTTTGCCAGAGGAGCAGCTCCTCCTTCACTCTCTCATTCCCTCCTTCCTGTATTCACCTACCTTTGTCTATCAAGACTTCTTTTACTTAGTTTTATTTTACTTCCTTCAAGATATATATATAAATAGATTTACAACTTTTTGGTAACTCCCAAAAGACATGCGTGGCACAAGCAGACTCACATGCCGTAAATTGTTTGGAGGAAAGTTGTAGTTTTGCAAAAATCATCGTGCGTAGTCCTCACACGCCACCTATTCCGGTAACTCTTCTCACCACACTCGCCAGATCATCAGACTCGTCACCACTAGACCTTTCAGATCTGACATTTGTGGTTGAAAAAAGATAAATGTGTTGCCTTCACGGGCTGTCACAGATTCAAAGTTTACTGGAGTTGGTCCAAACTGTAATATGTCCTTATTTCGCATCTATCTTACTGTTTTCCTTTTTGGTTTCCTTATTGTTAATTAAAAAAAAAGTTCATCTCTCGGGCATATGTCTGTAGAGATTGAGTTTTCTCATTCTATGAAAGGTGAGGTTGAGTCTCTATTTAGACAGAAAGTATTGTCTCTTGAAGTTTTGTATGTAGAGAGTATCAGCGATAGTAAATACCAGACTAGTCACAAAAGAAAATAATGTACTAGTAGAGCTCCAAATGCATTATTTTGGTTTATGATGTCATGTTTCATATGGGGACATCCTAGTATGTATCTGGTCATCGATATAAGTTTATCTGATGAATGAATTATGACAATTTTCCTTAAAAACAATACTCGTTAATTTTATGATGCACATTATATAACTCGGGAGTGACTATCATTTAGCTGGTATGATTAATAAATTTATCAAATAAATAAGATAAAAATGAGAAAAATTAAGAAGAGTCACAATATCTGCTAACAAGTAAAACCGAAGCAATAGCATAAGTGCTTATGCTACATAAATAACATATCAACATAAAGCGCGTGAAGTACACGATAATTATTATATTTTATCGAGACAATCTATCGACTCTCTCTCTCTCTCTCTCTTGTTTTAACTTGTCTAAGGAAGTATATTTAATGTGTCTGTGATTTTTTTTTTCTAAATATTTAAAGAAATTTAAAAACTATTTGAAAAAAGAACAAAATGGAATAGTCAAATTAACAAGTTATTTTAAAGAAAACTGCTACAGATACTAAGAGATTACATAAAAGTAAACTCACAAACTGACTTGACTTCACGTAATCTGTTCGATTTATGTTACACTAAAAGAAACTTTACAATCTGAAGTACTACATCAAACCACGTTAATTTATGGATTTACTTCTATGTAATTCTTTTTTAACTAAAGTATTTCTCTATTCCAAAAGAAACTTTTCAACGACACGTTGATACTTTCTTTCCCACGTTATCCTTTGGTTTTTGTTTTGTTTTTTTCATTGTCTATGCACGACTTAGAACACGTTACACAAATCATACGATAGTTGAATAACTCGAAGTTGAAAATGATACATCTCATGTATTTTTCTCGATACCCCCACGCACTTGGAGATAATTGAACAGCGTAGGTTAAGCACCAACCAATTTTCTAATAAGGAGGAGTCAAGGTATAAATGTAGAAAACTTCAAATGGTCTTAATTAATTACCTGTCCTAATGAAGGGAAAAAAAAAACAATAAAGGAAGACAACAAAATAAATTGAGTATCAATACACTTATAATTATTTTACAACTTATTTTATAACTAATTAATGCAATTATATCGTTTCATTAAAAATAAATTTAATATTATATAATCACCTTTCATTTGAAATAAAGTTATAAATTAATTATAAATTTGTTATAAATTTATTATTTTTTATATTAATATGCCTACGATTAATAAAGGAATAAATGGAGATGTTGGACAAAATGTGAAGACTTGATAGGGAGATATTTTAATTTATAAATAACGAAGTTACATTGCATGATTTGAAGGGCTGTTAATCATACGATTGTTTAGTGACGGTTGGTGGTTAGGCATATATATATATATATATATATATATAATAGGACCAGATGCCCCGGCCCACTGCAGCTATATATGGATCAGCTTCTGTAGAGTTTGGGGCACCAACTAACTACTTGGGCAATGCTAGGGATCTGCTGGTTCTTGGAGCATTCCGCTCTATTTTTTTATTTTTAGTTTTAGTTTTTTTTTACATAGTAATTAAGAAAATATTATCTAATAATATTTTGAATTTTTATATTTTTTTTAATATTTAAAAGTGTTAAAAACGACGTGAAAACAAAAAAACATTTTTAAATATTTTTTTCACATCATTTTTTTTAACACTTTTTCATAAAATAAAATAATTTACAATATTATTAAATAACATTTTCTTAATTACTATGTAAAAAACCTAAAAAAAAAAAATTGGAGCAGGATGATTGAATGGGATCCCCCAGAGTATCCCTACCATTTTCCCTAACTACATTAGCTAACATTGGCAGCCCATATGGTATCATTTTGTCTTGATATACCGACCCAGTCCATAGTTTTGGAGTACGTACAAGGACTTGTAGTTGTTGAGTCGATGCAACCTGTCACAACAATTGACCAGAACGACCAATATTTGCTGAAGGATCGATTACGATCAAATCATGGCAACGCCTTGTCTTGACAGAATTTGAAATATAATATAGAGATTAAAATGAAAAATAGAAGAAGGGAAATGATGGAAACAACTTTAAAAATTACAATTTTTATTATTCAACTGAATACAAAACATATGGAAATTACATAGTGCTGAGACAAGATAAATATCTTAAAAAATTGAATACATCTTGATAATGCATTGATTATTTTGAAGGATGTTTGGACTCTTGCTTGAGGAAATATAAATATACAAAAGTGCCATTAGTTAAGACTTCCTTATACGTGGGGCATCTTTTTATTTATGGCACTGGTTAATTCAAGAATAGAGGATGTAAAGCAATAGATACTGCGTTACCGAGAATTGCAGAAATGATGAGCTGAAGAATCAATTTTATCATTGACGAGCCCTTCTTACCAACCTGGCTTCTAGTTAAGCCTGTTTACTGCACCACCAAACTCGAGGTATTTTGTTGGTGGAAATAACACTTCTTCCAATTTTCCAGACAGAAGTCCTTGACGCAAGCCACATGATAGCAGTATTTGCCACATGTGGAGACATAAGCCCAACCCTCAATCTCTTTTGAAACTTTCTTGTTATGGCATATTAGGCACTTCGAAGGGGTCTCTTCAGCAAGGTTTAGATTCACTCCATGATCAGTTATATTTGTTGGGAGCTTCAAGCAACAAGGGTGCAAGACATGTGCTTTCTTACGTGTAGACTGGTACCTAAACCCTTGGACTTGCTTCCCACATGCGACACAAAATTTGGCATGCTTAGGGCTTGGAGATTTATCGCGAAATATGAAGTTGCCTTTCTTGAAGAAGGGGTGTTTTGTGGAGTAACTAGAAGCTAAAGCGCACTTTTCGTGAAGATGAAAGTTACATATGGATAGCTTTTTGTTACATTGGTAACATGCCTCAAACCCTAGTTCTTTACAGCCATCACACGTAGAAGGTGTTGGGGAGCACATCAATTTAAGCTGGTGTCGGTGGCTAGAATGTTTTATCTCGGTGATTTTCGTCATGTCTTCTAAGAAGATTTGATTTGTCTAGTATTGTCAATTTCCTTGTTGTATGTTTGTCAATCTCAAAATTCCTGGATAGTACAAGCAAAATCAATTAATGTTCATAAATTTAGGTAAGTAATCTGATAAATGATCCGACAACAATCGAGAAAATAAAATTCCACCCACGAAGAAGAATTACTACAAGCGATCATGCAGTGGCCACTAGCTTGATGATATATATGATCTTTGATGAGAAGGAGATATATATATATATATATATATATAAACAAAAAAGCGAGTAGTAAGTCTACATATTCAACAAATACGAATAAGCTAGCTAGGCGATCAACTTGTCATGACCGCGGGATGATACCAGAGTTGTACGTGCGAGATTATTCGATCCTCCTATTCTTGCAAGGGCATGCGTGTGAAATACTTGCTCCTCATGTAGTGCCATGGACTTCTTGGAGTTCTGAAAACAAGTCTGTAAAATTTTCAGGCCAACTGAGAAATAAAGAAGCTAGTGTTCTAAAACAAAGACGAATATCTTGGGTATATAAAGGGCGAAGTCAAGATAAGACTATATATAAATATATATATTTATATATATATTCGCATGCTCACAGTATATATATATTGTCATGGTGGTAGGTAATTAAAACCTCGGAAGACTAGCTACCTGAGTTCTTCATTAATGTCCCGATCGAGTATAGAGCACTCTCAAAGGTTCTTTTATCTTATCTTCTAAAATATATCACTAAAATTTATTTTTTTTATTTTACATATTAATTTTTACAGTAAATCATATATTAACTTATCTATTTTTTCTCTATATCATTTATATATTCTTTTTTTAATATTTTTTATTCATTTCAAATAAACCTCATAATATCAAATAATTGTCAAATGAGAGAGAAAATAATAAAAAATATTTTAGAAGATGAATAGCATTCTCTACATGTAGAGAATTATTGTTACAAAATGTAAAATAAAGAAAAATATATATTAAAAACTACTTCTGACTAATTTTCTTTATATTATATAAAAAATTATATTTTACAAGATCCATGAGAGGGCTCGGTCTTATATATAAAGTCATAGATCTAAGAAACTTCGTGGTATTTTCTTTTACCAATATTTTCCTCCGTCTAAATTATAATATATACACTTCACTTTCTTAATGAGCAAGCTAGCTGGCATATAATTAAATTAAATTAAATTTAGTTATTTCGTTTTCAAAGTAGTAATTAAATAGTACTACTACCTGGCCGGCGGCCGGTTCTTTACACGATCTTAATTCTCAAATTGAGTGGGGATACGAACAACTTTTTTAGGTTCTTTTTAATGATTAGATGAAAAAATTAAATATTTAAAATTAAAAAGTATTTATATTTATGTTGTTTAAATATTGAAATAAGATGGATTGAAATGAGAGATGAGATAGATGTGGGGTTCTTGCTATCCAAATCAGACCTTAATGTTTTTTGGCACAAAAATAAACATATCCGTTTGGCTGGGCTATTTGGTTGACTGGTAGCAATTAAGGTAGACTGGTAGCGTTCCATCTGGTTGAACTTTCTCCGGTTTGATGGGCAATTGACTGCCTCGGACTATGCTAAAATAATATATATAGATATTTATTGTTTCCTCATAAGAAAATTCAATTAACTAAAACTAAGAATACAAGATAACTTTGGAGAGGAGATTTTAGTAAAAGAAATGTTACTATGCTCTTTAATTTATATTACTTGGGAAACAATTGTGACGATATAACACGAAACCGGAAGCTCTATGGAAGGCGGTGATTAATTATAAACATGGATGTGTGTGTTTGTGTGCGTGTGGGGGGGAGGGGGGTTTAGTGTAGTAGAAAGGTAAATGGACCTCGCGGGGTTGGGATTTGAAAGCATATTAGTCAAGGATGGAGGATGGGAGGTGTTCTCTCTTTACACTAGACTTGTGTTGGGAGATGGTTCTAGAATAAAATTTTGGAGCAACATATGGTATGAAAATAATACACTAAAAAATTTACTCCCTTTAATATTTATGATGGCATGTGAGAAGGAAGTTTCAATGGCTAATTTTATGGTGATTGCTGGGGATCAAATAGAGTGGAACATAACCTTTAGCAGGGAGGCTCAAGACTTAGAAGTTAGTAGTTTTGAGGAGTTATTTTGACTTATGTATTTTGTAAGATCGAGCATCCAAGGAAATGATAAGTTGTGGTGGGTACCGACATGTAAAGGCATATTCTCGATTTGATTGTTCTATAAGTCTCTCACACAGGTGTAGAATACTCAGTTTCCATGGAAGAGGATCTGGCATAATAAGGCGTCTCTCAAAGCGATTTTCTTTGCATGGACAGTTTCACTGGGAAAGATCTTGACGACAAATAATTTGCGAAGACGTGGGGATGATCATAATAGACTGGTGCTACATGTGCAAGAAGAGCGGTAAGATTGTGGATCATCGTCTACTGCATTGTGATGTTGCTAGAGTGTTATGGGTTGAGGTGTTCAACAGATTAGAGGTAGTGTGGGTTATGCCCGCCACAATGGAGGCGCTCTTGGCTTATTGGACAAATCTAAGAGGTATTTCACAGATCAAAACCATGTGAAAGATGTTTCTTATTTGTATATGGTACTTATGGCAAGAGCGAAATGACAAGACGTTCAAAGATAAGGAGCGATCATTTGAGGATCTTAGATATTTTTTTTAGAACGTTATTCCTATAGGCCATAGCTATAGATTTTAATCGTTTAGACCTACATGATTTTCTTTGTTCCTTTTCTCCTTCCTAAATAGGTGTTTTCTCTTGTATTTCATTTTCTGTACTTGGGCTATGTCTATTCTATTAATAAAATCATTTACTTAAATACATAAATAAAAATATACTGCTCACTTTATCTCCTTGATGTGACACTACAATATGGTACTACATGTTGTATTAAAGAAATATGCAAACATAAATGGATAGAGGAAGTTTAGAGTTTAGTCATCTTTTTATATTTCAAAGTAACATTTTGTTTTAAATATATTTTTAAAATTTTTTTTAATAAATCATGTAATATATTTAGTTAAAATAGACAAAATGAATAATATAAATTAAAGGAATTAGTACTCTTTTGCAAAACAACCCAATAACTAATTGGCAGTTCGAAATAAGAAAATAATTCCAAATATATATACGTGTATGTTTCCTTCGAAATGTGCTCCATAAAATCTAGAAGGACTGCTATTGGCAGTTCATGGTTAGGCTATGGAGACGCCCCCAGACTAGCATCCACTGTCTCCTACTACGGTAAGGGTACAGAGTCACAGACTACAATCCTATCCAAAAAACAAAAAGAGAGAGTACAGCACCAAACGCTACTCGCAACCGTTCCTTGGTCAAAGGACTCAAACCTAGAACTCCTCTCCCAGTTCTTCCGAGGGAGCTCACAGGGTTGCAATCTCACACCTTTCGTAACCAGAGATCCCCCACGTAGCTACAATTTTGAAGGTGATATTCTCCCTTACTCACATTTTTGGCTTCATTTCTTTCTATGCATGCATGAGCTTGTTTGGATTATATGTCCTAAATGTATTATCTTATATGTCGCAGCAAACCTTACAGAACTACCACCAAAATACTCAAATTTACTATCTGTCAAATTTGAAAGAAATTAAAGCGTGAAGAATGAAAATCAACGACTCGACGTACTTTTTCGCATAATGGAGCAGGTACAAGTAAACCAGCTTCTTTACTTCCAAATTTCCAATGACAGAGACGCCATGTTTTTAACAACTTGCAATTCGATTATGCCGGATTTATTAAAAATAAGTAACAAAAACTAACATACTCATAAATCATGAGGAGATATTCACAAAATAATGATCAGCTCCAATTTTCTGACTAGTTATTTTATTTTATTTTATTTTCTTTTCTTTTCTTATTCATTCTTGGGAATCAACTTTAGATTTAGATGTTGAGATGAAATTTTTTAATTTGAGATGAAAGTTAAAAATTGAATAAAATATTATTTTTTAATATTATTATTATTTTAAAATTAAAAAAATTGAATTGAAATTTTAAAAAAATTAAATTATTTATTATATTATCTGTAAAAATTTAAAAAAATTATAACGAGAAAATGAGATAAATTGAAAATTTTTTGCTTAAAAAAACTTCCAAACCTAACCTAAATATAAACCGAGCGATCGTTCTAGTGTGAAGAGCGGGATTACCCAGGGGAAGAAATTGGAGACTTCGAAGCCCTAGACAATGAGAGCGAGTAATCGTTGAGAGCCTCGCATTTCTCGGAGCCGAACTTGCTTTCAAGGAGCGGAGCAATGTTGACATCCTCCAGATCATTGTACAGGTGTGCGCCCGTTTCGATCCAAAACACCATCATCGACGCCTTGCTTAGAGTCTCCGTAGTGGCTCCAAATTGGGGGAACATTTTCTTTCCGATGAAGAGATTTGAGATTTTCTTTTCCTCTTACCTTTCTGCGCTGCTGTAGCCAGGAGAGGAGACGACGTGCTCTTTGGGCCTGTTTGGCTGCTGGAGTAGCAGGTTCTTGCTACCGACTATGACTTGCAACCCTGGTCCCTACGTTTTTTGTGCAAGTTCTAATGTTGGATTAGTGCATATATCGTATCGAGGCAGGCCTGACATGTAAGTGGATCATGGAGTTGGCCCAGAACACGGACATTGGCCCAAACATCGGGCCCAAACTCTAAAATTGAGTAACTTTTGGAGGATCTTATATTCTAATGAATAATGTTATCATAAGGTTTCAACTGATCCGCACACAATTCACTTCATATAATTTAATTTAAAAAATAAATTTTTAATTATTAAATTTTAAAAATAATTAATTTTAGGTCCGAGACTGTGTATACATTTGAGATTCATTGCATTCATAAAAGACTCAAAAGTATTTATATTTTTTGTGTAAAATAATATTCCAACTTCCACATTATTATTATATTAAGTGTGTCAACAAAATACCTGTAAATATATTTATTGTATAAAAAGATAGTACTATTATTCATAGTTCAACCACTTAGATAAAAACTGCTTAAGATTTCATGACATATTAGCTGGTAAAATTGGAGACGATAAAAACTAGAATGAAGAAGGAAATTTCCTTTAAAAGATTTTTGTAAATCGTCCTTTTAATTATCTTCCTTTAAAGTGGCAATCATTTAATATCACATTAGCAAATGATAAAAATATGAAAATTAGAAGAATAATGAATGTATAATATTTCTCATATTATAAGCTAATGCCGTACAATATTTTGGTGGGGAGAAGTGTCGTTAATTATCACCATTTTAATCATCATTTGTTCATCAGTTTTTGATGTGGCATCAATTTATTAGAAAACTATTTATATGTTTTACTTATATACCAATTATTTGATATCATATTAAGAAATAATGAAAGAATTATGATAAAAATAATGGTAAATAAGACCTTTTTTTTTCTTTAAAGAAAGGTCTTCTAAGAAGTTGAGCACGCGGTGTTACAAGAAAACTGATTTTTTATGACGAATTATTTTTTATAAAAATGATTATTTTTTATTAAAATAACACATTTTTTTAACAAATACTCGTTTTTCGCGTGCGGATAGAAAAATCATTCTATGGTTAAAATATTGAAATTATAATCATCTGAAGAAGAAATTAAAAGAGCTCAGCTAACACGAGAAAGTAAAATTGAGCTCACCAGTGATATCACCCTGAAATAAATTTCATTGCTACCAATGCATAGCATAGACTTTTGAAAAGCCGATAAGACGTGTACACGCGTATGTACATGACTGGATACAAAGAAAAGGTAATTCATATACGTAGATTTATGACTAGAACGTACATTCATGCATATTGGGACTGCCCGCTGAGAGTACTTAATTCTCTATTTCCGGGTCTGGTTATAAAAGCTAGAAAATAAGATCAATGATCCCACCTATTGCTTCTCCTAAGATTGCAGAAATAAGGAGCTGAAGAGCCACTCTTATCACCGTCCAGTGTATCCTGCGAACCGTCCTTTGAGGTAACTTATTGTGCTCAATTGCCAATTGTAAGGTTTGCCTTCCCGGATCGCCATTTGGATATTGGAGTTGATCGGTCTTCCATTTATTCAGAATCAAGTCCTGTACGCAAGCCACATGGTAACAGAAATCGCCACTGGTGGAGACATAAACCCAACCATGGATATCTTTTGAGATCTTCCTGTTTTGGCATCTTAGACACTTTGAGGTGGGCCAATATTTGGCCTTCTTAAGTAGCCTCAGGTTCACCACCTGATCATCTTGATGAGCTGACAAAGCGAGCGGAAGCTTCAAACAGCAAGGATGTATTACGTGTGCTTCACCACAGAATGATTGGTACTTGAACCCTTGGACGCTCTTCCCGCACGCAACACACAAACTCAAACTAATACAACTCTCTGGACGAAACTTATTATGAAATATGAACCGTATATTGTCGAAAAATGGGTGGGTGATGGGTTTGCTGTGATCAGCCGCAGCGCAGTGCTCGTGAAGATGAAAGTCGCACCCATTTTCGTGGCACTGGTAACATGGATGAAACCCTAGTTCTTTACAGCCATCACATTTATAAGGTGTTTCGACACGACTGGTCCACTTTAGCACGTGTTCTGGGTGGCTAGAGTGCTCTAACTCAGTAAATCTCACCATAGTACTTTACGATCAATATCAGAAGCTAGCTAGCAGCTTGACTTCAGTAATCGACTATCAGTACCGCTGGCCTAGCTTTTTGTTGTTTGTCAGTCTCTGATCTCGAAATATTCCTAACCTGGCATACACATATGAAATTTGCTCAAAAACGTAAATGAATTTGGATTAATTTGATATGAATTGTACTTAATATATAGTCAATTCTAAAAAACATTCGATACCAGATACGCATACGTGCTACTTACCAGGAAAAAAGATGATTTCGCATTTGAAGAAACAAATTGGCCGGTGATCGATATATGCCAGCGGTCGCTAGCTAGCTAGATAGCAAACTGATCTAGAATATGATAAAGCAAGGAGTTTGAAGTCATATATATATATATATATATAAACCATGAATTGTTCTGTTAATCACTTTCTCTTATTAATTTCTTCTCAAATTCGTGGTACTTTCCTAGCTAGCTAACAAATTAATTTTTCTCTCCACGTGGGCGGAGATCTATTGATATATGCCAGCGGTCGCTAGCTAGCTCGATAGCAAACTGATCTAGAATATGAAAGAGCAAGGAGTTTGAAGTCATATATATATATATATTTATATATATATATAAACCATGAATTGTTCTGTTAATCACTTTCTCTTATTAATTTCTTCTCAAATTCGTGGTACTTTCCTAGCTAGATAACAATTAATTAATTTTTCTCTCCACGTGGCCGGAGATCTAACTCTTTTAATTTGGGAAAACATCAAAATCGTACAACTTGCAAGACTAGTTCACATGCATGCACGTAACCAACTTCCTGGTGTCTTCTGTTCGTGGTCAACGTCGACTTATCGGTTATTAATTATTGGTAATTTTTGGATTTCTTAATGATCTTCACGTGATTAATTCTTGTCTGAACATGTGATTGATGCTGTTAATGATTTAAAGATCTCAATCTAGATGATCAACCTTAGTTGCAATGTGCATGCAGTTCGATCGTTAAAATGATCTGATAATTTACTATTTCACAACCTTCATTTATGGTTGAATATATATATATATATATATATATTAATGAAGAAGGCACATATATCGCTGCTTAAATCTCGAATCAGAGGGTCGGGTCGATTCAATTCATTAAGGACGGACGTCACAATTAATGCAAAGATAATTGCAAGAATTAGGTGCAGTTTCCAGATACCTACATATAATTAATTGGACACATTAATACATTATAAAAGATACCTATTAAAATGTTCCAAAAACAAAATATCAATTAACTCCCATTGTTATATCGATCAGAATAATTAGGTACAAAACTACGATACTAGCAACCTGATCAACATGCACTTTTAACCATGCATCAGGTAAAGAGCCCGCTTCTTATAATTTGGTTCTTGGACCGATCGAGCCAGCTGGCTTCCATGTTTTTTATTTTTTATTTTATCATTATTCTTAATATGAAATTTGCATTACTTGCCATTTCTATTAATTAATATGTTTTGCAGGAATAAATTATATTAGACCTTTTTATATCCACCATAATATATATATATATTTATATATATTGACAGCTTAAAAGCTGCTAGCTTGTCATGATTGATTCAAAGATCAGCCAACTTGCATTAATATATGGGCCCTTCTACATGGACCGATGGTTTGCAAATTATGGAAAATGATATATTTTATAATTAATATATAACTACATTTGTTAAATGGGAGATATTTTTATAAAATAACTTATAAAATAACATCATTCTTACATAAATACCTTCAATTTAATACATGCATGAATGTATAAAAATGATAAGAAAGAATTGTAAGTAGTATATCTTTACTTTTGCATAATTATATCGGTCCCCTTGGAATTTTTTTTTAATATATATGTTTTTGACGGAGAAAAAACAAAAACAGAAAAGAAAAGGTTTGATGCAGGCTGCATGCTTAACGTAGGGTACTACGTATTAACGTAGGCTATTATACGCAGCATTAATAGCCTCGACAGTAACTTCCAATCGACCTCTTCATTAATGTTTTCTTGCATTTTTTCTCCACTCATCGCACCATTCATTAATTAATAATAATTTACAAGTTGCCTAATATTAAACAAACAATATTAATTAAGTACTCGAAGTCATGAGCCCGATGATCTCAATCGTACGGCCTACAAGTCCTAATTAGTTGACCTTATTAGACAAATATGTACGTTTATACCAATTAGAACAAATTAGGGGGCTGAGGTCATTGAGTTAGTCATGATTCTAGTCAATGCCAGTACGCCTTCAACCCCGCCCCACTTCCACACGGTAGACTAGTCAGCCAACCGCAGCATGCGTAATTACGTGAAGTTTGAAAAGTTAAGATAAATTAAATAAAATATTATTTTTATTTTATATTTAAATAATTAAATAATTTATTATATTTTATGAAAAAGTTTGAATCCAAACGAGGCGTCTTAATTGGCGTCGTCCAAATTATTCTAAAAAAGAACTTTTCAACAACGCGTCGATACTCTCTTCCACGTTACCCTTTTGGTTTTTTTTTTTCGTTTTCTTTGTCTTTGCACGACTGAACACGATAGATATATATAAATATAAATATATATATTATATTTATATATAGTTGAATACCTCGAAGTTGAAAATGGATACATTTCATGATATCTTTTTCTCGATACCCCACGCACTTGGAAATAATTAAACTAGGTAGGTACCCACCAATTTTCTAATAAGGAGGTGCATGTCAGGGTATAAATATTGTAGAAAACTTCAAATGGTCTTAATTAATTACTGTTGGTATTTTTTAATAAATATTAGTTGTACGTAACGTTTGTTTATTGTCTAGTACTAATGGTGTTTTTTTTTCTAATTCTTTTAAGCTATTAACGTTAGGAGTTACCTTGGATTTATTGTTGACCATTATTGAGTCATGTCTTTTAAAGTTGATCAGTTTTTTAGAAAAAAATTATGGTTGATAACGTAGGCTGGTCAATGTGTAACTCTTTCAAATTATGGTTGATAATATGTATTGACGTTGGCTTCTCAATTATTTTGTTGCCGTTGTCTTTTTATTCTACTAAATGAACGTTTCACGTCTGGTGTTAATTCCTCATAGCTGGAATTCTTTACGTGTTCGTCTTCAGAAACTCTTTACGTGAGTGTCTAATTTTCAAACAAATAGTAAAAACCGATTTTATGGCCTCTTGTACGTTTCTATCACTAATTACTCATATATAATTCCTTGCAGCTTTATTGAGGTTTTAATTACTTGGCAATTAGTTCTTGTATTTGAAAAAGATGATCACCTATAGGGGTTAACACGTATGACTGTTTTTAAGAGTACTCTGACCGACTTATTATTTTGCGTACAATATAGAAGAGTTTGATTGAGGAGAAACAAAAGAAGTGTGCACATATTTTTGAGAGATTCTTTGGACAATAGAGAGGTGTTATTTGAAAGGAGTTTTGGGCTCAACCACTTATATAAAGTAGGTTTGAGCTATACAACGATCAATTGGACTGTTGTATCCTGAAGGAGACAAGTCAATATGAGTTTTGATACACCGGTTCATTTGAAAAAATTTTGTATACTGTAGAAAGCTTGAATCTCTTTAAAGATAGCGAGATTTCTGTGCCTCAATCCAAATTAATTTCATCTTAATTTTAATTTCATTGTAATTTTTATTTTATTATTGTGTGGTTCACCAAAAATTACTTGTCCTAATGAAGGGAACAAAAAATAAAGGAAGACAAAATAAATTGAGTATCAATACACTCATAATTATTTTACAACTTATTATATAACCAATTAATGCAATTATATCCGTTCATTAAAAATAAATTTAATATTATATAAACACCTTTCATTTGAAATAAAGTTATAAACTAATTGTAAAATTGTTATAAATTTATTATTTTTTTATATTAATATGCCTACGATTAATAAAGGAGTAAATGGAGATGTCGGACAAAATGTCAAAAAATTCTTGTAAATGAACGTTTCACGTCTGGTGTAGAGTTTGGGGCACCAACTTAAGCCACCAGAAGCGCCCTAAAGCCAAGCCCATTAGCTAACATTGGTAGCCCATATGGAATCATTTTGTCTTGATATACCGACCCAGTCCATAATTTTGGGGTTGAAAAATCTTGAACTCCAAACTAAGCGGCACCTATTTGCTCGAGTCCATACAAGGACTTGTAGTTGTTGAGTCGATGCAACCTGTCACAACAATTGACCAGAGCGACCAATATTTGCTGAAGGATCGATTTACGATCAAATCATGGCAACGCCTTGTCTTGACAGAATTTGAAATATAATTTAGGGATTAAAATGAAAAATATAAGAAGGAAAATGATGGAAACATTTTTAGAAACTAATATTTTTATTATTCAACTGAATACAAAACATATGGAAATTACATAGTGCTAAGATAAGATAAATATCTTAAAAAGTTGAAGTACATCTTGATAATGCATTGATTATTTTGAAGGATGTCTGGACTCTTGCGTGAAGAAATATAAATATACAAAAGTGCCAATAGTTAAGACTTCCTTGTATGTGGGGCACCTTTTTATTTATGGGGACTAGTTAATTCAAGAATAGAGGCTGCAAAATAATAAATACTGCGTTACCGAGAATTACAGAAATGAGGAGCTCAAGAACCAATTTTATCATTGATGTGCCCTTCTTACCAACCTGGCTTCTAGTTAAGCCTGTTTGCTGCACCACCAAACTTGAGGTATTTTGTTGGTGGAAATAACCCTTCTTCCAGTTTCTCAGACACAAGTCCTTGACGCAAGCCATATGGTAGCAGTACTATTTGCCACAGGTGGAGACATAGGCCCAACCCTCAATCTCTTTTGCAACTTTCTTGTTATGGCATATTAGGCACCTCGAAGGGGTCTTTTCAGCAAGGTTTAGATTCACTCCACGATAAGCTATATTTACTGGGAGCTTCACGCAACAAGGGTGCAGGACATGTGCTTTCTTACGCGTAGACTGGTACCTGAACCCTTGGACTTGCTTCCCACATGCGACACAAAATTTGGCATGCTTAGGGCTTGGAGATTTATTGCGAAATACGAAGTTGCTTTTCTTGAAGAATGGGTGTTTTGTGGAGAAACTAAGAAGCTAAAGCACACTCTTCGTGAAGATGAAAGTTACGTATGGATAGCTTTTTGTTACATTGGTAAGAGCACTGGCATTGGATTCATCAAATTTATCTTCAAATTTTGATGAAAAGTACATATTTTCTATATATCTAAAACCTCCTTATCTATAACTTCACATTGGATTAGCCATTAGATTCATCAAAATAATAATATAATATTACTTTTTTAATAATAATATTTTTAATTTTTTCTTTCATATTTTACAATTACACTAATTATATATTAATTAATAATTTAATTTGATACTTAAATTATTTTTTTTTCAATTATTTTTTTTCTTCAATTTAATTATTCAATAAACACATTTTATCAATATAATTTTTACTCATCCTAATTTGGGGCCAGGTTCATGCACAAAGAAAAAAGGATGTGAAACGTGTGGGGCCGAAATGATCTATAAATCTTATTTCACTAATAAAATAATGGGATAGCCAATCAACAGGACATCGCCAAATTTGAAGATGAAGGAAGAATTCCTGTAGCTAAAAGCTTGAGATTTTGATATATAGTGAATCCAATGTCGGCATTTTACAATAAAAATCATCAAATTTTAGAGATTGGACTCAATTGATGAGTCCAATGCCAATGCTCTAACAGGCCTCAAACCCTAGTTCTTTTTGACTTATTGTTTCTAATTATTATAGTTTTCATTTTTCTGTTGTAATTGATGTTGTTGGCAGCTTATGCAGAGACAGTCCAGTAGAAAATTTCCTCCCAATTCCAGATTCAAGATGTGAAGACTAATGCATTTTGTTCTTTGTAAATTTATGTTTTGGCTTAATTAGTTGCAATGTATTAATATTTCTTTTATTCTTTGTAAATTTATGTTTTAGTTTAATTAGTTGTGATGTATTATTATTTCTTTTTTTCTTTATAAATTTATATTTTGCATTGTGATGTAACAACAATATTATTTATTTTGTATTTTTATTTATTTTGTTCTTTAATTTATTTTTTTTTATAAAAACCTTTTAAAAAGTGTTTGAATTATTTTCTTAAAAAAATCTAGGCAATTTAAGCATATCAATTTTTTTTAAAAAAAAAAAACAAGTGCTATAAAAACATTTTTTTAAGTTTGAAAGTCTTTTAAAAAAATATATATTTAAAATCGGATTTATCCGGTTAAAACCTGGATTATAACCTGGATCCGAATTAAATCTGGATATCCGCCCAGATTAAATCCGTGCGATGGCTGTAAAGAATAGGGGTGTTCAACCGGATCAGGATCCGGATCCGGATGCTTAAATCCAGGCGGTTATCCGCCCAGATTAAATCCGTGCGATGGCTGTAAAGAATAGGGGTGTTCAACCGGATCAGGATCCGGATATCCGGCCACAACTGGATCCGGATCCGGATGCTTAAATCCAGGCGGTTATCCGCCC
>QEOT01003736.1:548150-662783 GCA_003123785.1 Pterocarya stenoptera | reverse complement strand
CAACAGATGGATTTAATCCGTTTGGGAACATGAGTACTAGTCATAGTACTTGGCCAGTTGTACTTATGCCGTATAATCTACCACCGTGGAAGTGTATGAAAGATCCATATTTCATGATGAGTTTGCTCATTCCAGGTCCGAGATCACCGGGAAATGATATAGACATACACTTACAGCCATTAATTGCAGAATTGAAAGATTTGTGGGAGAATGGGGTTGTCACATTTGATTCATCAACAGGCAAGTCGTTCAAGATGCATGCTGCGGTGTTATGGACAATAAATGATTTTCCTGCTTATGGAAACTTGTCTGGTTGGAGTACTAAGGGGAAAATGGCATGTCCAACTTGTAACAAACATACCAAATCTGAATGGCTTACGTACGGGAGGAAATTATATTTCATGGGGCATCGTCGATTTTTACCTGGTGACCATAGATGGCGTGGAAATTCTAGAATGTTTGATGGAACTGTTGAATGGGGCCAACCTCCACCATATTTGACTGGCGAAGATGTACTTGCACAATTTATAGATGTTGGTTGTAATGAATTTGGTAAAAAACAACGAAAGAGAAAACGAGCCACGAATGAGTTGAATTGGACCAAGAAGAGTATATTTTTTGAACTCCCGTACTGGTCGAAGTTAAAATTGCGGCATAGTCTTGATGTTATGCATATTGAGAAAAATATATGCGAATCCATATTGGGAACATTGATGTCAATTGAAGGAAAAACAAAGGATACACTAAACTCAAGGAAGGATTTGAAGCGGTTGGGAATAAGACCGGAAATGCAATTGCAAGAAAATGATTCGTCTGTCTATATGCCGATTGGGTGGTATACATTGTCAAGGAACGAAAGGGCTACATTTTGTGAATGGCTAATGAAGATTAAATTACCAGATGGTTATGCGTCGAATCTAACAAGGTGTGTGAGAACAAATGATTGGAAAATAACTGGATTAAAAAGTCATGATTGTCATGTATTCTTACAGCGTATCTTGCCTATTGGTATCCGTGGGTACTTGACGAGAGACGTGCGCGTGGCTTTGACTGAGTTGGGTGCATTTTTTAAAGACTTATGTGCTAGGACGTTGAATGTGGAAGCTTTGGATCGAATGGAACGAGAAATTGCCATAATATTGTGTAAGCTAGAAAGTATTTACCCACCCTCATTCTTCGACGTCATGGTTCATCTAGCCGTTCATTTGCCGCGTGAGGCTCGACTTGCAGGACCAGTTCAATATAGATGGATGTATCCCATTGAACGGTTTCATGGAAAATTGAAACGTACAGTGGGTAACAAGGCTCGCCCAGAAGGATCAATTGCAGAAGCATATATTGACGATGAGTGGCAATCATTCTGTTCCAAATATTTCCATGGAGTTGACACTAGGTTTGATTGACCGGAAAGAAACTTTGACGTTGACCAAGCAAGACATCGAAATGTATTTTCTGTGTTTTCTCAGCAAGTACGTCCAATTGGTGCTGTGCGTGGTTATGACTTGTGTGGAAGAGAGTTCGAGAAAGCTCAGTGGTATGTGCTCAACAATTGTCCTGAAATAGAGAACTACTTGAAGTAAGTTATAACTTTTTCTTAAAGTAAATTCGCTCATTTACTTTAAAAAAATTATAAGAATATAAAAGATTTTGTGATAATCATCAATTTCAGTGATCATATTAACGTGCTAAAGGAACTGGGAGTAAATGATATAAACCAGAAACATGAAGAGGAGTTCCCGAAGTGGTTTGAAGAACGGGTAATGACATTACATATGCTTTACTCAATAACCAATAAAAAAATACTTGATGTAAATTTCGATATAATATATGCTTTATTCAATATGTAGGTTGTACAAATGCATGCAAATAATCCAAACGATATATCAGATGAACTATATGCATTGGCACGTGGCCCATCGAGACGCGCTGCTCGATATTCTGCATGTATTTCTCGGGGAAGTAGGTATCACACAATGGATCGAGATTGTTATAGGAAAACCCAGAATAGTGGTGTCCTAGTCGAAGGGAGTCATGATGGAGAAAACATTGATTTCTATGGGGTTATTGTCGATATAATTGGAATGAAATATTTGGGGGAGCTTGCAGTGTATGTGTTTAAGTGTGATTGGTGGGATTTAAGCAATCCTCGAACTGGCGTCCGTGATGATGAATATTTTTTGAGTGTTAATACATCAAAAAAATGGTATGAAGATGATCCTTTTATTTTGGCTTCTCAAGCATCTCAAGTATTCTACTTAGATGATCCAGAGTTAGGACATCAATGGCGAGTAGTACAAAAATATTCTCCAAGAAATATATATGATGTTATCCCTCAGGCGGAAGGACAAGATGAAGAAGAAGATAATCTCTCTACTCAAGAAGCATACCAAGAGAGTCAACCTGCCTTAAATTTGTTTGTGGATTTGAGCCAGTACGAGATGATTCCATTAAATAGAGAAGATATTGAAGCTGAAATTGTTGATACGATAACTGATGAAAATGTTGAATCATCTGAAGTATCTACAGATGATGAGAGCGAATTGTCAAATGAAATTGATACAGAAACCGATTGACCAATTATGTGTTAACATTACACTTGATGACAAATATTTTACTTATTGAATGTATCAGTGGTTTGAAATTATGCCACCAAAGAGGAAGGAAGTTCGCAACCCATCTCCACCTGTTCCTAGCTCTCCTTCAGACTCACCATTAGAGATTGACTCTACAGAACAAGGTAAAAATTTAATACTCATAAAAGTTATTAATTAAGGTAGTATGATAGACATATAATAGAGATTGATTACAATGTTATATTTTATAGAGTCCACAGTACAATCTCGTCAAGGTCGAGGCACCACTAGAGGCGTGACGTTGGAAAAATATCGCAAGGTGGGTAAGATCAAGGTTAACATTCCTGACGAACATACCGGAGGCGAAGGACAACCAGCAGCTTGGCTTGCATCGCATGTGGGTGCTCTTACACGAACTTATGCACCTTTGGCAACGACTTCATGGAAGAAAGTTCCCCAAGATGTTAAAGAGCTTATCAAGAAGCGTTGTTTGGTAATGTTTAACATTGATTTAGTAGAATAAATTTCTATATTTTACTTAAATTTAGAATATTATAAATGATAATATGTTTGTGACTATGTTTTTCAAGGATGATTTTGAATTAAATTTTGGTCGGAGAGAGGAGCGTAAGACTGTGGAAGAGCTTATGAGTAATTCATTCCGTAAATATAAGGCGAGGTGTCATGAGCATTATAATAAGTTTGAGAGCAAGGAAGATGCACGCCAACATCCCTTTCAAGATGTCCGACCTTCTGAGTGGGAAAAACTTTGTGACATGTTTGAGGATCCATCATATCAGGTATAATTAAATTAATTATTTAACTTGTCTTATTTGTTATTTTGTTTCATAATTTTTTCAATTTCTTTGCAGGAGCGAAGTTCTATAAACAAAACAAATAGGTCAAAATTGAAGATTAATCATCATGCAGGCTCAAGATCTTTCCATCGCCTTTCTAAGAAATTGGTATTGTTATTTTTTTTATTGGATATAGTTAATTGTTTGGATGAATCATAATGACTTTATATCTTAACACATATTTATTATAGCAAGATTCAGATACCAATTATGATCTGACAAAATTATATGCTGCATCGCACACTGATCGTAATGGAGAGTGGACTCATCCTGATGCCCGTGAAAATTATGTAAGTATTATAACATTAATTAAATATATTAAAATATTTATGACGATATTAATTCTTTATTTTATATATGTCTAGGATAAAATGGTTGCCCTTCGTACTGAATCTGCATCAGATCAAAATTCCTCGACAAGTGATATTGATATTTTTAAACAAGTCTTGGGTCAACGTTCAGGATATTTAAAGGGTATGGGTCGCTGTGTAAAGCCTTCACCTTCTTCCTCTTCTTCCGGGTTTGCCTCTACGGCTTCTATAGCGCTAGAGAATGCGAATTCCAGAATAGAAGAATTGACTGCAAGGCAGCATGAGTTAGAGGCTCAATTGGCGAAACAAGCAGACATGGAGATGCGTTTCAAACAACATGAAGAACAACAAGAAGAGTTCAGGAGACAGATGCAACTCCAAATGCAGCAGCTTATGCAACAGTACAGGCCTCCAAGCAACTAATGGTTTTTTATGTACACATTTTGGGATTGTCTATTTATGTACGAACAATGCTAGTTTCATGGTTGTTTATTTAGTTTGCACTTATTATAAAACTTTTGTGACTATTAAACAGTTTGTAATGTATTTTTTCAAATATTATGAATGTCCATTTGGTTTTTTTATTATTGAGTTTAAATAAAATAGTTATCGTTCGAACTCCCACTTTAACGTTCGAACTCAATTTCTTTTTGTCCCGTTCGAACGAAAATTTCACCACGTTCGAACGGAAATCTACATTTATGCCGTTCGATATATCCGTTTGACGTTCGAACGGAAAGCTATTTTTACCGTTCGAACGGGTATAACTAATGTCTTCGTTGTTCGAACGTAGATTTAAATCGTTCAAACGTCAATTACTACCGTTCGAACGATATTCTGTGACGAATTTCAACCGTGACAAATAAGCTTTCCCGTTATAACGTGTTCGAACGGTTTCCATCAAATTCGTCCCAAAAGATATTTTTTGGGACGAAATGATGATTTTCGTCCCAATATATCTTCTGGGACAGTGTTGTTGGGACGAGCTCGGGACGAATTTTTTTTGTCCCAAAAAATTTTTTGGGACGAAATGACTATAATTTGGGACGAAAAATTTCATCCCAAAAAGTCATTTCTGTTGTAGTGTTGGTTGTATCTACGTCTGGCATCAATAAAATATATGATACTACCTGGTCATCTAAAATTTACTATTCAGATCTCCAAAAGTATCCATCCGTTTTAAATGCATGGGAGGCAAGCTCCAATATGATCGGGGTATTTTTTTAGAGATTTGGGTAAGGTTTACATGCTTGAGAGCCGAGCTCTCACATAATTAGGCTCACGGATTGCAGGAGGGAGGAGGAAGAAGAAGAAAGGAAAATAAAAAGAGAATAGAAGAGGAGAGGGGCCTGCGGCATGGGTGAAATGAAGAGGTCCTAGGGTTTAGGGGTGGGCAGCGAGAGCCCATACCAAGCTACCCCACCCCCATCCGCCTCGCAAGGAGAAGGACTGGCGAGGGCGGGGGGCGGGATGACCCCAGCGGGGCCCCGCCTCTCCCTGACCGCCGGTCCGCTCCACATATGTAAAAAATTAATTTTTTATATTTATATATATAAATAAATATATTGTATACAGATATATACAATTTATTAAAGACTTGAGATTGTATTCAAGTTATTGGATTGCCTTGACCTCTTAGGCCAACCTTTATATAGGAGGCCAAGTCAATACAATAGTCCTTAAGCAATGTGGGACTTACTAGCAGAGTGTCAAGCAATTCTTGAGCAAACTCTCGGTCCGATGTTCACTCGAGCGACTTATCAAGCGAGACCCGAATGAACCCTCTGTCTAAGTTTCGCTTGAGCTACTTGTCACACAAGACTCAAGCAAAATCTCTATCTAAGCTTAGCTTGATCGACCCATCGCCGGAATGTCGAGTGAAGTCTCTAGCTGGCGTTTTCTCAGCTCACAAACCAGGCTCCACAAACCCAACACTTGACCTATGTAAACATTTTACAAAAGTAAATTTACTCAATTATGTAAGCTTGGTCTACTTAGAGATCCAGCGTATCGCATCAAGCCACATTACCATGTAATTTTGCTTTTACAAGATCTCTTTGTAGATCTAACATTTTTCAATTATGAAATATCAATCTAGCATGTAAATTTGTAAGAACTCGTTGCTAGTTGCAGCATATGGAACCGGTTATATTCTCTATGTTTCCAAATACTTAATTATTTTAACTCCAAGGGTGGTGTAGTGGTTATGGAGTGAGCTGTATAAACCAGACTTCTTGGGAATGAAGTCTGGTTTATATCTTCAAGTAGGATGAATACAGCTGTTGTCATTGAGAACGACATGAATAAGAAAGTATTGGTCGATATATGTGAACATATGACGCGTAGTAAGGATATTTCATTTGCATATCCTTCTAAACCTATTAATTGCACTGATTTTTTTAATAACCTTACGAATAAAATGTGGCTGAAATAAATTCAAAGTCTTTTAAAGTCGTGTTTTTGTCTTGTTCGGCTTGAGACTATTCAAAATATTAATACTTGTACTCTTCTCTTGGACTAGAAGGTAAAGTATTAGCTGGCATATATGGAATTGATATGGGAATAATCAACTAGAAAGGACAACTCAAATGCCACTTTTACTACGGATGATGCTACCGGGTTATCTAAAGTTTACTATTCAGGTGACCCTCTTGATGTCTACGTGGTTCATTAAAAAAAATATATATATATACAAACACAAAAGGGTAGATGGAATCTAAAGTTTCAGTCTTCCTCTTTTATATTTTTGGATGCTTCTTTATTTTGAATATGTTTGTATTAAAAACCACATGTCACCATGTGCCTCGTCCAGGGGTGGCTCAATACAAATTGAGGCTTAAGACATAATTTAAGTAAGCTATTCGTAATTATAAAATAATAAAATATAAATTATTATATGGACTAATTTTCAAAATTTTCAATAAAATATATAAGATTTAAATCTTTAAATAATTTGAATTTATATTTAATACAACAACGGAAAATGAGGCCTTAATGTAAATTTTGTACCTCAATTTAACAAGATTTTAAAAAAAATATTTAAAATATAAATAATTCATTGTATTAAATATTAGATTTAGTATTATGGGAACTTGCACACATTAAAAAATATAAAAATTATTTTAAATTTTATTTAATGAAACGTTTTTTATTTTTTATTTTAAAAAAATATTTCATTTTTATTTTTAAGGACCTTACATAGTGTGGGAGCCTTAGGTTATGGCCTAAATGGCCTTATCATTATGCCGGCCTGACCTCGTCAAGAGAAAATGGATATAGGAAATAGTAATGTTATCATTATCCAATATAGCATAGGACTGGATACTATCAAACTCGCAAAAAAAATTAGAAGAATGCTTAATGCTATTGTGTTTTCTTTTGGGCCAAAGGCCTAACAGTTCTTTGAATTTTCTTAAAATCCCAGAAAGGAGGAGCAACACACAAAACCCACAAAAATTCTGAATAGAAGAACGCCCTAACAGAGGCAGAGAATAAGAATATTTTCCACACTTTCCATTTACATATGATGAGATATTTATACAAGAGATAGAGAATCAAAAACGGTTACATAACAGTAGAGACTTTGTCTACAGTGCTTTCTAGACTATTCTTATTTTCTGTACAGTTATCATCTATCTTAATACGCCCCCTCGAGTCCAAAGGGGTATCTAACACTTTGAGACTCGATCTAAATTTAAAGAATTTGTCAGAAACTAAAGGCTTGGTAAAAACATCCGCAATTTGATCATTGGAGCTAATGAAGGAGATAGTTAGACTCTTAGCAGCAACCCGATCCCTAATAAAGTGAAAATCAACCTCCATGTGCTTTGTTCTTGAGTGATACACAGGATTGGCAGCCAAGTAAGTAGCTCCAATATTGTCACACCATAATATTGGAGCCTTGGATAGGTGAAGGCCAAGTTCAGAAATTAAAGTTTGAATCCAAATGACCTCGGCAGCAGAAGAGGAAAGAGCCTTGTACTCGGCTTCTGTGCTGGAACGTGCGACTGTATGCTGCTTTTTCGAGCTCCATGAAATAAGATTTCTGCCAAGGAAGATACTGTACCCACTAGTGGAACGACGGTCGTCTGGGCAGCCTGCCCAATCAGCATCAGAGTATGCTTGCAACTGAAGAGAGGAGCTGGAGGAAAAGAAAAGACCAAAATTGATGGTATGCTTGAGATATCTCAGAATGCGTTTTACTGCTGACCAGTGAGGCAGTTTCGGGTTGTGCATAAACTGGCACACCTTGTTCACCGAGAAGGAGATGTCGGGCCTAATTAATGATAGATACTGCAGAGCACCAACAATACTACGATATTGGTGAGGATCATCAACAGCAGGGGAGTCAAGGATGGACAACTTAATTGAAGCTGCCATAGGCGATGTTACTGGCTTAGCATGTATCATCTGACTTCAGATCAACAGATCCTTTATGTACTTGCGTTGAGAGAGCAAGACACCAGTGGGTAAATACTCAAGTTCTAATCCAAGAAAAAAAGACAACTTCCCAAGGTCTTTAACAGGGAATGCAATACCCAATTCAGCAATCAATTTATTTGAAGCAGAGTAATGTGAGGAAGTAATGACGATATCATCAACGTAGACAAGAAGATAAATGTGGATATCACCTTGATTGTAGATGAAGAGCGATGGATCAGCCCTGGAGGCACAGAAACCATATCCAACAAGCCACGAACTCAGCTGAGCATGCCATGCCCTGGGCGCTTGCTTGAGCCCATAAATTGCTTTGTGCAATTTACAGACATAGGTGGGATGACCTGCATCAATGAAGCCCTGGGGCTGTTGCATATACACAGTATCAGTAAGAGGACCATGTAAAAAAGCATTTTGTATATCAATCTGTCTCAAAGCCCATCCATGAGAAACAGCAAGTGCAACTATCAAACGGATGGTAGGCATCTTAACCACTGGACTAAAAGTTTCATCAAAGTCAATGCCATGCTGCTGATGATACCCCTTGGCAACCAAGCGCGCTTTCCTACGGTCAAGTGACCCATCGGCGCGTAATTTGGTCTTGTAGACCCAGCGACACCCAAGCACATTTTCAGCTGAATCAGGCGGCACAAGACTCCAGGTAGAGTTTCTGGTGAGAGCATGAAACTCCTGCGACATGGCATCTTGCCATTCGGGCCATTTTGAAGCAACAGAAAAACTGGATGGAGCATCGGGTACAGTGACAGTAGCAGTGAAGCAGTTTTGGGATGGGTATGGAGCAGTGCCATCGTGAAGAGTTCGAGGACGTGAGGAGTTAGTTTGGGATCTGGTGATAATCGGAGACCTAGGAGGGATGAGTGGAGGGATGGGTGGAGGGGGATTAGGAGCATGATGAGAAGAGGGAGAACTGGAGCTAGACGAAGAAGTGGACTGAGTAGAGGAAAGAGGTGATTGAGGGATTGAAACGGAAATGTTTGGAGGTGGGCCTGGGCCTGGCCCGAGAATAGATGGAGTGAGGAGCGGAAGAGGAACTGTGGACAGAGAAGCAGGTGGAGTAGATTCGGTGGGTTTGGGCCGTGTTTTAGAAAAAGGAAAAGATTCTTCTGCAAATATGACATCCCTAGAGATATAGGTCCGATTACTGTTGAGATCAAGACAGTGGTAGCCCTTGTGGTGTGGGCTATAGCCCAAAAATAGGCAAGAGGTGGATCGGAATTGAAGTTTGTGGTTGTTGTATGGTCTCAAATTGGGCCAACACTCACAACCAAAAACCTTCAAAAGATTATAATCTGGAAGACGATTATGAACAAGATAATAAGGGGTTTTTTGATTGATAGTTGGGCTAGGTAAAAGATTGATTAGATAGACAGCGGTCTCAAAAGCTTCAGCCCAAAAGGTTAATGGAAGAGAGGCATGAGCCAAGAGGGCAAGCCCAGTTTCTACAATATGTCTATGTTTTCGTTCAACGAGACCATTTTGTTGATGTGTATGAGGGCAAGAGAGACGATGAGTAATCCCAAATTTTTTACAAAGTGAAGTGAGAGGTGTAAATTCCCCTCCTCCATCCGTTTGCAATGTAATTAATTTAGAATTAAACAGTCGCTCAATGTAAGGCAAGAATGTGGTGAAAATGTTAAGAACATCTGATTTTAATTTGATAGGAAAAATCCAAGTAAAGCGTGTATAAGCATCAACAAAGGACAGATAGTACTTGAAACCATTTCTAGAAATATAAGGGGCTGGACCCCAAAGATCAGCAACAAGTAATTGTAAGGGCTTTGTATAATGGGCCCGACTAGAACTAAAAGGTAATTGATGATTTTTGGCACGGGGACAGTCTGAGCAGACGAAAGACGACTCGGTGGGGAGAAACTTCAAATGGTTGTTGCGCAGAACGTGAGAGACTATTTTAAGTGCTGGATGGCCCAATCTGTGATGCCAATTTGCTATGGAAGTGCGTTCGCCAAGCTGAACAGAAGGAGAAATGGAGGAGGGCAACGCAGATGGGAAGACATATAGGCCATTACGACTGGGTCCTGTGAGGAGGGTCTTCCCGCTCTGTTTGTCCTTCACAGAGAAGTGAGAAGCATGAAATTCGAAGAAGCAATTGTTGTCAACACAGAATTTACACACAGACACAAGATTTTTGGTTATGGAAGGAATGTGTAATAAATCATGAAGAAGAAAAGAAGAGTTATGAGAAGAGAAGGAGGAGTCACCGAGATGTTTTATTGGCAGAGTTGACCCATCTCCAACCCGAATTTGCTCACCGCCATTGTACTGCTCCGAGGACAGATTGAGGTTGTGAAGATCATTAGTTACGTGATGAGTGGCCGCTGAGTCTGGATACCACAAGTCATCAGAGAATGAACTGGAAGAAGTATAGTTTGCCGAGAAGGAAGGGGGAGCATCAAGCTGGTACGAATGATCGAACTGGTATCGGCACTGAAGGGCAACGTGACCCTGCTTGTTGCACACTTGACAGGTTGGACGAGGGAAAGCCTGTTGAGGTGCTTGAAAGGAGGAAAAATTTCTGCCACCCCGAGAGGATGGACCTGGGCCAGATCTCCCACGGCCATTTCTGCCCTGTCTTCCTCCACGTCCACGAGAACGACCTCCAGCAGTGGTGAAGTTAACCGATGGTTCAGTGGCATTTCCATTCTTATTAGCCGAATGTAAGAGTCTGCTTTCATGGGCCAGTAGCAGTTGATATAACTCATGTGAAGAAACAGGATCAGACCGAGTTGTAATAGAAGTGACAAATGATTCATATGAAGTATTGAGGCCAGTAAGGAGGTAGGTTACAAATTCCTTGTCAGGTAAAGGATTACCTGTAGCAGCTAATGAATCAGCAAGAGACCTTACCTTACCGAAATATTCTGTGATATTTTGAGAGCCTTGGGAGAGATGAGTGAGTTGAAAACGCACATGAAATTCCTTTGCATGTGACTGAGAAGCAAACATGGCAGCAAGAGAGTTCCATAGCTCCTTAGAGGAGCATGATGAGAGAACATGCCCTGTAATAGAATCCGAGAGAGATGAAAATAGGACACTGAGTACCAGCTGATCTGTTCTTTTCCAGGTGGTATATGCCGGATTAATGGTGGTTGGTTGGGCTGATAGAAATTCAGGTGGAGGGGATACAGAGCCATCGACGAAACAGAAGAGATCTTGGCTTCTGAGATAAGTGCTAGTGTGCACCTTCCATAAGGGATAGTTTTCTGAGGTAAGTTTTGTGGTCACAATATGAGAGAAAGAAGAGATGATAGGGGTGTTTGGAACGGAAGAATTTGAGAGGGCCATGGATCAGAGAGAGACAGTTAGTCGTGCTGCTCTGATACCATAACAGAGGCAGAGAATAAGAATATTTTCCACACTTTCCATTTACATATGATGAGATATTTATACAAGAGATAGAGAATCAAAAACGGTTACATAACAGTAGAGACTTTGTCTGCAGTGCTTTCTAGACTATTCTTATTTTCTGTACAGTTATCATCTATCTTAATACGCCCAAGAAAAGCAAAGATGCTAGGTACGTAACCGAGCCGAAGCAAACTTCTCAACGAGCATATGAATGACAATATTGGTACTCCCATATCAAAATTGAAGTTCTTCTCCTTTGTCATAAGATATTCAACTCTGAGTTTTTTTTTTGCAGTGTTGTTGTTCAAAATAAACCAAGGGTTCCATGCATGTGAAATTGCCTAAACTTGAAGATTACATGAATAAATGACTAAACACTCGCAAATTTTAGGTTCTAGAACTCAAAAGAAAAAAAAAAAAATTAGCACCAGATCGAGTAGTCAAAGCTTTTGGTCCTACCGTGGTGGCCATGTAAAATTTCGACCACCATGACTCATGTGGAAGATGGACCTCTACGACCAGTACTTGATAAAGGAGTTCTCAAATTCAAGTGGAAGATGGGCTTGTGAGTTAATTTTTTCTTTCATCTTCTTTTTCTTCTCTTTTATGATGGAGTTCTCAAATTCAAGTTAATAATGAAGTTCTATAGTCAAATAAAAGATGAGATGAGGTTTCTGTCCGACAATAAGAGAAAATAATAATATTGGCAAAAAACTCGGACCATGCCAAGTCTTGAGAAATTGAGATTGAATGCTACAAGTAAGGCCTATGATATTAACTATTAAAGCTGTAATCATTACAAGAAAAATGTTCAGTTGTGATCAGTTTATGTGAAAATAATTTTTTTTTATGAAAATAAATCTATTTTAGTCGCAATTAGTCATTTTTGTCGCATATAATTTGTTACGAATGATCATTTTTCTTGTAGTGTATATATATATATATATATATATAATTTAATATTACTTTAATGACTAATTATTAGATAGTTTAGAAATACGAATGAAGTGTTTGATAGCGCCAGGCCCTATAACTAACTTTTTGTGAACACCTTTTCTCTCCAATTTTTAATGCATATTAGTGAAACCATGACCCCAAAATGGGGATTGCATGCAATTTCTATTAGATTAAGGAGCTTAGAATGCCATCTAGGTAGCAATCATAGTCAGATGGAGATCAAAAGCAATATCTTAGGCAAAACATGAGCTAATTACAAGATGAAAAGGATGCTTAATTATATTAATCATCATCTAATCTTTAGTCATAAAATTCAACAAATTACATGATGAATGCATGTATTATATCTAAATTTAACATCTAAGGGAAAAACGAGCATTAAAGTTGATGTTTCTAAAGTATCTTTTGCGTTACAGCTTAGTAAAACCTAAATATAATATGATATAATGAACTCAATAATTATGGGCAGGAATCGGATATTTGGTAGAGGCCGACATGATCAATGCCCTGATCTAGCTCTAGGTTTTTCTATAACCAGCTGAAGTACTCTAGAAATTAATTAATGACCCCCGGCCTAAAGAACAGCGACGCATGACTAACTATATTATAGACCAGAAAGGAAACATTAGTTTTGATATCAGCTTTCAAGCCAGCCTCATTGGTGGGTCTACAATCTGAGGGTATGCTTGGAAAGTGGGATGAGACACAAAATTCCTATCTCATCTCATCTCATCATTATAATTTTTTCAAATTTTTATATAAAATATAATAAACAATTTAATTTTTTCAAATTTCAATTCAACTTTTTCAAATCTCAAAACAATAATTGCGTGAAACATGTTGTACCTAATGTTCTTGGAACTGCTTTAGCATATTCTTCACCTTAGAGATGAGGTTACCTAGCACGGATAAGGATTCCTTAGATGCTTGTAAAGTCTCGACTAAGAGCAAGCTATCACTTTCTAAGATGATCTTAGTTATTCCCAATTGAGAGCTAAACTACAATCCTCTAAACATTGCCAATAATTCCACTGATTCAGCTTCGATCACCTCATGTTTTGATTTGCTAACTACCATGACAACTTGACCATTCTCATCCCTTACTACAACACCCACACCTGCCTTTTGATAGTCAAAGAACATTTCCCCATCCACATTTAGTTTAAAGAAACCTGTGGGAGGAGCATTCCAGCATGGAATAGGTTTCAAACTTGGTGTCTTAATAAAGGATGAAACAGAATTCTGCAGACTCAATGCATGATTAATCACAGATTCTGGAGACAGCTTAGCCTGCTCATAAATTAGCTTATTACGCCTATACCAGAAGGCCCATGCAATGAGGAGTAATCTTTCCAGCTGTGGTGAGTCTCCATCATCCAAAATTTGCCTTGCTACACATTTAACAGAGACAACAGGAGTAAATGTCCTCATAACAGGCATAACATATATTCAAAGAGCAAGAATATTAGGACAATTGATAAGAGCATGAGGGAGATCTTCACTCTGGAAGCCACATAAGTCACATTGAATAGAATCCACACCCTTTCTTTTAAATAAATTATGTTTAGAAGGTAACCCTTCCTTACAAGCCCTCCATGCAAAAATCTTGATCTTTCGAGGGATATGCATTTTCCATAGAGATTTACATAGTTTCTTATCTTCATAGGCTGCAGAATTTTCTGGTAAACCCTGGGATGCCATAGCTCTCAAGAAAAGATATGCACTCTTCACACTAAAGTTGCCACTTCTCTCGTGCCTCCAAAACCATACATCCTCATACCTACCAGGACTTAGAACAATCTTCAAAATATCAGCAACAATATTTGAATTGAAGAGGGCTCTAACTTGCTCAACATTCCACCACCTCGATTGGCTATCAATTAGGATTGCAACCTTCACTGACAGATCTGTCTCATCACTGAGAACCATTTCTATCTTCAAGGCTTGATGTCCAGGCACCCATATATCCTCCCAAATTCTAGCAGTGTTCCCATCTCCAATTCTCATTTGACAACCTCTCAGTAAAATCCTTCTAGCCTCCCATATCCCTTTCCATGCATAAGATGGGTTAAAACCTAGTTTTGACTCAAAGAATAAACAATGAAGAAAATGCTTTATACACTTGATGGAGTAGGGAATCTTCATTCTTTAAGACCCTCCAAGCCTATTTTGCAAGTAGAGCAGAGTTAAACAATTTCAAATCTCGAAACTCCATTCCACCTCTAGCTTTTGATTCACAAAGCTGATCCCATTTGCACTAGTGAATTTTCCTCTCCTCAGTACTCTGGCCCCACCAAAATTGAGCCATTAACCTCTCCAAATCTTTACATAAACTTGTTGGTAATTTAAAACAACTCATTACATAGGAGGGGATAGAAAGAACCACTACTTTTATTAAAATTTTCCTTCCACCTATAGACAGAAACTTCTCCTTCCATCCCTGCAATTTCTTCCATACTCTCCCTCTAATTTCAGCAAATGCTACTGACTTTGATTTCCCCACAACATGAGGCAATCCCAAGTATTTTTCATATTGTTGAGTTGAGCTACACCCCACATAGATAAGATACTCCTCTTGACATATTCTATTACATTTTTATTAAAAAATGTTGAGGTTTTATCTGGTGCAAATGGGATCAGCTTTGACCAAATACCATTTTATATTTATATAAAAGCTGCTGAAAATTTGTACAAGTAGCCACATCAGCCTTGCAGAATATGATTGAATAATTTGCAAACAGCAGTTGATTACTCGCGGAGCTCCCCTACACAGTTTGATCCCAGGTACAATACGTAACCCATTAGCTTGTCTTAACAGCCTTATTAAGCCCTCTGATAATAAAAATAGGTAACGGGACACAGAGTCCCCTTGCCGAAATCCTCTAGAAGGTACAATAGGAGCAGAAGGTATTGAGGTATCTTAGACTAATTATATTGAGGTAGTTGGTTTGAAAAAATAATTTTTATGTCATTGAGAATTTGGAGTACATATATTATGTTGTTGGGAGATGATTATTGGTACAAGGAAGTAACTCCCTGGATCTCTAGGCGTGGAGCGTTACATTCCTCCCCCTTAAAAATTTCATTCTTGAAATTTCTTGCACTTAAAGCAAGGTTTAAAATACAATCTTGGTGGAGGCATCCCATACAAAGCCTGAAATGGAGAGAAGCCTATAGAGGTATGCACAGATGTGTTGTAATGCCACTCAGCCATTGGAAACCAAGTACTACAATTTTTTGGTTTAGAACCACTGTAGGCTCTTAAGTAAGCTTCAACAGCCTTATTTAAAGCCTCAGCTTGTCCATCAGTTTGAGGATGGTAAGCTGAGCTCATAGTTAGAGTCGTACCCTACACCTTGAAAAGCTCTTACTAGAACAAACTGGTGAATACTACATCACGATCTGAGACAATTGTTCTAGGCAACCCATGGAGCTTGAAAATCCCTGAGAAAAAAATTTCTGCTACCTTAGCTGCAGTGTATGGGTGAGACAAGAGAAAGAAATGACCAAACTTGGTCAATCTATCCACCACTGTAAAAATAATTGTTTTACCATTGGAACTAGGAAGATTCTCAATGAAATCCATGGTAATATCCAACCAAGAATTCTGAGGAATGGGCAGAAGTTGGAGTAAGCCTGCTGGAAGAACATTTTATGACTTGTTGACTTGACATTCCTTAACCAATTTCTTGATGTCTTTCCTCATACCAAGCCAAAAACAATCCATTTTAGCTATTTGTAGAGTTTTGTGATAGCCAATATGTCTTGCTTCTGGACTATAGTGAATATATTGCAACACTTGCTTATGAAATGATGAACCAGGAACAATCAACATTATCCCTTTCTTGAGAAGAAGACCTTGCTGCAAGGAAAATTCTCTTGGGACTTGTTCTCCCTTCTTCAAAGCATCAATTAATTGAGTAATGTGAGGAGATTCTGAGTAACTTTGATTTAGTTCAGTAATCCAATCAGGAGTAGGAAATGAAATAAGTGCCAATATAGCAGCCTCATCTTCCATCTTCCTCGAAAGTGCATCAGCCACCTTGTTATCTCTACCTCTCTCGTACTCAACTTTAAAGTCATATCCCATGAGCTTCGAGATCCACTTGTGTTGGGCTTCCTTAGCTATCTTCTGTTCCAACAAATGCTTAAGAGCTTGCTAGTCATTTTTAATCTTAAATGGCTGACTAAGCAAGTAAGGCCTCCATTTTCCCACTGCACTCACAAGTGCTAAGAACTCTTTTTCATAAGTTGACAAAAGTAGAGCTTTACCCTTCAATGCCTTACTAAAATAGGCTATAGGCTGGTTGTTCTGCATCAACACAACACCTAAACCAACTCCAGAAGCATCACATTCAATGGAAAATCCTTGAGAAAAGTCTGGCAGCTTCAAAACTGGGGGATGAGCTACAGCATGCTTGAGGTGCACAAAAGCCTTCTCAGCTTCTTCAGTCCACTTAAAGGCATTCTTCTTCAATAACATGGTCAATGGAGCAGCTATTGAACCATAACCTTTGATAAACTTCCTATAATAACCAGTTAAGCCTAAAAAACCTCTTAAGGGCTTAACTGTTTTAGGAAGAGGCCACTCTAACATGGCTGAGATCTTGGTGGGATCTGCTTTTACACATTCTCCAGAAATAATATGGCCTAAGTAGTCAACTTCCATGACTACAAATCTGCACTTAGACTTTTTAGCAAACAAAGTATGTTGCTGTAAAACAGATAACACTGTTCTTAAATGCTCCAAATGTTGAGCTAGATCTTGGCTATAAACCAAGATGTCATCAAAGAAGACTAAGACAAATTTTCGAAGGAAAGGTTTAAAGACATGATTCATTAAACCTTGAAAAGTGGCTGGTGTATTAGTAAGCCCAAAGGGCATTACTAAGAACTCATTGTGGTCTTTATGAGTTCTAAATGCTGTCTTAGGAATATCTTCCTCCCTCACTCTTATTTGGTGATAACCTAATCTTAAATCAAGTTTAGAAAAATACCTTGCTCCATAAAGTTCATCCAATAGCTCATCTATCATAGGAATTGGAAACTTGTCCTTGATAGTTTCTTGATTGAGAGTTCTATAGTCCATGCACATCCTCCATGTGCCATTAGCTTTCTTCACCAAAAGGACATGTGAAGAAAATGGACTTTGCCTTGATCTAATCACCCCATTCAGCAATAAATCTTGAACAATTTTTTCTATTTCTGTTTTTTGGTAGTGAGGATACCTATATGACCTCACAGAAACTGGAGTAGTGCCTTCTTTCAAAATAATTCGATGGTCAAACTCTCGGGTGGAGGCAACCCCTCTAATTCCTCAAACACAGATTTGGGTTATAATGGATGTGTTGGATTTGTGACTGTTGTGGGCTGTCCTTAATTATACAGGGACGTCAGACTTGCTTTAATTTATATTTTACTATGGGGTTGATTGTGTAGGCTGTGTTGTGGGAGTTGTGTCAATATTCGGGGTCGATAGTTGGGCTGTCGGGTTAAGTATGGGCTGTTCAGGTTTATGTTGGCTATTAGAAGTAACATTAGACTGTTTTGGGCCCACTTTTATGTTGACGGGTTTATGTTGGTTTTGGGATCTTTGGTATCTTGGAGCTGTCCATATTAGAGGGACTATTGGATTGTGTTAATCTTCTTGGTGTGTGACTGTGGTCTAGTTGGTCTTGTTGGACTGGTTATAAGCTTAACTTTTGGTGCGCTTATCTGGTTTTATCCTTAAAATACTATAAACTTTAGTTAGTTAAGTTAATTTACTAGTTTGGTTTATGTTTTAACCTATGCACAAATATTATAATATAGGTTATCGTGACACGGCTAGAGTACAGTTCCAGAATTTAGAGAATACATTGCAAGAGTCAGGTAAGAGGGATTCCTATACTAGATTTGCACAAAAAGAAAAATGAAGTGAGGTTGGTTTATAAAATGTGCATGTTGTTTTACAAAGAAAATATGAAAAGCAACCTCAGTATATGTTTTACATTCACTCATAAAATCTGTATGAAAGAGAAAAATGCTTTTTGACATGAATAGTGTTGACATGAGCAATATTTGGCATGTTTCTGAAATGTGCAAAAGAGCGAATATGATATCTGAGAATTTTTGTACATTTTATATGAAAATGTTTAGGACCTGTTTTTGATCATATGAAAATGATGTTAATATGTTCAGCACGTGGTTTGATATGATATACATTTAAAAAACCTTTGGCATTACTTATCTGTTTTTATTCTGATTTTGATTTTGATTCTGGTTCTGTGATATGGTTAGTACCAACACGATATCATATGATATGAGTACACCCCCTTTGGAAACAAAGTGGTCTTTTCTATGTTCTTTCTTGTGTGCACAATATGATACTGTCTTATTTAGCCATCGGGGATGGCACGACCCTACCACGGGGGTTAAACATGGTATATGATATGAAAAAACTACATTGCCTCCCAAGTTGTACAGCTTTACTTGACTACTCGGGAAAAAAAAATTATTTATTTTTACTTAGTGATTAAAGAAGTGATTTTAAGTATATTAGTGTATTTTTTTATTTTTTAAAAATATTTAAATATATTAAAAAAATGTGAATAGAAAAATGAAAAAAAAAAAACCAAAAGTAACAGCTGTCAACTTGAGCGGGCTACTCTGGGCGACAGAGTAGCCTGACTCAAAACGAATTCTTTTTCTCAAGAGCAGTAAAAGAGTTCAAGAGGTCTATGATCCTCACCTCTCGCTCTTGAGCACCTCTTTGGAATATCACGAGCCACTTCCTTCAACTGCCACGCGTCCTCTTGATCTTTCCCTCAACCGCGTCTTTCAAGAGCTTTGAACAACCTATATTTATGCATTTGAAAGCCCAACTCTAGTACTCACGAATCCTGCCACCAAATCAGCTAATGTCAACTTGATTAGCTGCTCCATGCCGGCCAATACATTTATTTAATTTGTAACATGATTTGTGATTGTGTCACTATACACATCATGTGACGCATAACTAGGCAGACTTGTGTCCTCCAGCCAATTTACATCTTTTTAATATCCCCATATTAGCAATAGGCCGGTCGACCACTCTAAAGCTTTCAATATCATATTTTTTAGAAAAATAGACTTTTTAATTAACAACCTCAAATTTTCAATTTGAAAGGTCAATGTATCGAGCCTCCTGAATCACCCGTAACCAAACATGACTTCAACTTCATATCAGATTTAAGATTAATTTCCAGCAACAACCAGCTGGTCATTGATCTAGTCAGCAATGCTGAGTCTCGGAACTATAACTATTAATAATGGTATAGATGCATAGCCAAAAGGAAGACGCAGCAGAGCAATATGGGCGCAGGGTAGAAGACGACGTAATAAAATGTCGTTATTGGAAATAAATTATTATTGCTCAATTCATACATGCTCACGTACGAGTACCTACGGCTATTTATAGATACAAAGGAATGAGTAAAACAATAAAACAATTGTATTTACAGCTCACTATAACAGATTTATATTCCTCTGTCTGTGCATGGCACTTTCATCCAGTGTATCCTTCTTCCTGCAACTATTTTCTTTCTGTAATCTCAACATCCCTCCACAAGATGGAGAGTAAATGTTGATGACTCCCATCTTGGATAAAAGCCTATTGAACGTGGGAGAATGGAGAGGTTTTGTGAGTAAATCAACCAGCTGAGCAGAAGAGAAGCCATTAGCAGTAAGCACTCGCCCAATTGAGATTTTCTCTTGGACTAGATGGCAATCGAGTTCAATGTGCTTCATGTGCTCTTGAAAAACGGGGTTCGCGGCAATGTGCATAGCAACTAAGTTATCACAATAGAGAGTAGCTAGTGCCTTGATGGAAACACATAAGTCATTGAGCAAAAAATTGAGCGAGGTGAGTTCACATACATCTGACGCCATGGCTCTGTATTCGGACTCGACAGATGATCTGGAGATAGTGTTATGTTTCTTCGACTTCCAGGAGACAAGGGAATTGCCAATAAACACGCAAAATTCGATGGTTGATCTTTGTGTATTTGGGCAGTTGGCCCAATTAGCATCTGAGTAAGCCGCGAGCTCCATCTTTGAACTGGCAGGGAAAAACATGTCTTGTCCTAGTATACTTATGACATACTTGAGGACTTTGATGATACCATCATAATGAGGGACTCTTGGTGTTGCCATGAATTGATTAAGTAGGTTAACATTGTAACTTAAGTTTGGCTGTGTATTGGTTAGATAAAGAAGCTTACCAACCAATTTACGGTAGAGAACAGGATCATGAAAGAGTGCACCTTCATCCTTTTTGAGTTTGATGTTAGGCTCCATTGGTAAGGGAGATGGCTTAGGTGCCAATAACCCTATCTCAGCCAGTATGTCCAGCACATATTTGCTCTGGCAAAATTGAATTCCAGCTTGTGAGAGTCCCACTTCCATGCCAAGGAAGTAATTAAGTGAGTCGAGACTCATTAGAATGATATCGTCGACATAGATGAGCAAAGCTACGAAGGAAGTGGGCTTGCATTTTGTGAAGAGACTGTAATCCGCTTTGGATTGAGCAAACCCAAATTCGGCTAGAAAGGAGACAAGCTTGGTGTTCCATTGCCTGGATACTTAAGCAAGCCGTAAAGACTTTTTTGTAGACGACAAACTTGGTTGGTTTTTGCCACGAAATGGCAGGAGGTGGCTTGATATAAAACTGTTCATCGAGATTACCATACAAGTACACATTATTAACATAGAGTTGCTGGAGGTCCCAACCTTTGTTGCCAGCAATTGATATAAGACATCCAATAGAAACTAGTTTCACAACTGGTGAAAAAGTGTCATGAAAATCAACACCTTCACGTTGGGTAAACCCCTTTGCAACCAAGCAAGCCTTAGCTCGTTCTATTATCCCTTCAGCTTTGAATTTGTACTTGTAAATCCATTTGCAATCAATCGGTTTCTTGGTAGGAGGTAAGTCAACAATGGTCCAAGTCTCATTGAGCTCAAGTGCAGTAAGCTCTTGCTCCATTGCCTCACGCTAAATTGGGTGTTTGATGGCTTGTGTGTATGTAGCAGGCTCGGTATAAAGAGAAACTAAGGTGGTGAATGCTCGAAATTTGGGTGAAAGTGAAGCATAAGATATTACAGAAGAAATAGGGAATAATATGTTCGAACCTTGGTTGGAAGATGAACCAAGAGCTGACGCCTTAGATGCTAACTAGTGGGTGTCAAGCGCAGTGGCTTGTTGGCAATGGAAATCATGAAGGTAAGCAGGGGCCCTTCTTGTGCGAACTGATCTACGTAGAGGTTGAGGTGCGAGGTCACAATGTGAGGGTGTATGTATCTCTGCGTGGTCATCATGGGTAGGATTAAGTGGTGAGGGAGTGGTGTCTATTATGGGTGATTGAGTGTTCTGAAAAGGTGATGAGGGAAAAATGTCGGGGTCACAATGTGCAGGTGTGGGTATCTCTGTGTGATCAGTAAGAGTAAGATCAAGCGGTGAGGTTATGAAGGGTGAGTGAGTGTACTGAAAAGGTGGTGAGGAAAAAATGTTGGCGTCTATGAATGTTTGAGGTGATGGAGACGATGGTCTGGTGAGGTTTGTGGTTTTTTTTAGTGGAAAAATTTCTTCATGAAATGTAACATCGCGTGAGAGGAATATTTGTTTGGTGATAAGGTCAAGCACTTTGTATCCCTTGACACCATATGGGTATCCAAGGAACAAGCACTTTCATGCTCTTGGTTCAAATTTAGTGCAGGCATGGGAGAGGGTAAAGGCAAAACATAAGTAGCCGAATACCCTTAAATGTGAATAGGAAGGCTTGATTTTGTATAGAAGTTCAAAAGGAGTTTTGTGGCTGAGGATTGCGGTGGGCGTTCTATTGATCAAGTAAACTGTCGTAGTGACAAAATCAGTCCAGTATTTTATGGGCAATCCGGATTGAAATTTTAGGGCTTTTGCAGCATTGAGAATGTGTTGGTGCTTGCGCTCGGCAAGGGCATTTTGCTGTGATGTTGCAACACAAGTTAATTGGTGCAAGACTCCTTTGGAGTTATAGAAAAAAGGCATTTGAAATTTTGCACCATTTTCGGAGCGAATTACTTTGATTTGAGTGTTGAATTGGGTTTCAACTATTGAAAAGAAATTTTGAAGTGAGGTTCTAGCTTCGGATTTGGCTTTTAGCAAATAAACCCAAGTGCATCTTGTAAATTGATCCACAATGGTAAGAAAGTATTTAGCACCATTGTGTCCTTGAGTCAAGTTGGGACCCCAGTCGACGGAAATAATGTCAAATGGGTGATCAACTTTGTTTTTTGACTGAGTGAAAGGGAGTTTGTGTTGTTTGGCAAAATGACAAATATCACAAGAAATTAGAATTAGCTAAGAGTTTGAAATTGGCGTTGCTAATGTCATGCAATATATTTTGAGTCATTGCACTATGGCCAAGTCTATTATGCCATAACGTAAATGGATCAAACTTGGTGACTGTAATATTGTTAACAGAAAATGAAGGAAACATAGTATGAAAGAAAGATTGTAAAGTATTCGGGTTGGGTCTTGCAAGCTGAAAATGATACAAGCCATCACGCACCCTTCCCACTTTAGTCGTCATCTAAGATGAAAGGTCCTAGATATAACATGAATGTGAAAGAAAAATTAGATAGCAATTGGAGTTATTTGTCAAAGATTTTGCAGAAATGAGATCGAAAGAAAATTCAGGGACACATAATAAATTATAAGAATCAATTGGTCAAAGAGATGAACATCACCAATGGGGAGTTTGATTATTGGAAATTAAGGTGATATTGTGTGTGAAAAAATATGGGCTATAGATCATGTGATCGGTAGCACCGGTGTCGATAATCCATGAGGTTTTGATGGCATGGCCGTGTGTGTGTGTAGAGTTAGAGGATGAAATACCAGATACAGGGGAGGAGCTAGCATGCACATTATTGGCAGCAGGAGTAGTGGCGTCATTTTGATATGAATTGAGCAAGGCAATGAGTTGCACTGCTCTTGAGTAATAGGTGAACCATGATCCTGCGTAAGAGATGACTGGTTAGCAGATGATATAATTTTAGTGCTATGTTTGTGATCGGATGGAAATCCATTGAGTTTATAGCATTTTTCTTTGGTGTGGCCAGGTATGTGACAGTGGGAGCACAAGAGTAGGTGAGGATTGGCTTTGAAGCAATGCTCCAAGGAGTGACCAGGTATGATGCAATGGGAGCAAAACAACCGATCTTTGTGAGCGTTCATTTGGTGGCAATTATCGGGTCCCCGTATGACCATCGCAAGAGGTGGAGACACAGAGTGGAGTTGCCGACGTTGTTCCTATTGTTGAACCAAGGAGAGAACTTGATTGAGAGTTGGAAGTGCATCATGTAGGAGAATTTGGGCACGAACAGAGTCATACGAATCGTTGAGCCCCATAAGAAACTGCATTACTTTGTTGCGATGGGTGTATTCTAACAATATTTTGACAAAACCACAAGTACATACCGACATGGGCTCATAAATTTCGAGCTCATCCCAGAAGCATTTGAGTTTATTGTAGTATTGGCTTATTGAATCTGTGTCTTGGGTGAGGGAGGAAATGGATTTTGTAAGTTGAAAAACGCGAGGAGTATTTTGAATAGAAAATCTTTCCCGAAGGTCATTCCAAACACTGGCAGCAGTGTTGGCATGTGCGATGCTCGATCTATGTTCCGAGCTAATGGAGTGTTGGATCTATGCTATGATCATGTTGTTGCAGTGCTCCCATGGAGCAAAACAAAGATCAGAAGTATTGGTTGGTTTGAGGATTTTACCATCAATAAATCCAAGTTTGTTTTTGATATTGAGGGCTCGACGCATTGTTCTTGTCCAAGTTACATAATTCTCTGTGGTTAATAGATTTGGAACCAGTGGAGATGATGCCCCTTCACCAGGTTGAATGAAGAATGGGCTAGCAGGATGATGGGGGTTGGTCGCAGGATTGGACTGCATATTTGATTATGTATTTTGAGTCATTTCTTTGATACCATATTAATAATGGTACAGATGCAGAGCCAAAAGGAAGATGCAACGGAGCAATATGGGCGCAGGGTAGAAGACGACGTCACCTACTGTCGTTATTGGAAAGAAATTATTATTGCTCAATTCATACATGCTCACGTACGTGTACCTATTGCTATTTATAGATACAAAGGAATGAGTAAAACAATAAAACAACTGTATTTACATCTCACTATAACGGCTTTATATTCCCCTGTTTGTGCATGGCATTTTCATTTGGTGGATCCTTCTTCCTGCAACTATTTTCTCAGTAATCTCAACGCTGACTGCTTTATATAATTAGCATAGATTCACGCGGTGATCTCTATCCTTTGAATGAGTATTGTGATCTCCTGTAGTCAACTCGCTTGTTTTAGTGAGGATAATCACTAGTTATTGTGAGCGTCTGCATGCTCATATTAATCATGATAATTCAATGTACTAGCTAGAAATATTAGACAATTTGGATTTATTGAAATTAATTCCACTCTTTGTAATACAATTATTCCTGTAATAGCTAGCGGACCGACGATTCCAAAGCTATAGATTTCTTTTTAAGGGGAAAAGCTACACTTTAATTTTGCACCTTCAAAATTTTTACCGAGCAAGAGATTCCCACGAATAATTTTGGCCTCAATTATGGGAAGGGAAATATTCTGTCTCCGAGAAAGTCTGCCGACACTTTTTTTTATATTTTATATTTTATTTTTATCTAACGATAATATTATTATTTTTTAATAATATTTTTAAAAAAATGAATTACACTAATCAAGACACAAATCTGGAACCCCTATATATAGTGCCACCTAGTTTGTGGGAATCACTAGTAAAAGAAGTCTTTCTTTATTATTATTATTTTTTCTGAGACAGAAGTCTTTATTTATTTATTTATTTATTTTACTTGGGAAGAAATCTTTCTTTATTATTAGTTTTTTCTGGGAAAGAAGTCTTTCTTTATTATTATTATTTTCTATGACGGAAGTCTTTTACAGGCAACCCTATAATAATTTTTTATAAAATAAAGCCTACACGTACGTAAATGATTAATATTTATAACAATATGAATATTTATATAAGCTCTCTTTTCCCCACTTTATATCTTAAGGTTTAGATGGAAAGGTTAAGAAATCTGATCTAACACAACAGTACTCTATTTCCAGAAACATATATATATATTAAATTTATGAATATATTGGATTAATCTTTGTTTTATATTACCCAAATAGTTCTTGGTACCAAGGAAAGCGCTTATGATAATTGATTACTAATAAAAGTGTAAACATTTAGAAATTATTTAGAGAGTATTTTTCATGTCCTATACCTTTGAAATTATTCAATGTTTAAACACCCAAAAATCTCTCATTTTGCCAAAAATTTGTTAGTTTCTATTTTATATGGACTAATGTCCAAAGGTAAATAATTAAGAGACTTTTTTAGGATTTAATTACCATTATTTTTGTTTACTATTCTTACATTATACAGTACCTCGTACTTTGGAGTATATAAGATGATAATTTATCCTTGTAGGCTAGTTAATTTGTCGATCATGTCTTTTTTGACATGTAAATTCAATATTACTTATATTAGTATCGATCGACTCTCTATCGCATAATCGAGCTATTAATTAATAGCCTAGCTCACGTGATTTATGCGACAATTCTTTAGATCACCAACTTTAGTTCTTTTTTTCTTCAAATTCATCACAGAACCATGAGTTGAAACTTTCAAAACTTACAGTCAGTCTCTTATTAACGAAAATAATTGCAATAAAAGGTGTGACATCAAATGATATAATAACAGCTGTCTCACAATCCTTTTACAATTAAGTATTAAATATTTTTTTCTTCTATTTTAAACTATTGTTATTTTTTTTAGATGTATTTTAAACTATTGTTAGGACAATATATAATTTTGAATTGAAGCAAAATAATAATAATAATAATAATAATAATAATATTTTAATATGATATATATGGTAGCTATTCTATCATTGTCCTCGTATAGTTTACTACTGGCCGGGCAGTACTGGGAAATATGTTGTTAGAACATTCTTTTATTTGGATATATAGCTGCGCAAATCTACGTTGAAGACTAGGCCAAAGTCACCAGGGAGGCAGGGAGGATGGTTGAACAGCTATTTTCATATTCCGATTACATGTTTTAAAATTAGAATATATGGACTAAGAACACTGGCATTGGTTTAGCCAAATCCCAGTAAAAACTAAAATGTCTCATTTCACATCAAAAGTGCTTCATTGGATTAGCCGAAGGGACACAATTGAAACTTTCAGCAACAATAAATCAGAAGAGCAAGTCATATTTCGCGTGATATTGTTCGTGGACTAAATGTACATTTTATTTCATTAGGCCACCTTTAGTCAGACTCATCATTCATAATTCCTAGCTCCTACAAGTGGCAAGTGGAGAGCCCATCAACTTACCACTATGAATATTTGAGAGGATCCGTTATGAGGTGAGCATCATCTCAACTGACAACCTACTATATGGGGTGATCATTACTTAGCTATTATTGGAGCGGAGAGTGGCACCCCAAGTGGCGGAGTGGTTGACTGAGCAGATGAACCCTCTAGACATGACCTTACATCGTCGGAGCATTGGATAAGAAAAGGGGCCTGCTCGGTGTGAGCCTGTGCCTACACTGGATCTTGTCCATCCAACCCAGTCTCGAGCCAGTGTTTCTCTCATAGCTGGAGTACTAGTCAGCAGCCAATGGGTATATCTGCAGGGAATGCATGCCCTGGTTGGGTCGATACGTGTCTTGCTTGGGTTGATATGATGGTCCCAGATATTACTGCGTACATCGACCGACAGATCGCGTCAGTACAAAAAGGGTCATCGAGGTTGGTCATTGTGACGCCCCGACTCCCACATACAAAACAACACAGGAGTCGTGACGTCGGGATAATGACAACACGGGTCACACATCCCAACGATAAGTGCTCAAGTATGTGCAACGTGCAACCAGAGCACCAAAGAGTCGCAGCGGTTAAAATAAATAAGTCTACTAAGTACCATAATTTTATTTAATACAAAAATTAACCAAAATAAATATCCGAAATAGATACAAGTACTTCAAAAAACGGTTTCAGTTGTCCTAAATTACATTTATGCCCTTTTCCTCTAACTCTGCTCTGCTAGGGTTTCCGTTAGGCGATAGGATTGTGTGTTACGTAGGGCTGCATGGCAGCCACGGCGGGGCGTCGTTCTTTCGCAGAACTCGCTGCAACCGTGCCACAGCCTCTCCCAGAGGTTGTGGTCCCTTCTCGTTTACCTAAGAGTGCAGATGGTGCTCTATATTTTCAGTTTTCAAAAGAAGAGATCCAACGCTCGGCTGAACCCTTCAAATATTCGATAGTCCTAAAGTTTCTTCGGAACCGTCCCTCTTTGGATGCCATTAGAGCATTCATACGTAGCCGTTGGGGTCTCGGTGGAACTCCAGTGGTCTCTGCCATGCGGCATCCTCGCAATGTGTTCGTCCGGCTTTCATCTGAGAATGATTTCCTGAAGGGTCTGTCTCGTGAAGCCTATGATATAGATGGGGTGTTTTATCATGCGTTTCACTGGAATCTGGATTTCAGCGAGGAAGAGGAACCTTCCATGGTTCCGGTTTGGATCGTGCTTCCAGGTTTGCCACCTAACTTTTATCATGAATCGTTTTTACGTATATTCACTGCTCCTATCGGTAAGTTCATCAGAAGAGATAATCCTACACGCTGTGTAACTCGCACGGATGGAGCTCGGTTGTGTGTGGAGATGGATGTGGCGGTTAAACCCATTCCGTTTTTCTGGATTGGAGATCCTAGTATGCCCTCTAGCCGTAAACAAGATATAATTTACGAAACTCTTCCCGCTTTCTGTTGTAAATGCAAAGTGCAGGGTCATAATTCCCATACGTGTCGTGTTGGGAAGGCTGTGAACGGGGAGAAGATCTGGGTCTGTAAAAAACGTGCTATAAATATTGAGAATCTGAAGGTTAAGGACCCAGAGCAGGAAGTGGTTCAACAGGTTGAGATTCAGGAAGGGTCTGGGAAGAATCTCGTAATAGGAGAAACATTGAATGTTTAGCAGGATCTGTTGCTTTCTGATGGGGCTGCCCAGACGTGTGCTGGGACAATGGATATTGTTCTAGATGAGGTCCAGTTGGTGCAACTACCTGCATCTGAGCTGCAGATGGGCTCTCAGCTGGTGCAATCCCCTTCTTTGGTTCAGACACAGAGGATGGTTTCGGAGATGAATGGAGGTCCTCTTATTTTGGATTCTTTTAATGCTAATGAACTGTCGTTTGAGCTTTTTCTACAGGTGCAGGTTATCGATTTAGAGAAACAAGGTTCTACGGTAGTTAATGAAACAGAGGAGTTTTGTCTTGATGCAGGGGAGTTTCCAGATGCGGCAGAGGCTATTGTGAATGATAATTCAAATAATACTAATGATTTTATTTTTGCAGGGATTCGGTTTCTGATCCTGAACCTGACCTTGGTTCGGATGTCTTGCCTCAGGACAAGGATTATCATATGGAGTCGGAGGGGGATCTCGTTCCCAAGAAAATGTATTCAAAAAAACAATTTGTGAAAGTCAGGAGTTCTACTCGGGTCCAAACCCGAACCACTAAATTTTCTCTATGATTGGTTCCATTTTTGTATGGAATATTAGAGGGATTCGTACCTCTAAAGGTCGGTTAAAGAAGTTGATTGGGTCGTTTAAACCTGTTATCGTAGTTTTAATGGAACCTTTTACTAGCTTTGATCATGCTAACAGTTTGATGAGATGTTTGAATTTTGAGAATGGCACGTCTAATGAAGCTGTTGGTGGAAAAGTTTGGTTGTTCTAGAATAATGCCGTTGTAGTTCATATTACTGGTATGACCTCTCAATTTATTTCGGTTCGTGTTGAAGCCGGTAATCAAGCTTTTTTATGTCATTTCATTTACACTAAATGTTCTTGGAGTGAGAGGGAGGAGTTATGGGCTGATTTGTGTTTGAATCGTATTGGAGTTGAGCCTTGTTTATTTGCAGGTGATTTAACATTATTCGTTCTGACTCGGAAAGGAGGGGAGGCCGGCCTAGGCTTCGGGTTGCTATGGATGATTTTAATAGTTGGATCGATCAAAGAGGATTGATTGATATGAAAATTCAGGGGACCAAATTCTCTTGGTGTAATGGCCAACACGGGTTATCCCGGAGTTGGGCTAAACTTGATAGGGTGCTTATTGATGCTGCTTTTTTGTCCCGTTTCACTAATGTTGTTTGTTCTTATCTTCCTCGTTCTACTTCAGATCATTGTCCTATGCACATTGAATTCTCGACTGATCCTTTCTCTTATGGTCCTTCTCCGTTTCGTTTTCAACAAATGTGGGTGGATCATCCTGATTTTTTTGAGTGTGTGCAGAGGGCTTGGATGGTTCCTGTGGCTGGTGGGGGTTTATGGAAGCTTGCTACTAAACTTAAAAAGGTTCGGGTCGTGCTCAGAGAATGGAATAAAAGGGTTTTTGGTTGGACTACTTCTCATATTGCTCACCTCACCTTGAAGGGCAAGTGGATATGATTGAAAGCCGACTTCAGCATGATTGGAATGCCGAAGATGATAGGGAGTTACTCTTGACCTCCCAGGAATTGTCTTCGTGGAGACATAGGGAGGATAATCGTTTGGCTCAAATGGCAAAGTTAAAATGGAAGCTGGAAGGAGATAAAAATTCAAAATTTTTTCATGCTTGCTTGGCTAACAAAAGGCGTAAGCGTATATCTAGTATGAAAGCTACGAATGGGATCGTGTTTGAGTCGCCAGAAGACATTCATCAGGGAGCAGTTGATCATTTCTCTGGTTTCCTCCAAGCGGATCCTTCCCGTGATTTGCCAGATCTTTCCTATCTTATTTCGCCTATTATTTCTAATAAGGATAATGGCCGTATCGTTTCTATTCTGTCTATGGATGATATCTTTGAGGCTTTGTCGTCTATTCCGTCTAACAGTTCTCCGGGTCCTGATGGTTTTGGTGCTGGTTTTTTTAAGAGCTGTTAGAATATTGTTAAAGAAGACATCTTTGAAGCTATCTCGGAGTTTTTTCTTTCTAAGCAGTTGCCTCGATTCTATACGGCCTCTTTTATTGTTTTACTTCCGAAAGTTGATGAGCCTACTGTGTTTGATCAGTTTAGACCGATTAGCCTTTGTTCGGTTCTCTATAAAATTTGTTCTAAAATTCTGGTGAATCGTTTGACTAGTCTTTTTCCCAGCATGATTTCCCTTAAGCAAGGTGCTTTCATACCGGGTCGCAGTATTTTTGAGAATATTTCTCTGACTCAGGAAATGGTGCATTCTATAAATAAGAATACTCATGGTGGTAATATTATTCTCAAAGTGGATATGGCTAAAGCTTATGATCGGGTTGACTTGTGTTTTCTTTTGGAGGTCCTTCGTACTTTTGGTTTCTCTCCTCAGGTTTGTGATTTAATTTGAGTTTGTATCTCCTCTCCTTGGTATTCCGTTATGATGAATGGAACCCATAAGGGTTTTTTTCAGGGAGGTCGTGGTTTGCATCAGGGGGATCCTATTTCCCCTTATCTATTCATTATTCTTCAAGAAGTCCTCTCTAGACTCATTAAAAATAGCGTTGTGGAAAAAAGATTTGGTCAGTTTTCGCAAGCCAGAGGCACAGTTCAAATTTCACACCTTATGTATGCTGATGATGTGGTGATCTTCACTAATGGTAGTACAAGATCTGTTCAAGAACTCCTGTCTATTTTTCAGAAATATGAGACTTGGTCTAGCCAGAGGATTAATAACGAGAAGAATGCAATTATTTTTTCTACAAAAATTCCCCTAAGTCGCAAGAGAGCTATAAAGCGTATGACTGGGTATTCAGAGGGTCTTTTCCCTTTCAAATATCTAGGAGTGCCTATTATTTCTGGGAGGCTCAAGCAAGTTCATTTGGAAGAGATGGTTATAAAAGTCTGCAAAAAAATTAGTGGCTGGAAGGTGAAGCTTCTTTCTTCGGGCGGTCGTCTTATTCTTCTGAGGTATGTGCTCTCTAGCATGGCTCTTCAATTGTTTGCTGTTCTTCAGGTTCCTAAATCGATTATTAAGGAACTGCATCGATTAATGAGTACTTTCTTTTGGGGAGAGGCTAGTGGGAAAGGTAAAAAAAAATGGGTTGCTTGGAAGAATATGTGTCTTCCAGTTAATGAAGGTGGGTTGGGTTTGCGCCATCTTGATAATATGCAAAAGGCTTTGCATATGAGGTTTGCTTGGAACTTAATCCAAGGTAACTCGTTATGGGCTCGATTCTTCAAAGATAAATATGTGGGCTCTAAACCTTGGATTCTTATTGACTCCAATAAAGGCACAAGATTCTGGAAAATGATTGCTAAAAGTATTCCTTTGGTTCTCGAAAGTTCTAAGTGGCGGCTCAGGGAAGGTAATCTGTTCTTCTGGTATGATAAGTGGAGGGATCGAGGTCCCTTGTTTTCGAACCTTCCGGTGGTTGGCAACCCTTTATTGAAAGTTAAGGACTGTCAACTGTCAAATTCTTGGGATGTGGATTTCTTGGTTAGTTTGGTGGGTCATGAACATGTAAATGATATTCTGGATTCTTTAACAGGTTGTAAGAGAGGTTCGGATGTCTTGTTTGGACAAAGCAAGATAATGGTTGTTTCTCCACTCAATCTGCGTGGGATTGTATCCGTATTAGGGGTTCTATGATGAATGGGCATCCTTGGATGTGGCATAAGTTGCTCCCTTTGAAAGTTTCGGTGTCTATGTGGAAGGCTTGGCATAATGCCTTTAGTGTGGATGATCGTCTCCGTTGTGTAGGGGTACCGATTGTTTCTAAGTGTGATTGCTGTGATGCTGGTAATTATGAGGACCAAAATCATGTTTTGTTTGGAAGGGATTTTGCTGAGCGGATCTGGCGCTATTGTGGAGCTATCTTTGGGTTACCACTTCGTGGTACTTGGAAAGAGTCAGTGTCCCTTTGGTTTCGTCGAGCTTCCTCCTCTTCTCAGGTTGGTACTATTGTGGGGCTTCTTCCTTCTATTATTTCTTGGCGTCTTTGGCGTCGTAGATGTGTTGCTCGTATGGAAAGTCGTCTTGAATCATTTAATTTGGTTTGGTACTCGATTGTTCATGAGATTCGCGCTATTTGCCAGGGCATTCACAAAGTTTCGAAATGCTCTACGAGCGATTCACAAATTTTACACTCTTTGTTTATCTTGCCTCTTGTTCCCCAAAGGCGTGGTTCGAGGTTGGTGGCCTGGCGTAAACCCATTCAGGGCCGTTTTAAGTTAAACACTGATGGTAGCAGTCTTGGGAATCCTGGGCCATCTGGGGCGGATGGTATTATCAGAGATGATCATGGTAATTTAATTCATGCCTTTGCTGTTCCTCTTGGGTCTGGTTCGAATAATAGGGCAGAATTATTTGCGCTGTTGCATGGCCTTAAAGCTTGTAAATCTTTGAGTATTGGTTATGTCGAAGTTGAACTTGACTCACAAGTAGTGGTCTCGTGGTGGAAACAACGGCAATGTGGGGTTTGGTATCTGGAGGATTTTTGGGAAGAGATTCTTGGTCTTTTAGATTCGGTGGTCTGCTCTGTTTGTCATGTGTTCAGAGAAGGTAATAAAGTTGCTGATTGGCTTGCTAAGTATGGTGTGCTTGGTCATTGTGTGGAGCAGCGTGAGATTGGGGAACTGTCGAGTTTGCTGAGAGGTCTAATCCGCTTGGACAAGTTGGGTATTCCCTCGGTACGCTGCCTTTAATCTGTTTCTTTATTGTTTGTTTGTTTCTTAGGCTTGTTTAGTTTTCCCTTGTGTGTTGTTTGTTTGTCTTTAGGCTTGTTAGTTTATGGTTTTGGTTGCTTGGCTTATTTTGACACTTGGTTTTAGGTTAGTTTTTAGAGTTTATCTTGTCAGCCCCCAAGTGTTTTGTTGTTACCACGGTATTCCTCCGCCACAAGTGAGGGTATATTAATAAACTTGGGACGGGGCCACTATGTGTGGGGCTACCGGCTCTTTGAAAAAAAAAATATCCGAAATTACAGTAAAAGCCAAATAAATAAACAAGCGAGAAATAAATTCCATAAACCAAATTGACAATAACCACATGCCACCTTCTCCAGGGAGCCGATCCCACAAGCTCCACATCCACATCTGCACCCAAAATCTACGGTACCATAAAGTGGTACCGTAGGTAAGTAATAATCCAAATAATCTCCAAGATCAAAATACATTAATGCTACCAACCATGTATGCATATGATGTACTATGCACCAGATCCAAAATATCATTTTTTCCCGAAAAATGAATATTTTCTAACACACGCCAAAATCTCATTTTGGCCCATAAACATAATCCGTCATTTTCTCAGAAAATGATTTACACAAAAATATTTGTCAGACACTGTAGGCGGGAATCACAGGCGGAACTCTACCACCATCCCTACCGAATGCACCGTAAGCGGGACAACACCACCATCCCTGCTTACCACCATCCCTAAGCATACACCGTAGGCGGGAATCGCAGGCGAGACTATACCACCATCCCTACAGTTCCTTTCCACACAACACAAAACCCATTAGAGCACTGTAGGCGGGAATCACAGACAAGACTTTACCACCATCCCTGCTTACTACCATCCCTACCGCGTGCACCGTAGGGGGGAATCGCAAGCGGGACAACACCACCATCCCTGCTTACCACCATCCCTACGCGTACACCGTAAACGGAAATCGCAGGCGGGACTATACCACCATCCCTGCTTACCACCATCCCTACAGCCTCTTTTCCTTTTTCCCACACAAATCCAGTTTTCCAATGAACACATGAACATAAATGCAATTACACGAAAACTCAGTTTTCAATTTACAAACATGAACATGCGTGCATATGCAATGTACCAGACCAACAACAATATCCAATAACCAATTTCAATAACCAAACACAACTCCAACCTTTAATCCATCCGACCCCCAAAAACTCTTCGGACTCAGTCCGGCACAACCAACCAATCACAGTAATATTAAATGAGTTAGCGCAAAAATATATTAAAATCTCAAAAGATATTTGGAAAAATACTTACAGTGATATATAATAATTTTCGGAGGATCACGGGAGAGCTAGAAGCGCCAAAACAGCAACTCCACAGTGTAAAAACACTGTGGCCGAAATACACAGTATACCCAAATCCAAACGGGGTCAAACGAAGACTTAAAATTGATAGGATAGGGCCTATGGGAGGTGGTGAAGCTAATGGAATCGACGGTTGGCAGTGGGTGGAGGCCGAAACGGCGGTGGAAGGCCAAAAAGAGTAAAACGGAGATGAGCTTGGCTGGGCTTCACCGGTGACGGATCGGACCCGGGGTTGGGTCCATTGGGTTGCTAGAGGGTAGAGGAAGAAGTGGTGAAGAAGTGGTAGCCGGAGGTGGCCGGACGACGGCGCTGGAGCTCAAAACGCTGTGCGGCTTAAGCGACGCGTGTGGGCTAATGCCAGCGAGGGAGAGGCTGAGATCACGGGGGTGGGGTCGCCGGTGGCTGGGGAAGGAGGTGGAAGGGGCGGTGCCGACCACTAGCGGCGCACGGCGGTGCTAGGGGCTGAGGAAGCTTCGGACGGAGGAGAGGGGAGGGAAGGTTCGCGCAAGCTGGGGGAGAAACAAGGGATAAAATAAGAAGAAAGAAAAAAGGAGGAGAAAAGAAAAAGGAAAGAAAAGAAATGAGGTCCTATTCTCACATTTTGGGTCTAAAAAATGATCCAACGAAAATTATTTCAAAACAGTACATTAAATAAAATAATTCAAATGCATTGAAAGAGTTCAATAAAATAATAGAAATTTTAAAACTCATAAACAAACTAATTTAAATTAAAGATTAATTTAAATGCAAGACAGTAATTAATATTAAGAAATCAAATTAAAAGTAATTTTTGCAACTTCAAATATTATAAAATAATATAATAAAACTCTCATAATTTTAAAACAAGAGAATCAATATCTAAATTTATTAAAATAACCCTTTAATAAAAATATACTAAATTATGGGGTGTTACAGTCATCGTTTAGATATCCTAAACGAAAAGATCAACACATTGACTAAGAAGTTTCATACATTTGTAAACAACTCATTCTGAGCTTTGCTGCACTTTTATCATATTTTGTATTTATATTTTAATATATTTATTTTTCTATACTCTATGTAATGAACAATATCATTTAATATATCAAGTGTTTTTGTATTTCAATTCTCAATTTTTTTTTTTTTAATTTGAAATTTCATCTTTAATTTTAAAACAGTTCACGTTCGAAAGTTAATGACGATCGTTTGAACATAAACTAAATCGTTCAAACTGTAAGACAAAACGTTCTAATGAATAGTCTACACATTCTAACGTTCGGACGAATAACTTAAACATTCGCATGTAAGTGGGCTTAATCTTCGACTGTACATAGACCTTTAGAACGTAATATTTTATATGTTCGCATGTACTCATTCGAAAACGACATCGTTTGATTTATGTTCGAATGAAATACTATTATACTTCGAACGTATAATCATTTCTCATTCACCTTTAGTGATGGTTCCTTCGACCGTCATAGAAAAGAATTTTTCGTGACAGCTTCAAGACTGTCCCAAATTCAAAATTGTCACAAAAATTCAATTGTGTTGTAGTGACATTTTCGTAGAAATTAGGGATTTTTTGTGGAATTTTTGTAGGGAATTCTTGTGGAAGTCAGACCATCATGTTTGGAAAGTGAGATGAGTTGAGAGCATCCTATCTCATCTCAAGATTTTTCATAATAATTGTATTTGATAAAGTGGAAAGCACAAATAATAAAAACTTCAAAATTAGAATATATGGACTAAGAGTACTGGCATTGGTTTAGCTAAATCCCAATAAAAACTAAAATATGCCTCATTTCGCATCAAAAGTGCTGCATTGGATTAGCCAAAGGGACACAATTGAAACTTTGAGCAACAGTAAATTAGAAGAGCGCCACAGGTCATATTTGGCGTGATACTATTCATGGACCAAATGCATATTTTATTTCATTTGGAACTATCTTGCTTAAAAGCTATATTTTATTGGCTCAGTTTGGATAGTGAAAGTGTTTCATCTTATTATTACAATTTTTTCAAATTTCTACACAAAATAACCAATTCAACTTTTTCAAATCTCAAAATAATAATAATATTAAAAAGTAATAGTTTAACAATATTTTATTCGACTTTCAACTTTCATCTCAACTCATCTCATTTCAACTCACTATCCAAACGGTAAATCCCGTCCAACTGCCTCTTCCTTTCTCTCGTATTTCTCCCAGACTCTCCATTTCTATCACTTTCTCTCCCTTCCACTCCATTTCCTCTCGTCCCTTGAGCAATTGGCCCAAGCTTTGCTTTTCTCTATTTTGCAGGTGAAAATGGAGAAGGAAGCACAAGTTGGAGATGGAGCGCAAGATGATATTCTTTTGGTGGAGCTCCCAGCCCCTCCTTCTTAGAAGAAATTGGTCTCTCTCTCTCTCTCTCTCTCTCTCTCTCACCGGAATAAATTATTTGACTGTCTTTTCTCTATCCCCAAAACAATTCTTCTATTTTGTTGTTGTAGATTTCAGCTTTCTCAAAATTTACATTCTATTATGCTCGTAGGTAAAATTTAGTATCTGGTTTTTGCTTGTTTTACATCAGTTTTCCGTATTATGTGGTGGAATATGGCGGATAATATAGTTTTTTTTTTCTTTCTGTCTCCTATAGCTAAGGATTGTGCTTGAGTTGGTGTGAGTGGAGTACTTTTTGTTTAAGGTGTTCTTCTCCATTTCTTTTTGTAGCAATGCATAAATGTTTTCTACTTTATCCTTTGGGAGGAAAAGTGACACTTGGATTTGGTTAGTAGTTGCTATTTGGAACCAATGGTTGTGGTATACTTCTTAAAATGCAGTAATTGGTGTACAAACATCAAATTAGTTCTCTTTATCACCCAACCCTGCTAATTTATTTGTGACTAGTCATTCTCTTCAGGAGATCTGGGTTTCTTTTTTCTTTTTATTATGATTGTTCTGGTATTTGCTTCATTAAATATTCAATTCCTTGTTCCAATTCTTTTTTCGCCAACTATTCAAAATTGAATGTTGACTGTCCCTTTATAACTGGTTTCTATGATGTCTCTAGAATGTTTGTTGAAATATTTAGTTGAGGTTTGGCAAAAAGGAACACAGTTGGAAATGAATGCTATGTATTTGATTTTTGCAATGGTTTGGCCATGGTCATGAGATTCCTTCACTAGATTCCTTCTATTTTCCATTAGGTTGCTTCTATTCATGGTGGATTTTGTCAAGGACAAAGAGCTGGGGTGTGTGCTTCTTCACATTTTCATGGCTATTTGAGGTAGGTTGTTGGTGATATCATATTGGCCCTTTCATGTGTGTTTTTTTCTTGTAGACTCATAGAGGGAGAAGTGTGATTATTTTTGTAAAGCTAGTACATTTGTGAAGCTTGTAATCCATGGTGGCCAACTATGTGTAAAGCTAATATATTTGTGGAACTTCTATTCTTGCAGTCATGGTTGTTGCATTGCTTGCTGCAGAATTGAATGTGTACTGCTTGCTATGTATACACCTTTTTTGTAGGTTTGTATTGGTTGTTGGCATGAATGAAATTAGATTTGAATTTGTTTTCATTAACACCTCTAGTCCATTGTTGTAGGATAGATAAACAAGAGAGAATTCGTATTGCACTCTTGATAATTAATTAACATATGATAGGTAGAAATATAAAATATAAAAAAAATAAATTAGATAAAAAAAAATGTGAAGCCCAGCCCGCGTAAAGCCCAAGACTGATTTGGAAGTGGGTTTTTCTTTCTTTTTGTGTGTGTGTGTGTGTGTGTTTTCTTTGGTGAAGTTAAGCCCTATATGTTGTTTAAGTCGGTTTCATTTTCAGGGTGTGCATATTCAAATTTCGGGCCCAGTCTGTGTAAGTGAACCCATAAGCTGAAAACAAAGGCCCAGCCCCTCCCTCTATGCTATGCCATTTTGACCAAGGGAAGGAAACCCTAAAGTTCCTTCTTCTTTTCCCCCGGCGCTGCAAAAGACTCTCCCTCCTTCTCTTAATTTGTGTTTTTCCCCTTCGTCTAACAGTAGCTTTCCGCCACCCGTGGCCTAATCCACCTCTCCCCACCATCACCGCCTTGGCTCCACGTGTCGGCGTCGTTCGTGCATCCCTTGCCACCATCTGACCACTGTTCGCTACCCCTAGTCGAAGCCGAGTTCACCACATGCAGTGCATGGCTTCTTTCGGCCATGTGAGCACCGTCGCTCATGACAACGGATGAAGCCTCAGTAGCTTGCCTTACATCAAACCACCAAGACTTGCTGTCCAAATCTCACCATCCGAAAGTCACTCCACTGTTGAGCTAAGCTAGCTTCCACCCTTTGAAAACCCATCATCGAGCCCTCCTCTTCCTTTCAACCTTGTCCTCAACTCCGGATCTCTCATTCCCCTCTCTGTTTTCCATCCTATGCGGCTTAGGAGATTTTTTTCCTAGGGTTCCGTCGCATGCCGCCGTGATCCACTGCCCTTAGGAGCTCATTAGGGGTCACTCGACCCCCCTCTAGTTCCCACTCGGCCTTTCCCCTCTCAGATCCACCCAACCTAAGTCTAGATCCACCTTTAGTGTTCTACGCTGCTACCTACCACCACCCTCCGCCACGAGATTTCCCTCCGTCCATCCTCTATCCCATTAGATCTGCCACCCTTTTTTTTTCCCTAGTCGTAGATCCCCTTCAACTTGTCCAGATCCGCCCCTGTCACCGTGCACCACCACTTCCGCCGCTGTGCTCCGCCTCTCTAGACTCTACAACAGTAATCCTGTTTGCCACTTACCATGTATATTATTTTTTAGGCCGCGTACAAATTTGACTAACCATTTTCCCCATCTATGTAGCGACCCGTGCACGTGCACACTCATAGTTTTCTCTTGATCAACAGGGATACTTTAAGTTGGCGTGCTTGATCATCCAGAATTACCCTTCGGCATTGTAAGTTAATTCCCAGAGTGACCCTTGAAATACTAACGTGGAGTAAGTTATTATCTGACTGTTGTTGTAGTCTAGTTGTGAATGAAAAGTGGTCGGGGGCCCTGTGGAGTATTGGGATATAATACTATAGTTGGTGTTAGAATTGTTGGCTATGGACTAGGTGAAGCATTGGGAATCGCGTGTACTTGTAATTTGTGAATCTGTGTGTTTGTTTATGCATTTGCATTTCTTAATTGTCATTATTTATCTTTATCGTACTAATTGTGCTCTGCTCTCTATCTGTGCTGTAAATTTGGAAACTGTGTTTTTGGTGTCAAAAGGCTAAAGGAATTTTGTGTGCATATGACGATCCAAAGCCAAGATGGGGCATTATCTTGATGGAGCTTCTTTATTCACTCGGCGGCATGTAAGACTGAGTGATGTCTTCTAGGTTGTCGACAAGTGACAATGGGCTCCGACGAGATGGTAAAGCTCTTGTGCCAACTCTATGGCCTCTCTGCTGGCAGAGACTAGAGGATGCTTGGTAACGTACGTGCCGCGTGTAGAGCAAGACATCACTTGTTACAAAGTCACACGCACGGTCATTACCCATGGTGTGACGAAGGGAGCTAGAGTGTGTCAATAGTCCTTATGGGAGACCATAGTGCGTACCGTAACAAAATGAATATTTTCTGTGTATAAAATGGGATTTTGGTATGAGTGAGTTATCTATAAATTTTTCTGGTAAAGGAAGAGGAAAAGTAAAATTTTGGAATATCTTTTCATACCTGTCGTGTGTGTGTGGTTGTGTCTATTTTAATTGTTTGTATTTCTTGGTGGTTGATCTATGGATTTATTTGCTAAGATTGCAAAATCTCATTGTGGTGTTCCCACCTGCGGTTACATTTCACGGAACCGTAGACTTTGATGCAGAGGACGGTTATGAGTATGGAGGACCGACCCCACCTAAGGTGTGATAACCTCGGGTTTAACCACGTCGTAGTTGATTGGATTTTTATTTTATTGTTTTCTCTTGGATGACTATAATAACCTTATGGAGGACTTTTTTGTTGGGTTGTATTTAAATTTTCTGATACTTAGTTTTTTTGGATTGCCTTGTTATTTTTCACTGCGTTTATAACTGTACACTTTTAAGTTGCATGCTTGCATACACTTGCTTTCACGTTGCCCTTGGGGTGTGTAATCTATGCGGTTAGTACCTTGGCGTCACGACTCCCTCCAAATCACATGTGGAGTCGAGGGTGCCACAAAAATTAAAAAAAAAAATTAATTAATTAATATTTTATTATTATATATAGAACATTTGGCTAATCCAACGTTGGAATATCTTTTTAATGAAATAGACAAAAGACAAAACATCCCAAATTAGTCAAATAATGACATTGCCTTTGCCTATTCCATGACTGGCTAGCTAGTTGTATTGATCAAGTACTTGACGATATAATCATTGCTATCTAATTCACAATTCGTTGCCCATTCTCAAGAAGGCAAATTTAGTCAAAAGATTCCTATCTCACCAATATTATATATAAATGGAAAACTAATCAAACGATCACTAATTTGATAAAGTGGAAAGCACAAATAATAAAAACTTCAAAATTAGAATATATGGACTAATAAGAGACTATTTTAGTTTTTTCTCTTTTTTTTTCCCCCCCCGCCCAATATCACCCCTTGTCTTCGTGTTAGCTTTGTATCATATATGGAGGATGCCCCGTGCTGGCTTGTGGCCGATAGTAAACTTTTTCTCTGGTATATATAAACTTCGAGTTGACTAGTTTAATTAATTCGGAAAGAGTTTTATTACGAATGTATAATATATTACTTAACTCTTTACATAGTACCCTACAGTAGTACTTTGGAGTATATAAGCTGATAATTTCTCCTTGTAGGCTAGTAAATTTGTTCATCATGTCTTTTTTTTCTGTAAATTCAATATTTCTTATATCTAGTATATATATATCGACTCTCTATCGCATAATCGAGTATGAAAAGTATGCCAAAAATTTCGGGCATCCAGTAAATTGGATAAAGGTCGGAGATGATTCAAATGATCCTTAAAGAAGCTAGTATACATGACTAGCTAGTCATGTAAGTGGGAGAAAAATCCGCCTGATTCATTGGCTAGGTTAGTTACGATAAGACATGAGAAAAATAATCTCTAAGGAAAGAGCATTCGAAATAGAGAAATCAGATATACATGCACTAAGGTACTTTTATTAGAAGTACTATAGAAAACCTCCAAGAAACAAAGCAAGAATAAAACAAAAAAATAGGGAAGAAAGACAATAGAGAAGAAGAAGAAGCAGAAATACAAAATTATATACAAAATGATTTTGGTAAAGATATATGAAAAAGCTCCTGTTATCTCCCATCATCAAAGGCTTCTATTGTATGGTCCTTGATGCTATCATATACAATAGTACGTTTAATCGTAGCATCATATTTATACGAATCAGATGTCTCCCCAAGCAAGTATTCAGTCTGTTCCAACCTGGCATCAACGTTAACCCAAGAATGCTTATTCTCAATCCTTCTTAAATCCTCCAGCTCTGTCACTACTTCCCTCATTGTAGGCCTATCTTCCCCTTTCACGTTAACACACCTTCTCGCAAGATTAGCTACTTCCTTCAATTGCTTCTCATTTCCTACATTCCCTAGATCTAGATTCTTCTCAAGAACTTCAAGCAATCTATCTTCTTTAAAAGCAGAAAGAAAATACACTGCCAAACTTCTCAACTCTTCAGGCCTAACAAATGAAAGCGCCTTTTCCCCCGTTAGCAACTCTATTAGGACGACTCCAAAGCTATAAACATCACTTTTCTCAGTCAATTGACTAGTGTGTAAGTATTCAGGATCTAAATATCCAAGAGTTCCTTGCACGATTGTGGCAACATTTGTTTGGTCTAGTGGAATCAATCTTGAAGCTCCGAAATCGGACACTTTAGCAGTGTAATTACCATCTAGTAGTATGTTTGAAGACTTGACATCTCTATGAATTATAGGCGGAGAGGCTGCAGAGTGAAGATAAGAAAGTGCTCCTGCTGTTTCTGCTGCAATCTTAAGACGAGTGTCCCATGAAATTGCAGATGGCCTACTCTTGTAATGTATGTGCTCGAAGAGTGTGCCATTGGGGACAAACTCGTAGACTAGTAAAGGAACTTCCGTCTCCAAACAACAGCCAAGGAGTTTAACTACATTTCTATGGTTTATCTAGGAAAGTACAAGCACCTCATTGATGAACTGCTCAATTTGGCTCTGGTCCACAAGTTTCGACTTCTTGATTGCCACAACTCTACTATCTGATAAAAATCCTTTATAAACGGTTCCAAATGCTCCTTGGCCAACGATTAGATTCTCATCATAATTGTTGGTAGCCTTTTCTAGTTCTTCTGTGCTGAAAATTTTTGCCGTTTCAACTGAATTTTCTCGTTTGAAGAGATGTTGAGACAAAAGTATTCCCCCATTTTTGCGAAAGAAACTTTCTCTAAGCTTGATTAGCTTCCTTTGTTTGATTATCAAATACATCCAAGAGCTAGAAACCAGCAGAACTATAAATCCTACACCACCAACTGCATTGGAAAGAAACAATTAATGTTATTCATGGACCTCAAATATTATTTGTTGGAAGCAGAGAGTTTACCTTTAACCCATAGCGGAATGCAAATTAAATTGAACCCCTGGTCCATTTTTGAAGATTGGCCCACTGCAACGGCCGTGGATCTTGAAATTGATATCTTTCATCGAATCTTATTAATTTGATCAAATATATATATATATATATTACCATTTTAGTTTGAATTATCAGATTTTGAAGCCACGTACTACGTACACGTTGTTGGAATATTTGATTCATGTGTTAAGATATATATAATATTAATCAAACCAGCAATACTAGATATATATAATTTTAAGTTGAGTCTATCAATTAAAAATATAGTTTTTTCATATGGGCTTACGATTTATCTACCTTTTTCAAAATGAGTTTGTTGTGCACATCCTATAACTACAAATATTATTTTTTTAATCAAAATAATTAAATTTTGTTCTTTCTATTGGCTTAAATAACTTTTACGATAACTTAATCTTGATTTAACATGGTATATATCAAGATATATCAATTTTATAGCTCGAATCCTAATTACTACTCTACATCTCATCATATTTAATATTTTATGTATTGAGTCTACTTATAACTAATTAGAGTTTGACCTACGTACATGCGAAAGTGTGTTATAATGTATATAATCTAAATATTTAAATTTTCATGTTTTCATCAACTCAAAACTTTTAGAGAAGTGGTGATTGAATAGGTTGGGCAATCCACCCGCCCAAACAATGACTACGGCCGGACAAGAGGAGGGTGTGGAGGTGGGCTAAAGATTGTTGCAACCCCAACCATATTGGGGCAGGGAACGGGGAAGGTATCTGTTTAGGGTGGTTAGCAGCTTTACTTGGTAGATATAGATATGTCGATGGCATTGATTTTCATGTTCTACGTACTCAACTGAATGAGAAAGCGTAATTCAGCTCAGTCCAAATTCAAATGTTAATGCAACACCTCCTAATATAGAAACATGTATACTTACCAATGGCAATCTTGTACACTGGTCCGAGATTCAAAGTGCAGCCGTTACCACCTTTTCTTCCGTCTCCACTGTGCCACTTGGGGCAAGAACATGTATAATTCCCTTCTGTGTTACTGCATCTCTTTGGCGATGTGCAATTATTGAGATTTGGATCCAGACACTCGTTAACATCTGCAGATCGAACAGTTTGACATGGAATTAAAACCAAAAAACATGTCAACGACCTGAAAAGGGATCAAAAGAATATATGTAATAGAATAATTAAAAGTTCTTCCAAAATCTTTATATATTGAAGGATCCTTCAATAATCCTTTTTTTTTTTTTTTTGTGAATATTCTTAGATGTACGTTTGCATGCACTACATACCTTTGCAACCAGTAGGGAGGTAGGGGTTCCCCTCATAACCCTCATAACAGTCGCAACGATACCCATACCCGTTTGCAGGACCAGAACATTTGCTATTTCCTCCACATATGTAATCCGACTTATTCACAGGATTCTCACACCTTCTACCACCAATTGTCCAATCAAGAACCATCGGAAGGGTTTCATTATATTGGGGACTGGAAAGATAAACGGAGGAGAAATTGAACTGGTCTTTTTTAACAACAAATGCATAGCTGCATGGATTGAAGCTCCATACTTTTGTGTGATTATAGAAGCTCTGTACTCCCAAACTAAAATTACTTACTCTTTCTGGGATCTCTACCTGGCAGCAACCGATTCCAGAGCATGTCCCATCCAAAATGTTGCCTTGATTTTGAGTACATATCGCCATGCAGCCCATGGAGAAGCTTCCATTGTTCTGGTCACCATTAAGTAATGCATAGGTGTCACAGCCAATTGCCGTGAGCACGTTTTGGGTGCTCGAAATGGTGAAAGTGGAGGAGCTTGCCAGAGAGGACAGCCAAAAGTCTCCGGCCAAAGGCATGCCCGACTCATTGTAACAAATGTTGGCAGTGAACATCAAGATGTCAAGCTGGCCTTGGATGGAAATGTTCTGGACAACAAAGTCTCCCGTCATTGGTTGCTGTGATCGGCCTTCCGATTGGGTACAGTTGATGAAAAAGTCGGCATTTTGATTTAGGTAACAACCATCAGTTGTGCCAAATGGAAATGGAATGTCAACATCTCCACACCGGTCGGGGCAGTTAGGGAGGGCTTAGCACTAGCAATGGATTCTTTATCTTCATCTTCAAAATCATCTCTTTTGAAGAATGATTTTGAAGATGAAGAAAAACTCCCACGTTGATTTATGTATATTTAAACTAAATAATAATAAAATATTCATTATTTTATAATTTTCTTTTCCCTATAAATCTGGATGCATCTATTTTATGCATGTAGATGGTCTACTATTAATCTGGATAGTCTAATAAATTCAAGTCAAATTATACTACCAAGTCCAATAATTTCAATAGACCGTCCAACTCAAAGAGAGCCAACTCCAAGTCCAATAAATTTCATACAAATTCACATATTAATACAATGTAATTCCATAGAAATTTAACTGCCCAAATAAATTCCATACAAATTCAACTGCTCCAAAATAAATTCCATACACGTTCAACTTCCAACCAAAAGAAACTCCATATAGATTTAAATAAATCACATGTATCACATAGATTTAAAGAATATTAAAAATAATATATGAAGAATAAACAGTGGTTCTTCAAATATGAAGAACCACTGTTTATAGTTATCTAAAATTATAGAGATAAAGAATCCAATGTAGACTTTTTTAAAAGGAGATTCTTTAAATTTGAAGATAAATATGAAGATAAAGAATCCATTGCTAGTGCTAATTCATAAGCGGCTGCCACTGCAGAAGTTGCCATTTCTGATAAAATGACACCAATAACCCATATCACTTGCGGAAGCAACCTATACCCCATTGCCACAACTATTTCTAAGAGATCTAATTGATTCAATTTTACTGTGTGTTTGTGTGCAAAACTTCCTAGAGAGGATATCATGTTTTTATAGCCATATGGGGGAAGACCCATTCCATTCAGTACCAGGTATCACCTGACTTATATTGCATTAAATACAATAACTTTCTCAATTGAATATAAGGCGCAACGTTGACCTATTCTTTTTTTTTTTTTTTTTTTTTTTTTAAAAGGACCTTCCATTTAAATTAAACATTAATAATGTAACACATCTAATTAACAGTAAGCTCACGTCTTTACAAAAAATATGTAAATTAATTAAAAATATGGGTAGACGTTTAAAAGATTTTCAAAGTGTTTGGAGTTCTTTACAAAAATATTAATTGTATTAATTGACATCGTTTATAGATATTTCCATCACTGTATTAACACCATTTACATCCTGCATAGTACGTATATCTCCTTATATTTAAAAGCGTCTATAAGATATAAACAGTAATAAACAGTGATGAATAGTAATTCTTGTTTAACATTTTTATTCCATCAATGCCCTTGGTAGTTAGATGTTATTACGATCTCAGTCTTACTTTTTGTGTTTTACTTTTTCCATTTTGCACAGCCAATCCTTTTAGTCTTCTATTGTCAGCCAATCCTTTTATCTTGCCTCTCTAGATTTGATGTAACGCTGGAGGTTAAAGCATTGAAAATAAACTAACTTAAATAGATAATTAAAATATAAATATCATATCATACATTTAAAATTAACTTTAATTTATAAAATACTAATGTTTCATCATTAAATAAATGATGAAATTTTGTTAAATATTTTTAAAATAGTAAAACCATATAAATAATTAGAAATTTTAACATAATTTAAATCTCATAATAATTAGGTTATTTACTAATCAATCTTATGTACTTTTTTAATCTTGATGATTGTGAACTAACATCTAATTCAATTATTCAAAATTATGTGCTGCACGTAGGGAGTCACACTTTATTTACAGTTTGGACACATTATTTTTAAAAATTTTATTTTCTCTTCTAATAAGGCAAATGTGGCAAACGTGAAAAAGCCATTGCTAGTGTGTGTATATATATATATATTTATATATAAATCGAAATTACACGAGCTGGTAGATCAGTAATCTAAACTAGGTAATTAATGTGTAATCAATAATGGATGATTGCTTGGGAGTCTCATCCACTCCATGCGTGTAGTACTAGGAGTGCTTTTATATTTATGTATTTATATATAATATGCGTGTTCCTGGCTAGCGTTCTTGGTAAATGAAAAAAATAATAATAATGTTATCTATAGTTGTGAATTGCATCAATACCACGCAAAGGGTTAAAAAAAAGTAAAATTTATTATTTTATATAAATCTCATATTTATTTAATTTTTTAAGAGCGGTATTATTCTGCATCTCATATTTGTCAGCTGCAAACTTCTACTAGGCCAAAATCAATTTTTTATTTATTTTTTATTTTTTAATTTATATTTTTTTATTATTTTAAAATTTTTTAAAAAAATAAAAAAATATATACTAATAGTCACTTCCTTAACTATTAAGTAAAAAAAAATTAAAAAAAAATAAAATACATTAAGTGTTAAAATAAAGTGTCAAACTAATATTATTCTGTTTTTAAAGCAATTAGAAAATATGGTGAATATATCTTTACACGAAATATATATCATTATTTCGAATAATGTGCAACTACACATCCTTTTTAATTTTTATATATCATATATTTTTTAATTTTTTAATTTAATATATATTTTTTAAGTTTATTATTTTTAAATTAATTCAATTTTTTTTATTTATTATTTATATATTAAATATTTAATAAAAAATAATAATAATTAACAAAATGTGATGTGTAAAAATTATGTAAATAATAAGAGATTATGTAGATGTTTTTCCGAACAAATAAGCTCTGCAATACTGACAGAAAAGTATCGTGAATATATCCACAAGAAACTCGGATGACAGCGAAATTAATTGCCTAGCTCACGTGATTGATGCGACACTTCTTGAGATGATCACCAGCTTTAATTTTGTTTTCTTAAAGGGTAACGCTACAGTCACCGTTCACTCTTACCGTTTTTACTTACCGCTTGACGTGTCATGCTTTTCTTTTCTTTTTCTTGTTTGCTTCTTTGTTTTTTCCTTCCCACGTCATCTTCCTCCATTTCATTTCGTCTCACTATTCTGTTTTGTCTTCCCGAATCCCCCTTCCATTTCACTATCCGCATTTTTTTTCTTTCATTTTTGTTTCCCGTTTTTCTTCCTTCCCATTTCGTGTTCCCCTCCAACCCATTTCTTCCTTCCAATCCATTACAGATTTGCTGTCCTCTGATTTCATCTCTCTGCATTTTTTTTTCCAATACAAGGCCTACTCGATTGAAGCATAATGATTTCTTGATAACAAAATACATATTTGAATAATTTGAAATTAAAAACCTCATTTCTGTTATGCTCCAGCATTTTTTTAGCAACTATGCAAGAATCAATAAAATTTTACTTACTACATACAAATCAAAGGCATGCTGCAGTTGGTGTCTATCGTTTTGAAGAATCCATCAAAGGGATCAAAGTCATGAAATAGAAGCAGGAGATATTACCAGAAAATATTAGTTCCTTCTTGAGAAGTATTCAAGTACACCACCTTCAATTGGGTTTTCCAATTGGTCCAAAACCCAGAAACCCAAAAGAAAAATTCCCAAGTTTTCTTACGCGATCTCAAACAATTCACCAAAGCGAGTTGAGATTTATGAATGGCGTGTAGGGCTTTGCTGCAAACTCAATATTGGAATTAATGCTCATGTGAAACCAACTTTATTAAAAATACAAGTGTAAGGTCAGATTCTGGGGTATCAGAAATTGATCCTTTGAACGGCCTCGACTTTAACTACGTTTTTGGGAGAGAGAGAGGGAAACAAGGAAGAGTTTTTGGGAGAGAGAGAGAGAGAGAGAGAGAGAGAGAGAGAGAGAGAGAGTGAAACAAGGGAAGAGAGGGAAAAGAGCTTCACGTTTTTGGAAGAAAGATTTATTCAGAGGGACTGCTTCATGTTTTTGGGAGGGAGGTTGAAGAAGGTAAATTTTTTTAATCTATTAAATCTTTTCACATGGGCTGCCACGTCAAGCGGGATGGATGAAGCGGGATGTTTAAGCGGTGGGCGTAGCTTTATCCTTTCTTAAAATTCATTCCAGCTTCATGAGTTGAACTTTTCTTTTTTTTCTTTCTTTAATTTTCAAAAAGAACCTTTCAAAACTGATAGTCAGAGTCTATTATTAATGAAAGGAAAAAACTACATGCATTACATGATGTGGCATGCATCTTGAATAATTTACTGCAGGCAGGCCGGGCACTATTGGAAAATTTGTTGGTAGAACATTCTCTTATTTGGATAGCTGCGCAAATTTCCGTTGAAGATTAAAGTTGTATTTGGTTGTTAAATTTAATTTAATTTATTTACAATTAATTATTAATGTGATTCATTATTTTTTTAGTTTTTAATAAAAATGTTAAATTTATTTTAACTTATTTCATACATTTTAACTTAAAAAGTTAAAATTATCTCAACTTAAAAAGTTAAACTCATCATATCTATAAAATATTATTATTCACAACTCATCTCAACATTCAAACATAGCCTTAGTCAAAATGGAGGGAGGTTTGACAGCTATTTTCATATCCCGATAACATGTTTCTAACCTCTTAAATTTTAAGAAATATAAGTTTTATATGCATTTTCGTGGATTCTTCATCGTACTACATTTCCCTGGAAATTAGTTCGATTCTACATGGAATATTTGAAGAAACTTTTCAAGGAAATCCTCTAAATGTTCTTTTGTCCGGTTTAGGTGTGGCATCATATAAGTTCTCTCATTTTCAAGTAATGCAAGATCTCAATACTACCTATATTCTCTTATCAAATGGGGTATCATAATCTCTACCCTTAAATTTACAATGTCCTTGTTGGGCCAGTCAATCAAAGGTGACATGGTTTAAGTCTTACACTTTTGGTAAGGATAGACTGATACCATTTGTGCCACATCTAGCCAAAAAGACTAGTCAATGATACAATTCGATCGCCAGTAATTTGAACCATTATAAAGAGCAAGAACTTCTCATTTCTAAATAATGTGAGATTTCATACACCAACTACCCTTACCATATGAGTTATCATAGTTTGTCCTCTGTCCCCTTTGTCAATACCGCCATCATGACCAGTTGAGATAACTGTACCACACGCACAACTGTCCCACACGACTAATGTAATGCCCCAATGGAAGGCCCAAACCACATGGCCTATACTCCAAAACGATTAATTAATGATACAATTAAAGTCTCATTGGAACCTTATAAAGAGCAAGAACTTCTCATTCCCTAACTATGTAGAATCTCATACACCACCTATCTTTATCTTTATTATATGTGGTATCACAATCTACACTCCTTAAATTCTCGACGTCCTCGTCAGGCTAGTCTATCGTAGGTGGCACAACTTAAGTCCCATATTTCTGGTTGGGATATGCTCTGATACCATTTGGAGCACTCTAATAAAAGACCTAAACTAGATGGCTTAAATCCAAAAGAACTAGTCAATGATACAATTGGAGCTCAATTGGAACCTTATAAAGAGTAAGAAGAGCTAAAATTTCTCATTTCCAAGTAACATGGGATCTCATACACCACCTATCCTTATTTTTATCATATGAGATATCACAACTAATTTTTTGTTGCATTGCGCTGTCACCAAATCCAGCCAACCATTACCACAAGATTGGTCAGACACTCTTTTTATTCATTGTTAAGACAGTAGTTGACTTATAGCGTCAAGTTACTAGACAGTTCTATAAATTTTGTAGAGTTTGATTGTCATGTTGGTGTGGTTAATGGTGTTGGTTGATGGGTGGTAAGTTCATGTAGTGAGGTCGTTTAATAGCGTATCTCAACATAAATGAAGAATTATTTGTTGAGTGATTTGCTAAACTTGAGCTGAAATGAAAACAAAGAGTTTTTGGTGTGAAGGTCTCTGGAAGTCGAAAACTTAGGGTTCATGTTTATAGACTGTGGGGATGGATCGGAGTTCAGTTGGAATATAACATATCAGGCGTGGTTTTATGGTTAGTTTGATGTTATGAGCAACTAATATAGCAGTGATGATTTTTAGTCTAGATTGTAACACTGCTGCTGTTGTAACGACCAGTTTAATATTGCTAGGGATGGAACATGGATAATATTATTAGGCCTAAAATAGTATAAATGGGCCAATATTTTGGGAAATCCAATTGAGCTTATTGGATAGTTCTTAATAGGTTAAGGCCCAATGTGATACCCCGTATTTTAGTATATTTTAATTGAAAGATTATTTTAATTAATTTAAATATTGATTCTCTTGTTTTAAATTTAACAGATTTCTCGTTGGTTTATTCTTATGATTTTTAAGTTGTGAAATTTATTATGATGTGCTTTTTTGGTATTAATTATTTTTTTACATTTAAATTACTCTTTACTTTAAATTAGTTTAATGTTGGACTTTAAAATTATTGTATTGTTGGATTTTTATTATTATTTTATTTTAGCTAGTCACTGCGTTTTAATTATTTTATTCAGCTTACTGTTTTGAAATTCTTTTCGTTGGATCAATTTGTAACCCAAGTTGTGAGAATTGGACCTCATTTCTTTCCCTCACTTTTTCTTTTTTCCTTTTTCCCTATTTTTTCTTTTCCTTCTTCTCTTCTTTTTCCCATGCTTTTTCCTCCCGCACGTGAAGCTCTCCTCCCCTCTCTTCCCGTCCATTTTTTTTACCACAATGCCCGTTGCCGTCACCGCCCCTCCCATTTTCTTCCCCTCCGGCCGGCGATTATTCCCCTCCATTTTCAGCTCCTCCCTCGCCGCCATTAGCCTCCACGCATAGCTTCATGCTGAACGGTTTTTGTGCTCCAGCGCCGTCGTCGCGCCGCCATTGGCTGCCATCTTTTCACCACATTACCGGTGGCTCCCAGCTACCAAACCCACCCATCATCAACTCTGATCCGCTACCCTTGAAGTCCATCCATCTCGATTTTCGATTTGAGCTTTTTGGACTTCAACCGCCGTCCACGCCGCCACCCACGGCCAACCACCACCACCATTAGCTTCAACAACACCCCTAAACCATTCCCTAGTAATCTCAAGTTTTCGTTTGTCTCCGTTCAAAAGTTGAGTTTTTGAGACCCACGACCATAGTCCAAAATACAGTATTTTGTTGCTGTGCTGCCACTTCTAGCATCTCCGTGATCCTTTGAAAAGTATATTGTAGTGCTGTAAGTATTTTCCCAAAGAACTTTGAAGATTTAAATATATTTTTGCACTAACTCATATTTACTGTGAACTGGTTGGTTGTGTCAAACTGAGTCCGAGGAGTAAGGGGGTCGGTTGGATTGAAGGATGAAGTTGTTGTGTGATTGGATTATGCGAGGATTTGTTGGCTGTTGAATATTTGTGTCGTGTCTTGTACATTGCATAATTGCACACATGTTCATGTTTGTAAATGAAAATTGGATTTTCGCATAATTGCATACATGTTCATGTGTATATTTGAAAAATTGAGTTTTCATGTGAGAGATGATTTTGAGTATGTTTGAAATGATTGGATTAGAGAAAGGAAAAGACATTGTAGGATGGTGGTATGGATGAATGGTGGTATAGTCCTGTCTGTGATTCCCGCCTACGGTGCACGTGGTAGGGATGATGGTAAGCAGAGATGATGATATAGTCTCGTCTGTGATTCCCACCTATGGTGCATGCGGTAGGGATGGTGGTAGAGTCCCCTCTATAATTCCCGCCTACAGTGCTCTGATAGGTACCTCTTGTGTGAAAGGAAACTATAGGGATAGTGGTAAGCAGGGATGGTGGTATAGTCTCGCCTGTGATTCCTACCTACGGTGCACGCGGTAAGGATGGTGGTAAACAGGGATGGTGGTAGAGTCTCGCCTGTGATTCCCTCTTACAGTGTCCGATAAATGATTATGTTGGGTCATTTTCTGGGAAAATAGCGGATTTTATTCATGGCGTGTTTTGGGTCAAATGAGATTTTTGGCATGCGTTAGAAAATAATCATTTTCGGAAAAAATGAGGTTTTGGGGTCACATTCGTGTTTCGTCATGTACACATATTTGTTGGTTGCATTAATGCATTTTTATCTCGTGGGTTGTTTGGATTATTACTTACTTAGTATCGCAGATTTTGATGCAGATGAGGACGAGGAGCCTTAGGCTTTGGCTCCGCTGGAGGAGTGATCTGGGATTGCTCTCGTGTATCGAGATTTATTTTCGCACTTGTTTTGTATTTTGCCCTTTGTATTATATTTTGGGATAACTGTATAACTCTTTTTTGTACTATTTTTATTTTGGTAAGTTTGTATTTAAAATTCTGGTACTCAGTTGGCTAGCTTTTAATTTAACCTCTGCGACTTTTGTTGAGCACTTTTTGCATGTTGCACACACTTGAGCACTTATAGTTGGGATGCGTGACCTGTGTTGTCATCATCCCGATATCACGATTTCTGCTTTTCCATACGTGGGAGTTGGGGCGCCACACCCAAAATCTTATTTTGGATGATTAATAGTTTTTGCTAGGCCAATTAATTGGATTGAATCCCATTTAATATTTATGGATCAAATGGGCCCCTTATTAATTGGTATTAGGCCCAATAATTTGTTTAAAATTCCAAACCATTTATTAAATGAGTTGGATTATTTTTCAATTTAAGACCGGCCTGTTAGGGCTAAGTGATGCAGGGGGATCCGAGACAGATGATGCTGAGCTGTCAGATTGCACCTTGATGGCGCTGAGATACCATGAGTTGGCAGATCAGCGCAAAGGCAGGAATTGATTGTGATGTGTTCCTCATTGGGGCCGTTTTGAGTGTGTTTCAGTCTTTTGGCCATAACTTTGGCTACGGGTGTCGGAATCGCACATAAGACCCCAATTCGGAAAGCTCCTTTCGACGCGCACGCTGTCCACATTGAGCATGGCTCCATGTGCCTTTTTTTCGACCTCAAATTCTGCTGTTTTCCCCTCCGAATCACTATTTTTAGTTATTTTTTACTATTTATGGTAATTTTTCGCTTGTCAATTAGGAAGTCGTTTTAAATCCGATTTGGGCCGGATTTTTTGCAGATTGCTTATTTTATTTTGAATTTCAATTTAGAGTGATTTCTGAGATTTTGCTATTTTTGGCAAAATTCGGATAAACACGATTTTTGGCTATAACAGTCCGGCTTGTGGACTGATTTGGGGATTTGGTTGAATTTTATAATACTCCATTAAACCCTAGAGACTTTTCTCTGGTTTTGGGCGAATTTTCTCTTGTGAATCATCTGTTGGAACTAGCCTACAGGATAATCGCTATCCTGTCCGGCGTCACTAAGTGACTTAGCCAATGAAATTATAGACAAGTCCTAGATTTTAGTTGGATTCATTAGAGCGGCCCAACACTTTTTGTTAATCCCAAAGTGACTCTTAAAGGTCCACACATAGTCCTATGAACTAACCAAGGAACCCATGTGGAAGGCCCAAGACTTGAGCCCAAATAACTTAAATGGATGCTACTCGTTTACCCCCAATGCACAGACCCGTTTGCCCAGAACCATGACCGAGTTGCAAAGACAACGCTACCCGACTACTATATATACCCACACTGTGAGCCCCATGCACCTGAAACGTGTCTTCATCACGAAACTAGGGTTGTAACACCATAGCCTCAAGTCATGACCAAAGCACCTCCATGCCCTTAGCCTCCATACATCGCATCATATTAGCCAAGCATCCACGTTGCCAACACATACGCCACACGCAAAACGGGCAGCCCCCGTACAGAGAGAACCTCTATCCACCTTAGGCAACCCTCCTCCACCAGAAGGCACCGTATACTCCTCACTATTTATGTACCACCAAGCTCTCCTCCGTTGGCCTCTCAGCCCCCCCGTGACCACCTCAATGTCACGTACAACCTCAGTTTCTACAATCCAAGACACCAACCCCTTCACATCGACTCCCTCATGGTCATGGCAACTCACTGGGTTGCACCACCATTAACCCTTAACCATAGATAGTCCAGTGCAGAAAGAATAGCCGTTGTGACCCAAGCCACCAGTGCACGTCCAAACAACCCCTGTTTTAGCAGCCTGAAAATTGAGCGTCCTAAACTATTATAACTAAGTGCCAGGTGGCATAAGTGAAATCCCACTATGATTGAAGTAGTTTCTATTAAGGTACATCAGCCAGCTCAACTCCCACAAACAGATCACGTAGAGGATGCTTCTTGGAGAAATAAGGAAACTACCATGCCGTTGAGTGATAAACATCCTCACGATCAGCACAAATCTGTGGAGACAATTTCGGATGGCAAGTCAGATTTGAGCACAGCTCATGGACTAATATGACTCAATCACAGCATGAAGATCTCTGTCTAAAATCAAGGAAAAATATTCAAAGTGTCCTTTTATATCTCAGCACCTTCAATCAAATATTATAGTCCACGATACTCTCCCACTTTCCTCACTGTATAATGTCCTTCTGTCATGGTCTTTCTGTTTAAATACAGCTCGTAATCTCTGCTTGTTGTTCACGTTGAAAGAAATACAAAGTGATATTTGCTTCATTTCTCAATTCTCTTATGTTTCCCCTACAAAGGAGTATTTGTCTGTTGAGCCTCCTTTGGTTCCAACCTTAATTGTTGATGAAGTTTCTTCGAGGAGTTCTAGTCATCTTCAAGTAGAAGCTGAATCTTCTAGGCCTGAAGATTTTATTCCCTTAAGAATTATTTTGAAACTCTCATGGATCAGTTGAATATTGATGTTCTGCCACTAGATGAAAATTTTGAAATGTAAGATTCTATTTCAAAGAACCAAAATTTTCCATCTGTTTAAATGGAACACAAGGGTTTCTTCAGCTCGAGAAGGGGATTAAGATAGGGAGATCCCCTTTCTCCACTACTTTTTGTTATGAGAGAAGAACTTTGAGCACGGGCTTGTCTCAAATGCTCCATGATGGAGTTATTATTCCTCTTGAAGTACTAAAAGGTTGCGTTTCTATCTCAAGAAGTAGTCTTGTCAAATTACTCAAGATTTGGCTGGCTATGAAAAAGCATCAGGAGAATTAATCAATCCACAAAAGAGCTCAATTTTGGTGCACAATTCTGTTTCACATTCCAGAAAAGCAGGTTAATTTCATTTCACATACTTAGAGGTCCCCATTTCAAGAATCTCACTATTGCAATTGTGGGGCCTATTTTACAAAAAATAAAAGAGAAGGAAGCAAGTTGGAATCATTAGGGGGAAGATTGGTTTTTCTGTAGCATGTATTGTCATCGAATGTTCGTAAAGCTTTTATTAATCAGCTTCATCAAGCTTTTTCTGGGGCGATTATGAAGGGCTCGGAAAGAGGAAATGGGTATCTTGTGTAAATATTTGTAAGCCTATAGAAGAAGGTGGTCTTGGATTAAGAAGTTTGCAAGATGTCTTCAATACTCTCTATTGAAAACTTGCCAGGAAAATCTTAAATTCTATATCTTTATGGATTGAGTTCATCCACCGATAGTATGCTAAAAACTTAGTTGCTCCATGTAGAAGAACAGGTCAAAGAGAATCCCAAAGATGTCTCTGCATCAACCGAACACTCCTATGTTTCTGGAACACAAACACATGCTTCAACAAACTCCAAGTCTGTAGGAGTGTAGCTGTCCAATATTCAAATTTTGAACTCAACAAGATTGTATCTATTTAAATTTTGAACTCATGAGATGTATATGCAAATATGTAGGACAGCAGTTAGATTTATTTTCTATTTAAACTCTCTGTAAATGCACAGATCAAATACACAGAACATTAAAGTATTTTCGTATTCCTCTTTGCAAGTTGGAACTCTTTACATGGTATCACAGAGCCACTAAAAGACATACGTCTTCTCCTCTCTAATCCTAAATGGCCTCCTCATCCTCCTCAAACTCCACAAATTCCACTGCCCCTGCTACTAACCCAACCCTCTCCAATCTTCCATTTACTATAAATGTCAAACTCAATTCCTCCAACTATCCTGTCTGGAGAGTTCAAGCTTTACCATACTTCCGAGGTCACGACCTGTTTGGCTACCTTGATGGCACAATTCCCATCCCACCCAAAGAAATAGACTTCCGTGACTCTAGCACAAGTGCCACTCACAAAATTCCAAATCCTCAATATAATATGTGGTTTCGTCAGGATTCCTTAATCCTCGCAACCATCAACTCCTCCCTTACTGAAGATGTCCTCACTCAAGTCATGTCTTACACCACATCTCGTGAGGTATGGCTTGCACTTGAGCGCAACTTCTCTTCTCTTTCCCGTGCTAAAGCAATCCAAATTCGAACCCAATTGGCAAATGCTAGGAAAGGCGCAATGACAGCAAATGCATATTTCCTCTCCATCAAAAGAATGGCAGACGAGCTTGCCCTTGCTGGACAGCCTCTCAAAAGTGATGATATAATCACCTATGTTCTTGCAGGACTTGGCCAGGAATATGATTCCTTGGCCTCCACCATTACCTCAAGACCCGAGCCTGTCAACTTGGAGGAACTCTACTCTCTACTTCTCATCTGTGAATCACACATAAATCATAATAATCAGCCTCTTCAAATTGCTGCTTCTGCAAATATGGTCACCACCCAACCTCAACAGCAAACCCGACAACCTGGAACTTTTCAATACTTAAATCGAAATCGAGGTAGCTATCGTGGTAGGGGACGTGGAGGACGTTCTCAATCTCATGATTCAGGCCAATCAAACTCTCTTATCTGTCAGGTATGCTACGAACCAGGCCATAGTGCCCGAAAATGCTATCACCGCTTTGATTTATCTTATCAGGATCAACAAAATTCCAACAATCAACCACAAGCACTGCTTGCTGCCAACTATCCGAATGCTGACAAAGAGTGGCATCTCGACACAGGAGCCACCCATCATCTAACAAATGACATGAACAATATTCATGTTCAAAATGAAGGCTATGATATGCAAGATCATGTCCAGGTGGCTAATGGTGCAGGTCTGAAAATTGTGCAAAGTGGCAATTCCACTATCTCGTCTCCCTCTAAATCATTTGTTCCTAATCAAATTCTGCTTGTCCCCGATATTCAAAAAAATATGTTATCTGTTCAGCATTTTTGTTTAGACAATAATGTTTTCTTTGAGTTTCATGCCTCTTTCTTCATTGTGAAGGACTACTTGAGGACTATCCTGCACCTCGGCCCACTCAGTAATGGTCTATACAGCTTCTCAGCCTCACTAGCTCATCTTTAGCCACAAGCTTTCTCTAGAATTCATGTGTCTTCCCAGATATGGCATCGTTGTCTCGGACATGCTTTCCTTCAAGTTATCAATAAGGCTACTTCTTTATCTATTCAAAATAAAAATTGCTCCATTTGTTCTGATTGTCATTTGGCCAAGAGCCATGCTATGCCTTTTACAAATGTGCATGTTAAAGTTTCGAAACCGTTAGACTTAATATATTCGGATGTTTGGGGGCCAGCTTCTACGTTATCCACTTCTGGTGCACGATATTATATAAGTTTTTTGGATGATGCTACTAAATTCTTATGGCTTTTTCCCTTAAAACTAAAATCTGAAGCACATCAAACCTTTATATGTTTCCAAGCTGCTGTAGAACGCTAATTTGACAGAAAAATTAAAACTATTCAAACTGATTGGGGGGTGAGTACCGTAGCTTAAATACATATCTACAAAATCAAGGAATTAAGCATAGAATAACATGTCCCTATACGCATCAACAAGCTGGTGCTATTGAGCGACGTCACAGGCAAATTGTTGAAGTTGGACTAGCCTTGCTTGCTCACTCTAATTTGCCTAAATTATTTTGGGAAGATGTGTTCTTAACTGCAGTTTTTATTATTAATAGACTACCAACTCCAATCTTAAACCAAAAATCACCATATGAAATGGTTCATCATCAAAAACCAGATTATAATTTTTTACGTACCTTTGGATGTGCATGCTGGCCCTATTTATGTCCCTATAATCGCAATAAGCTTGATTTTTGATCCAAAAACTGCATTTTTATTGGGTATAGTATTGGTCATCGAGGTTACAAATGTCTAGATGTCTCTATAGGAAAAATCTTTGTGTCCCGACACGTTGTCTTTGATGAAAATCTTTATCCATCTACAAAAAACAAGTCCGTCGAGCCTTCATCAAAAGAGAATCCAGTTATTCTACCATCAAATCTAAATTTGTGTCCTGCTAGTTCTTCTTTTTCTGCTGGTGAAAGTCTAACCTCTACTGCACCAAGCAATCTGAATATGATCTCACCATCTGGTCTTCAAAATGATCATGATGTTGCTTCGGGTTCTCCTACAAGGGATATCACTCGGCCTCAAAATGAAGATAGTCCACCACCAACTCCTTTACCTTCTCCACCTGCTCCACAAAATCAGAATTTGCACCCAATGACCACAAGAAGCAAAAATAACATCCATACGCCCAAATTACCATCTGATTCAGACATCAGACATCCCATTCCTAAAGCTCTTCTGGCCACATTCCAAACATCAGAACAAGAACCAACTTGCTACTCAGAAGCTGTAAAAAGTCAAAACTGGAGAAATGCTATGAACAAAGAATTCGATGCCTTGTTGAGAAATGGAACTTGGAATCTAGTTCCCAAACCAAAGAATGCTAATCTAGTTGGATGCAAGTGGGTTTATCGGATCAAAAGGAAAGCTGATGGTGATATTGAAAGATTTAAAGCGAGACTCGTAGCTAAATGATTCCATCAACAAGAAGGAGTTGACTTTAGCGAGACGTTCAGTCCTGTGGTAAAACCTACAACAGTAAGATTGGTTCTATCACTAGCTATTTCTCGTGGTTGGCTTCTTCAATAAATCGATGTACAAAATGCTTTTCTGCATGGTCACTTGCACGAAGATGTTTACATGGCTCAACCTCCAGGTTTTGTTCATTCTCAATTCTCAAACCATGTTTGCAAACTTAAAAAGTCTCTTTATGGTCTTCGTCAAGCACCAAGAGCATGGTTTTCATGCTTGACTGATAAGCTCCAGGCCATTGGCTTTATCGGAAGTCAAGCTGATCATTCACTCTATGTTTATCATCAATGATCCATTCTTTTTTATTTTTTGATTTATATCGATGACATAATCTTAACTGGAAGTGACATTAGTTCTGTAAACAGAGTAATCAGCTTGCTGCAGGATGATTTTATAGTCAAAGATATGGGTGAACTTAGTTTTTTTCTAGGCATTGAAGCTATCCGAACTGACCATGGTCTCTACCTATCACAGAGACGTTATATTCTGGATCTTCTAATGCGCAGCAAAATGGACAAAGCAAAACCATGTGTTACTCCAATGTCAACCTCGCTGCCCTTAACAAAATATGATGGTGTTCCATTCCATGATCCACATCTGTACCGAAGTGTAGTTGGAGGGTTACAATACCTTTCATTTTCTCGGCCTGAACTTGCCTTTGCAATTCATAAAGTTAGCAAATTTATGCACAATCCCATGGAGATGCATTGGGCAGCAGTTAAACGCATTTTGCGTTATTTGAAACACACCATCTCTCATTCTTTACTCATACAACCTACTGCCAGTGTTACTTTGCAAACATTTAGTGATGCAGATTGGGCATCCGATCCTGATGACAGACGGTCCATTGGAGCTTACTGTGTATACTTGGGCAATAATTTGGTTTCATGGAGTTGCAAGCAATAGCAAACAGTAGCTCGCACTAGCACAGAATCTGAATACAAGGCACTTGCAAATGCTGCAGTAGAAATTCAATGGATAAAATCAGTACTTAATGATCTTGGTGTCCCAATTGTTCATTCTCCCATTCTGTGGTGCGACAACATAGGGGCTACTTACTTAGCTAGTAATCCGTTGTTTCATGCTCGTACAAAACATATTGAAATTGATTTTTATTATGTTCGTGATCAGGTTCTTCGTGGACAGCTTAATGTTCGTTTTATTTCTACCAAAGATCAGTATGCAGATGCTCTAACAAAGCCACTTCCTTCTGTTCGATTTCATAATTTACGTGACAATCTCAGGGTTCGGTCGTTACCCTTTCGATTGTAGGGGCGTGTAGAAGAACAGGTCAAAGAGAATCCCAAAGATGTCTCTGCATCAACCGAACACTCCTATGTTTCTGGAACACAAACACATGCTTCAACAAACTCCAAGTCTGTAGGAGTGTAGCTGTCCAATATTCAAATTTTGAACTCAACAAGATTGTATCTATTTAAATTTTGAACTCATGAGATGTATATGCAAATATGTAGGACAGTAGTTAGATTTATTTTCTATTTAAACTCTCTGTAAATGCACAGATCAAATACACAGAACATTAAAGTATTTTCGTATTCCTCTTTGCAAGTTGGAACTCTTTACACTCCATATGAATACCCTCTACAAAATTCTCATTCTTCTTTAGGGAAATCCGTGTATTCCCATTTGCCTTTCATTATGGAACATAGCATTACTTGGATAATTTGTGAATGTGCTTTTAATTTTTGGTTTGAAAACTGGGAAAAGGATGGTTCATTGCCTGAAAGAGGGTTTATTGTTAGTCAACTTGACCTAACGATTAAAGACATATGGACACAAACTGGACCTAATATATATCAATCTCATTTCTCAGCTGGGTGGAAACCAATTAAAGGAAGTTGTTTTGAAGTTCAAAGTTCATATAAAAGACAAAGGATTTGAAAGTCGCGATGCCATCTCTCTCTAGTAAATCTTTTGTCAAGTCTGCTTGAAAATTAATCAGAAGTTCATCTGATACTTTTTCCTCTTTCTGCTTGTGTTTGGAACCATGTCTTGCCTCCAAAAATATATGTTTTTGGGTGGAAGCTTTATCATAACGCAATGCCAACTGATGAGTAGGTTATAATTACGATGCCAATTGGAGTCTTGGGTATTTTCAATGGTATATCCTTCATCTGATATGTTATATTTACTTTTTAATAAAAATAAATTTACAATCTAATATACCACATCAAGGGCATGTTTGAGATTGCGGTAGAAAATATAGCTTATAGCTTGTAACTTAAATAATAAGTTAGATCTACTATTAAAAAATTATACAAATCTTAAGATCACGAGCCTTTCATGAAATTACCAACGACATACTTCTATGATATATGTGCTCAAAGAGTGTACCATTAGGGATGAACTCATATACCAATAAAGGAACTTCAATCTCCAAGAACAACCTTGAAGTTTAACCATATTTCTACAGTTAACTTTAGACAATAGAGGCACGTCCTCGTTGACGAATTGTTCAATTTGGTTGATCTTATCCAGAAATTTGGACTTCTTGATTGCCACAAACTCTATTTTCGCATAAAAACCCTTTATAAAAAGTATCAAATCCTCCTTGGCCAATGATTAGATTTTCATCATAATTGTTGGTAGCCCTAGCCTTTTCAACTCCTCGATCTGCGCTAAAGATCTTGGCTGTTTCAGCTGAATTAATTTCTTGTGTTGAGAGTTGTTGACATAAAATTAGACAACCATTTTGACGAAAGAAACTTTATCTAAGCTTGATTAGCTTTCTTTGATTCAATATCAAATACATCCAGGCGCTAGAGACCATCAGAACTACAAAGCCTGCAACACCAGCTGCATTGGAAACAAAAGAGATATTATAAGTGGATCTCAAGCCAATTTTCTTTCATAACAGGAGGTAGAGGTGGTCTCATATAGATCATCATCACAATTTAAGTTGTAATGTATATATAGCCTGTGTCAGTATTAGGCATTAAATTTGACAGATTCTTGATCATACCAACATGAGGACAATTCTTTTATGAATAATACTCTTATCCCCTAATTTATATGACTCATGTAGCTCTTTGACGTGACATCACAATATAACACCATGTAACTTATTAAAAAGAAAATTAAAAATACAAACATAAGATGAAAGTGGAAGTCGGGAATTTTAATTTTGCTTCCTTTTGTATTTTCTAACTCTATTATATTTTGAATATATGTTTTTTAAATTCTTTTAATAAACGATGTGACCACATCGAATGAAGTACAAGTTAAGAGACATACAATCATTACTCTAGATCTTCTTTTATTGAAAAGCGATATTCAGCACCGATATGACAACTATATTCGACAATCATCGATAAAAATAAATCTTTTGTAAATATTTATCAAAACTCTGAATTTTTTAAATGAAAAATATAATTAATTTAATTAGAAATTTTAAAAATTAAATTAATATATATTTTATTGATATTTGTCAAATATGAATAGGGAGTGGCAGCTGGACTGGGTGTATTTACACTTTTTACACCATCCAATTACAAGGTGATACATAAGAGTTTTTTTATAAGTGAAATATAATTGATTGTAGTGAATTATAGGAACTTTTAGTCTCAGGACCCGATGTCTTTTTCCCCTCTCTTCATTGTTTTCACTTTTCACCCATTTCTCTCTCTCTCTCTCTCTCTCTCTCTCCCTCCCTCCCCCCCTCAAAGCATCTGATAAATTGGATCCCAATTCTCTAAAACTGATCGACAAGTAAAAACTGATAAGGCCAAACATTCTTAAATTCTTTCTTAACACATTACCATGGTATATTGCTTCATTCTCACTCTGCATTAGAGGTTGCCAAATATTCGGTTAACCCAAAACCAACAGAACTACAAGCATCGACATGAACCCAGATGGGACGCCCACCGCAAGCATCGGCTTCACGAGCCCAGACAGCACGAGCACCTAGTACTCGCACGGACACTACAACCTCCACACAGGCCAGCCATGCGATCACCAGCCGTGACATCACCCGTCCCTCTTGACCAGCTCTTGCCCCATATTACGACCAATAAGATGGCTCAAAACCTCACTCAGTAAACACTGAAAAAACAAAACACTAAAAGAAAATGTGTCAACACCTCATCACCAGCCTACAAAAAAAGGTCGCAAGTGCGACGCAGCCTAAGCCCTAGGGTTTCATCTCTTTCTTTCCTGCCGCCCCCCACCGACTGCAATTTTCCTTTTTCCTTTTTTTCTTATTCCTTCTTTGCCCATTCTTCTTCCTCCTTTTCTCTTCTGCATCTCTGCCCCTACGACGCCCACCCGCACTAAGCACCTCACGTCCACCTGTCGAAGTACCTCGTAGCCACCCAAACGAGTACCTCTCACCACCACTGCCTCCACCTCTGTCCCTATGGCATTCGCCCACCCGCACGAGCACCTCGTGGCCACTCATACGAGCACCTCGCTCCACCACAGCCACCATCCCTCACGCCCACCAACCACACCGATCTGCTCTTGCCGCCGCCAGGGGCCTAAAACAGATCTACTCATGCCGATCCCCTCACCAATAGCCAACCGCACGAGCAGACGAATCGTGAGCATCTTCCTCCACCGTCCCTCGAGAACCCATCGCACGAGCCTTCCCGGCACTTACGGCTCAAACCTGTCCTGGGGGGTTGTGGGTTGTGGGTTGGGCAGGGGTTTTGTTGTTAACAAGAACAGAGACAAAGGAAGTTTTGAGACTGGGGGCACTGAAATCCTCCTTTATTAAAACTTGAAAAAATAAACACAACCAAATCAAAAAACACATGACTGAAAAAAAAACAGTAAGGAAGTGACGAATGAACTTGTATATTCTTTACCTTGGTGAAGTAGGTAAAGAGTATTAAGTTATGACCACATGGCAAATGTTGTATTTTATGCACAACCATAAATTTAATATAAAATACTTATTCATCTTCTAATACTAAAGAAAATAAAGAACTACATGTTTTATCTTTCAATTTTCTTGTGATTCTTATTGAATACGTTGATGAAAAAGTTAATATATATATGTACTATAGTTTTATCATTTGTTTGTACAATAAATTAAAAAAAGAAAACTCAGTTATTACACAAGTTAAATGCTTACTGAGATGTGGGATCAGCAGCTTCCTCAAGCCAGGTTAGTAGGATCGCATGAGGATTTCAGGGAGATGGTTTCTCGAGTACAAGGTAGTCATTGTCAAGAGGATTTGGAAAATTTGTTTATGATTGCTTGGGCATGCTGGTATAGAAGGAATCAATGGGTGTTTGAAGAAAAATAGTTGAAACCAGAAGAGGTAATGAATCATGCTATTTGTTTGCACAAGTCTTACAAGGCAGTGAGAGGCCTTAATCATAGCAGTATTCAGAGAATGACTAAGTGGCAATTACCTCCACAAGGAATGACAAAGCTTAATGTGGATGGACCAATTTTTCATGCTGATGGCAGTGTAGAAGTAGACCTTATTTTAAGAGATTGGGAAGGAAAGGTGCTACTGGCTGTTAGTAAAAAAGAGGCCGCAGTGATGGAGCCTCTAGAGATTGAATTAATTCCTCTTGGTTTGCAGTCTTTAAGCATTGAGACAGACTCCTTGATTCTGGCTCAAGAGCTATCAAAAGCTGAACTACCAAACTCTATGTTTGGAAATGTGGTGGCAGATATAAAGCAAATGCAGTCCAGAATACCAAATTGCTCGATTGTGCATGTCAATAAGGAAGCAAATGAATCAGCACACAGACTAGCAAGATTTGCAAGAACTGTTAGTGATACAAGTGTATCGTGGGAGTCTATTCCCCCTAGTGTTCAACAAGTCCTATGGACTGATTTAATTTTGTACTGATGTTTGGTGATTAATGAAAGTGGTTTTTCCTATAAAAAAAAATAAAAATAGATATAGTTTTGAATCGGTTAGAACTAGCTCAAATCGGTCTAGAATTGTATAGAAACAATCAAAATCAGTCTAAATCAATCGATTGAAGCAATTCAATAAACGATTTAAAAAATTTAACAAATATCAATAAAAATGAAGTCTGTCTTTCATTTAAAATTTTTAAATAAAAAGTAAACCAATGGTCTAGAATTATGTTAATTTAAATGAAAAACATAATTCATTTTTTTTACAAATTTTAAAAATTAAAAAATATATACATTTTATAGATATTTGTTAAATATGATTGTCAAATAGTGGGTTTCACTAATAAAGATTAATAGTTGTTTTTACATTTTTTAAAGGTGGGGTACACTTTTTTACAAGGACTTGGATGGGACTTGTCTATTTGAGGTTTGTACAAATCATTTTTCTTTTTATAACGTGTACCACAACCATTTGCGTTGACATATTAGATCGATGTGCAAATAACAAAACTCAATATGATGTATACTTACCAACAGCGATCTTGTTCACTAATCTTTGATTCAAAGCACATCCTTTACCATCTTTTCTTCCGTCTCCTCTGTGCCACTTTGGGCAAGAGCATGTATAATTCCCTTATGTATTAGAACATCTCTTTTGTGATGTGCAATTATTGAGATCTGGATGCAAACACTCATCAACATCTGCATGGTGAACAGCTTCGAAAGGTAAAAGAATATATATAAGATCAGAAGATTTTGAAAATCCTTTCACAAAACTTATAAATAATCCTTCAATAATTTATTGAATAAGCTACTAATTAGATGTGTAGTAATGCATGTAGTACGTACGTACCTTTGCAACCCTGACGGAGGTATGGATTCCCGTCACAATTACTCTCCATGGAATACCGCGTATGAAGAGGATATATAATATTACATTAAATTTGCTGCAGAAAGTCTGTCTTCTACAACATGTCAAGTTTTCTAAGGCAGCTTTGATAAGGTCCAATCAGTTTCTCAGTTGATGAAGATTAGGTAAGCCCAATTGATTTGAAAATCTCTCCACCTCTCCCCTTTTTTCTTGTAACCATTATACTTTTTAATATTCGTACACTACAAACCATAAAAAAACTCAATTTGCATCCTTTCTCATTATACTTTTTTATTAGTAAGATCTTTACAAAAAAAATTGCAAATCTTTCGTTTTCTGACCAAAATATTCACTGTATTGACATCATTTATATTTTTTGGGATTAATTTTTTGGGGGAACATCATCAGTTCCAAGCGTGTAGTTGGTGTGTTTTTATTAATACATTGCCATGACTATCATCTATTCACACACATTGTTTTTTCCTAGCTAGTTCTTGGTGAACAAAAGAAAACCTCTGCACTATTAATTATTGACTGAAAAGTATCAAGAACAAATTAGAAATGCGTCACTCCAGTTGAACTTATCAAAAGTACTTACAATAGTCTGGGTCTCACATTAACGCACATCATTACCTTAAAAGATGTGGCATCTTGGATATATAATTTACTACAACCGGGAGCAAATATGTGGAAGACTAGGCCAAAGTCACCGGGGACGGTTGTTGAAAAGCTATTTTCATAAATCGTTTACATGATGATAACCTCTTAGTTTTTAAGAAATAAGAGTATAAAATACATTTTGAAGCAACGAGGTAGGTTCCTTAATAAGTCCGGTTTGGACGGACCGAAACCAGTCAGTTCGGTCCCTTTTTTTGTCTGGACCGAAATTCTTACACACTCTAGTCCTACTTGTAAAGGTCCGTATCAGGAGGGGGGTTCGTAGAGTTACTTCCTATTACCCGAAAATCATCTCCCAACAACGCATATATATATATATATATTTATATACGCTAGAGACTCCATGAAGAATAGTCTTATTGTTCAAAACAAAAAAAACCTTGTTTCTCTACAAGGACATCAATGAAACATTCTGACATAATTAATCAACAACTGCTAAAAGTCTTAATAAAAGTGTCAACATCCCAATAAACCAAATTAATAGAATCAATCAAATCTACTGAATAATAGTCTCCAATAATCTTAGTACTTATCCCCCTACACTAAACAATCTTGTTTATGCTTTTTATTCTTAATCTTTAGCTCAAACATCCAAATCATCTGAAAATATTGTGAAGATAACGGGTGAGTTATCAACAATTCAAAAAGCAGTGAACATATACTAGTATGTAAACATGAGCAATTTACAAAATAAAAAATGCAAAACAACACATATTAGTTAGCCTAATGCAGAACAAAACATATTATCAAAATATCAAAGCGACAATTTCATATACAAAAGTCATTTGGCATAGCAATACTGAACATCATCATATCAGAACAGAATCATCATATCGAAACAGAGACCATGTTTAACTCTGTGGTAGAGTTGTGCTATCCCCAATGGCCAAATCTAGCAAAAACAGAATAAATCTTCCCATTATCATTCTCGGAGTCCCGAGTATGCATATAGAAAAGACTACATAGAAAACTATATTAAACAAAAATGTTGGTACCAACACAATAACATAATCATAATTAGAGATTTTGGATCAGAAACAAAACAGAAGCAGAATATCATGCCAAAGGTTTTTTTTAGATGTAATAATTCATCAAAATCGGAGTTATGAACAAATACAAATCACATAATCACAGGCAAAATTTCAAACTTCATACTCGCTCTTTTTGCATAGTTTAAAAACATGCCAAAAATTTGCTAATGTCTATAATAGTCATGACAAAAATATCTTTCTCTTTTCTTATTCAGATACAATGAGTAATGTAGAACAAAATGACCAAGGTTTTTTCCAATGTTCCATAACAAAAGCATGCAAATGTTTTCATAAAATCAATCTCAATCCATTCTTTTTTATGCAAAGTCTAGTATGAAAACACCGCTTACCTGACTTTCGTGTATTATCTATATTTTGAATTCACTTCTAGCCGAATCATAATAACCTAAATCACATGTTAAAAATCAACACAAGCACAAAAACCTAACTAATATAAGTTCCATATTCCTACACTAGAATAAAACGATCCTAGAAGCAGATAAGTTTATAAACAGTTCAAAAACCGTGTCAACCAAGCCTCACTTACTGCAAACATGTCAATTAAACACAAGCATCATACAATCACAACGTGTCCAATATAAACAGCCACGAATATCAATCCTAAATAACTAACTTCAACCCAAACAACCATTATCATACATTCCTCTATCTACTTAACATAATCAGGAGAACTCCTAAAATAACAATCCAATATGAAAAACCACACAACCTACAAGTTCTATCATTTAAATATATTTTCATAATTTTTTCCGGCAACCACCAATCATTCCTATCATACACGTTACAATAAAAAAATGAGCCTAATACTTTAGTTATCATACCTAATCTCGTTGGTAGCCTATGGAATTAGTGAGCGGAGCAACGTTGTCCAGAAACGTAAACATTTCCCTCTAAACTATCAAACAACACTAATATTTAAGTTTTGTATTTGGGAATGACGCGCGATGGAATAACTCAAACCGAACAAGTAGAAGAAAGAAAATTACCTAAGCGGTTAGAGGCGTATGTCACCTTCATTGGCCTAAGTTAATCACTACTCAATCTTGGTAGGAGAGTGCTACTGTGAAAGGGAAATATGAGGGTTTGGTGGGAAAATATGCAAAAGTTAGTATAAATTAATAGGAAAAAAAGTCTGATCTCATGACAGCAATCTAACATGTCTAGATTAGTGACAATAGTACAGAAACAGAATCTAAACAAGAACATTTGAAGCAGAGAAACCAGAAAACATTATATGCAAAACAACACATGGAAAACTTATGAAAACAACATTATATGCAACATGGTATCCCGAAAAAAGATATATGAAGAAACTCCTGTCATCTCCCACCATCAAAGGCTACCATCGTATGGTCCTTCATGCTATCATATACAACACTGCTTTTAATAGCAACATCATATTTATAAGAATTGGATGTCTCCCCCAGCAAGTACTCTTTCTCTTCTGAATTAGAACCAATGTTAACCCAAGAGTGCTTGTCAATCTTTCTTAAACCTTCCAGTTCAGCTGCTACTTCCTTCATGGTAGGCCTATCTTCCTCTTTCAAATTGATGCACCTCCTTGCAAGTTTAGCCACTTCCTTCAGCTGCATCTCATTTCTTTCAGTCCCTAGATTCTGCTCAAGAACTTCAAATAGTCTATCCTCTTTAATAGCATAAAGAAAATACATAGCCAGACTTCTCTCTTCCTCAGGCCTATCAAATGAAAGTGCCTTTTCTCCGGTTAGTAACTCTATCAGGATGACACCAAAGCTATAAACATCACTTTTCTCAGTCAATTGGCTAGTTTGCATATATTATGGGTCTAAGTATCCAAGAGTTCCTTGCATCAATGTAAATACTTCTATTTGGTCTAATGGAATCAATCTTGAAGCTCCAAAATCAGACACTTTAGCTGTGTAATTATCATCTAGTAATATGTTTGAAGACTTGACATCTCTATGAATTATAGGTGGAGAGGTTGCACAGTGCAGATAAGATAGTGCCTCTGCTGTTTTTGCAGCTATCTTAAGACGAGCCTCCCATGAAATTCGTAAGGACCTATCTTTATGATGTATGTGCTCGAAGAGCATGCCTTGGGAGATGAATTCATAGACTAGTAAAGGAACTTCTATCTCCAAACAACAACCTAGGAGTTTAACAACATTTCTATGGTTAATTTGAGAAAGTAAAAGCACCTCGTTGATGAATTGCTCAATTTGGCTCTTATCCACAAGTTTGGACTTCTTGATTGCCACAACTCTATTATCGGATAAAAATCCTTTATAAACTATGCCAAATCCACCTTTGCCAATGATTAGATTCTCATGATAATTGTTGGTAGCCTTTTTGAGTTCTTCTGCACTAAAAATCTTGGTTGTTTCAACGGAATTTTGTCTTGAGAGTTGTTGACGTACAATCACACCACCATTTTGGCGAAAGAATCTTTCTCTAAGCTTGATTAGCTTTCTTTGCTTGATTATCAAATACATCCAAGAGCTAGAGACCAGAAGTACTATAAAGCCTACACCACTAGCTGCAATGGAAAGAAACAAAGTATTATTAATTATGAGCCTCAAGCCATTGTGCATCATTCACAATCATCTGCACATTCCAAAAACATATTTAACCAACACCTCCCATTACAATAAACTTTGTGTACTTACCAATGGCAGTCTTGATCACTAGTCCGAGTTTCAACGTGCATGATTCACCATCTTTTCTTCCGTTCCCACTGTGCCATTTGGGGCAAGAACATGTATAATTTCCTTCTGTGTTAATGCATCTCTTTGGTGATGTGCAATTATTGAGATTTTCGTTTAGGCACTCATTAACATCTGCAGATCGAACAGTTTGAGATGGAATTAAGCCCAAGTTTAAGAAAACGAAACCGAAAACATGTTATCAAAATGAAAAATTTTGTCATTAAAATTTTGATTTTCAGAAGCTTCTTAGACGTGGGTAGTAATCAAGTACCTTTGCAACCAAGTGGGAGATAGGGGTTGCCGTCGTAACCCTTTTTGCACTGGCAACGATATCCATAGCCGTTTTCAGGATCATCACATGTGTTGCTCCCTCCACATATGTAATCAGGCTTGAGTTAAGCATACTTACACCTTTCCTTACCGATCGTCCAATCAAGTACCATCGGAATGGTTCTACTAATTTGGAGACTGGAAAGATAAACGGAGGAGAAATTGAAGAGTTTTTTCTTAACAACGAAAGCATAGCTGTAGGGATTGAAGTTTGATACTTTTGTGTGATTATAGAAGCTATGTACTTCCAAAGTCATATTGCTCACTCTTTCCGGGATCTCTACCTGGCAACAACCAATTCCAGAGCAAGTCCCATTCAAAACATTGCTTTGATTCTGGCAAATGGACATGCAGCCCATGGAGAAGTTTCCATTGTTCTGGTTACCCGTAAGGTATGCATATGTATCGCAGTCAACAGCAGCGAACACGTTTTGGGTGCTAGAAATCGTGAAAGTGGAGGAGCTTAGCAGAGAGGGCCACCAAAAGTTTGTCGAAAGCATGCCCGATTCATTGTAACAAATGTTGGTAGTGAACATCAAGATGTCAAGGTGGCCTTGTAAGGAAATGCTCTAAACAACAAGGTTTCCCATCAATGGTTGGTGTCGGCCTGCCAATTTGGTATAATTGATGAAAAAGCTCTTACTTCCATTTAGGTAACAAACATGAGCTGTGCCAAATGGAAATGGAATTTCAACATCTCCACACCGGTTAGGGCAGTTAGGGAGGGCTGATCCATTAGGTTCTGCTACTGCAAGTGTTGCAGTTGCCATTCCAGATAATAATATTATGCCTCCCCATATGAATTGCACAAGCAGCCTATTATAAGCACCCATAATTGCCACCACTACTACAATATCGCAATTACCAAAAAACATAGAAGGAGAGATAGAAATGAACAAATTGCTTCATGGGTTTGAAAATGCTCTTAATTCACTCTCTTTGAGCCTTCAGATTAAGAAATTTCTTTATATATAGTACAATATCTCAATTACCAAAAAAAAAGAGGGAGAGATAGAAATGAACAAATTGTGTCGTTTTCAGATATATGTTTATATCTTCAAGTTGGATGAATGAAAACAACTCATGTTGTCATTGAGAAGGACATGAATAAGAAAGTAGTGGTCATTGAGATGACATAAATAAATAAAGGAAAATACTTTAGCCACAAAAACTCACAAAATGATGTAGTTTGATATGATACATCAGATTGTAAAGTTATTTTTATTATAAAGTAGATCTAACAGATCACATGAAGCCACGCCAGTTTATGAGTTTATTTTGTGTAATCTAGCTCTTTGTGTCTGTAGCAGTAAATAAAAGTAGTTATATGTGGCCATATATATGATGTATAGTAAGAAGATTTCATTTACATATTTTTCAAACCTGTCATTTGCACTGATTTATTTTTTTTAAACCTAACGATAAAATGTGCCTGAATAAATGCAAAAATAATTTCACAAGTCAACTGCCTTTTAAAGTCGTGTTTTGTAATTTGTCTTGTAACTCCCCTGCTTACGACTATTCAAAATATTTCTACAAGAATAATCAACTAGAAGGAACCATTCAAATGCAATTTCTATTATATATTCATTTCGGCAAAATTACTATATTTTTTTAAGAGTAATGCTATAAACCACACTTTATTCTTATTATGTAAAATGTGACACTTTTATTATCAATCTTTGAATGATCTGTTATTTTTTTAGAGAGCAAATATAAAAATTCGTGAGCAATGCCATCTCATCATAGTGGAATGAAAGTGAGATGTGAGCTAGCATGGTGTATAGATTTTTTTAAATATAATCTATGGAGCAGTATAATTAGTTAGGCCTATAGTAGGTAGAACTTGTGGAGTTTCCCGGAAATTCAAGTTCTAAAATGGGCTAGTAGTCCAACTATTGGAACGGTCAAACTTAATATTAATGGGAATTGTTTTGAAATTTTGGAATTATTTGGAGGAGGTGGGGTCATTAAAGATGCTGAAGGAAAATTTTTGGTTGGTTTTTCCTCACATTATGGTAAAAAGAAAAGAAAAAGATTACCCAAGTAAAGGTAAGTACGGTTTATGTTGAGTACGTACGTAGCTGACTTTGGAGATTAAAATTTAAAACAGACACCCTTTTCTCTCTTACTTTGTATTGATTTAATACTCCAATTTTTTAATTAATTATTTCATGTCACTCATTCCCAAAATAAAGTATAAATCAAAGAACATACATGCAGGCGAAACTAGGATTTGGTGCCGGGGGCAATTCGCAAAGTGTGTCCTATATAGAGATAAATAGTACTGACATTTAATATAGTAAAGTGTGTCACCGACATTTAACATTAACCATATAAGGTAGCTATATGGAAATAAACTAAATTATTAAAGCCATCAATCTAAACCTCTCACTTGAGCTTCATCGGACTCAAGTAAACGATAAAAATTAAGATAGAAATAGCTATGTGAGATTTGTTGAAACAAATGATAAAAATTAGCTATGTGATTTTATCTTTGCTTTCACGCCTAATTGTTAATTTTATGGTAGTGTGTATATATATGTGTGTGTGTACTTACTAACAAAACTAATCCAAATTAATAAGTTGGCTAGCTAGTGGAAGACTTGAAAAGAGACTAAAATATTTTCTTGCCTCTTATGAGATGTGAAAAAAAATGATAATGTGAGATTTTATCAGTAACAAAAAATAGGTGTAAGTATGAAAAAGTTGTTGAAAAATTAAAAGAAACCTAGACACACTCCATCAAGATAGCATTTAGGCCTCGTTTGGGGATGAGATGGAATAAAAATTTTGTAAATAGTAGTGAGAATAGTTAGTGAATAGTAGTAAAATAATTAAGATGTTCTATTAATTTTGGGAAATGAGAGAGAAAATGTTAAATAAAGTTATTATAAAGTTAAAATATTGTTAAAATATAATTTTTTAATATTATTATTGTTTTCAAATATGAAAAAGTTGAATTGTTTTCTTTGTTTTGTTTGGAAAATTAGGAAATTTGTAATAATTATCATGTATAGATCATATGAAAAAGTTAAATATTTAAAATTGAAAAGTGTTTGTATTTTTAGTGATGTTTGGGAAGGAAATTATGAAAAAAAATGAGATGAAATGAGATAATTTATATTTTAAAATGAAATCTTAATCACAATAAATTCATTTTAAACCACAGACAAAAAATAGATAAATAAATTCATTTTGCACCATTTCTTTCATTCACATTTAACCATGCATTAAGATTGTACCGGGTTGCATCTTTTTCATTATATAAAAAAGCTAGATGGTATCTAGTTCGTCCTTTCAGCCCTCAGTATATGATCTTTATTATATTTTTGGCCTTCCAACTATTTATCTTTAACTTTCTAGGAAGAGAAATGTTTGGCCATGTTATAAGAAATTTACTCAATTATGTAAGTTTCGTCTGCATAGAGATCCAACATATCGCATTAAACCATGTCATTGTTTAATTACTAGATCTTTGTTTAAATCTAGACTCTTTCAATTATAAAATATCAATTTAACATGTCAATTTGTAAGAACTGCTTGCTAATTGCTGCCTAGGGAACTTACTCTAATTTTCTGTGTGTTTTCAAATAACATAATTATTGACTCCAAGGGGTGGCGTAATAGTTTTGAAGCGAGCCATATAAACCGGACATCTTGGATTTGAAAATGCTCTGCATTTACTCTCTTTGAGCCATCGGATTAGCTGGGAATATTATATTTTCTCAATATCTCAATTACCAAAAGACACAGAGGAGAAGATAGAAATCATGAACGAATTGCGTCGTGTTCAGATATAATGTTTATATCTTCAAGTTGGATGAATGAAAACAACTCATGTTGTCATTGAGAAGGACATGAATAAGAAAGTAGTGGTGATCATTGAGATGACATGAATAAATAAAAGTAGTCATGTGTGACCTGCATATATATGACGTGTAGTAAGAAGATTTCATTTACATACTTTTCAAACCTGTCATTTGCACTGATTTTTTTTTATTAAACCTAACGATAAAATATGCCTGAATAAATGCAAAAAATAATGTCACATGTCAACTACTGCCTTTTATAAAGTCGCGTTTTGTAATTTGTCTAGTAATTCCCCTTCTTGAGACTATTCAAAACATTTCTATAAGAATAATCAACTAGAAGGAACCATTCAAATGCAATTTCTATTATATATTCATTTCGACAAAATCACTATATTTTGTTAAGAGTAATGCTATAAACTACACTTTCTTCTCATTATGTAAAATGTGATACTTTTATCATCGATCTTTGAATGATCTTTTAATCTTTTAGAGAGAAAATATAAAAAATAGTAAGCACTGGCATGACTGAGTACCATCTCTTTGGTTACCTTCATGCCCCTTTCTGTGATACGACAATAATTTCCACCCTCCATAGACAATATAACCACCTTTGATTCTATTAAAAGGTGTTTAAGAGTCCCCATCATATAAACACCCTCCCAAAGCTATATATATACACCTTTCACCGGATCAAACTTCCCATCGTTGGAGTGAGTCCCCGAAAAAATAGATCAATGCGACGAAAAAAATCAGACTACTCAAGAACTCAGTTGCCGGAGATGTAGCCGGCTTCAGAAGTCCCTTGTAGGAGTCGTCAAACTTGTCTGTGTAGGTGGATGTGCCGGAAACACCGATCAGCCGCTTGAGGGAATGACGAAAATACAGCGCCGGAACACAGATCTAGCAAAAAAATGTGTCGTCGGCAGCCTACCAACGCCAAACGACCTTTGGCGAAGTCGTCGGGGGCCAACGATCATGTCTGTGCCGGCTGTGCAAAGACACTCGCTGAGCTAGAGGAAATGGGTGCGTATCGGTGTTACTGTCTATGCGAGAGAGAGGTGGAGGCAAAGTCACAGGGATGGGGGCTATGGTTAGAAGGGTCGACGGCGTTACTATCAGTGGGACGGCAATGGAAAGTTGAAGGGGACGGCGACGGGGATGGAGGTTAGGGTTTTTTTTTTTTTTAAGAATAATAAATGAACGAGACAGAAACAACCGGGTATTGAATGATTGTGAAAACATTAAATTATGTTATTTGAATTTATCTTGACGACCTTGTACAGGAAGAATTATGGATTAAGTTTGAAGAAGATGAAAGTTATATTTTATTTTGTGATCTTTGGAGAATATATTTGTGTTGGGAATTTTGATAATACTTGACAGTAGTAACTCTCCGACCCCTTCAGGTACGGGGCGATACATCAACAATTTCTTGATAGATCTTTCTTATATATCATCAATTATTACATACTCCATCCACCTCATGATTTTTGGTCCCTTTTTCAATATCACTCGTGATTACATTTTTCTTTTATTTTATTTTATAAAATAAATTTATAAATTGACATGAGTATAAAGTCATGTTAACTTTTATAAAATTTCTTTATGATAAAATATTTCTCTAAAAAAATTATATGGAGTGATTCATCTTGCTTTTGAAAGACACATATGGATGAACTATTAGACCAGTTAGCTTCCCCAGGCTTTTTGCTAGTTAAAGGAGGACGACGTGATTTGCTTTCAAGGAACTTAGAAGAATGTTCCCACTTCGAGAATTTACCCAAAGTCTACAGCAAAGCATTGACTTTTCTAGAAAGTATAATTCTTTCAACCCCAAACACTAATATTTAAGTTACATTAATAAATCAACCCATAATCCACAAATAAAAACTTAGAACACATGTTTAAATTAGGACGACTTTCAAAGCGGACACCTAATATTTAAGTCCATGGACTTGCTCACATGTGCGTACAAAAGCTCTCAATAATGCAAAGCATACCTTAAGAGCAGACTTTGAACATACAAAAAGATCTATGTGGAGAAAACTTAAAACACTGCATGCAAAGAGATCGAAATCTACCATCATCCATTGATTTGGAGGAAGATACTTGCTGATTGAGGCTTTTAAGGACTAATGGATTATTTGCCATCATTTGTTGGTTTTAGTGCTTGATTTCCCATACTATCAAATGGTACTTGTGGAAGAATAGCCAACACCAACATCAATGCTTAAAGAGTACTGGGTGGATGCACTAAGCAAATACTCTGTCTCTGTGTTGAGATTAGCTTCTTTCCTTGTTTGCTTTTCTTTACCTCTTGGTCCATCCAGCATCACCACCACCTCCTTCACAGTAGGCCTATCATCTCTTTCGCACATTTCAAGGCTTGAAGCTTTTTGTGATATTTTTACTGCCTCCAACTCCATTGAGACTTCTTTCATCGTAGGTCGTTTCTTTCCATCCAAGTTCAGGCACCTTTTTGCAAGGTTTGCGACTGCAATAAGCTCTTCTTCTACAGCTTCCTTCAGAATTCGTTTATCAAGAATATCAAACAAATTGTTTTCTTCCATCGAGTAAATAAAATACATGGCTAAACTTTTGGCTTCTGGTGCCCTTGTCAAAGAGATAGCTTTTTCTCCTGTTAAAAGCTCAACAAGGACAACACCAAAACTATAAACATCACTCTTTTCTGTAAATTGACTTGATTGAAAATACTCCGGATCCAAGTATCCAAAAGTTCCATGCACTAGTGTAGTCAAGTGAGTTTGATCAATAGCAACGGATCTTGAAGTTCCAAAATCTGCTACTTTTGCTCTGTATTTATCATCTAAGAGAATGTTCGTTGACTTAATGTCTCGATGGTAAATGGGTAATGAAGCTGCTGAGTGTAAATAGTAGAGAGCTCCTGCAATTTCTGTGGCAATTCGTAAGCACATATCCCATGTTGGTGGAAACTCCTCGTTTTGATCACTTAGATATTTCGAGAGAGTTCCATTAGGAACAAATTCATACACTAGTAAAGGCACTTCTGTCTCCAAGCAACAACCTAGTAGTTTAACAATATTCCTATGATTAATTCGTGAAAGAACGACAACTTCATTAATGAATTCTTGAAGCTTTCCTGCATCAGTTATCTTTGACTTTTTCACAGCAACAATTCTTCCATCGTCTAACATACCTTTGTAAACAGTGCCTTGTCCTCCTTGACCGAGTATTCTGTTAACATTAAAATGGTCAGTGGCTTTCTCCAAGTCCTTTGAATTAAACAATTTCGTGTTCTCAACATTCAATTCACTTTGAGATATTTGCTGTTGTAACAACAGTCTGCCATTTCGTTTAAAGAACTCCTTCCTACGTTCAATCATTTTCCTTTTCTTTACCACTTTGTATGACACCCCTCCACCAATAAGTAGAAATAACACCCCAAGGCCGCCTGCACTAGCACCTGCTTAACTCAATAAAAATATAGGAAAATCATTACGCCTCACAGTTGGGATATTTATATATATTATTAATAGGATTTATATTTTCTAAGTAGAAATCAGTGAGGTTTGGAAATAAAATTCTTATAAATGTACGTACCTACGTACCCCATGCAATGCTGCTGATCTTATTATTATTATTATTATTAGATTGGCCAACTATAGGCCTGCAATCTGTTCCATCTATCCTCCCGTCGCCTTTGTATCCCTTGGGACAAGTACATATGTAATTTCCATCAGTGTTGGTGCATGTTGCATCGGCATTGCAAAGTTTCCAAAGACCCTTGCACTCATCAATATCTGAAACACAGTAAATATATATAGCCGGCCGTCACAAGAAATTTCAATGTTTCCTACAAACTTAAAAAAAAAAAAAAAAAAAAAGTATGAGGATGTATGTAAAACCATTTGAAATGTGTTGTATCAATAAATATGATTAGGAATAATAAGACCTTGATAAAGGATAGCATCACTCTAGAGCAAATTAATAACCATTCGGCAAGCTAAACTGAGCCTAATTAAATGAACTATTAGATAAAAACGAAGGTATAAGATCATTTACCTTGGCAACTCTCAGGTGATCCATCAGGAAGGTATGGGTTCCCTTGGTAACCTGGCGAGCAATTGCAACGATAACCAGGGCCGTTGGTGGAATCGTTACAATAACTATGCATTGCCTTACATGCGTAGCTTCCCTTATTTTTCTTAGCATCTTTGCATGTCTTATTTCCAATTGCCCAATCAAGCACCACGGGTACAGTCGTCGTATTCATTAAGTTTACGAAATCTAAGGAGGAAAATTTGTATGCTTGTTCATCCGAAATAAAGCCGTAACCACATCGATGTTTGCCTGATCCAGGTAAGGTGTCGTTGTTCAAGCTCCGAACATTCAAAGTATACACCGTTGCTCCTTTTGGGATAGAAGTCTGGCAACAGCCAATGCCAGAGCAAGACCCGTTAACCACGTGGAAATTTTGGTCACAGAATGATAAGCATCCAGTGGTGAAGTCCTTCAGTCCCACTGAACCTTGAATATACGTATAAACGCCACAACCAACACTAGTGATCATGTTCCTCGTTTCTAAGATGCGAAAACTTGACAAATTAAACAAGGCAGAGATGCGTGTGTAGCCCACCTCGGATTTGGGGAGGCAAGCACTATTTTTGGTCAGATTGCAAGGTTTAGTATTTTCGGAAATAGTGCCTTCGAGGAAATTGTAGCCTTTGTGATGTCGAAAGGGGCGTTTGCAAAGGAGGGCTACGGGGTTTGGGACTCGCAGTTCACCATTTGGTACTGATATGTGCACCACAGGTATATCACCATCCAGAAATGGTTTTGGAGGAGAGGACGTGTGGTTACACGTGATGAGAAAAGGTTTGTCAAGGTAACAACCCTCGCTTGTTCCAAACGGGTAGGGGATTTTAATTTTTCCACACATACGTTCGCAAATTGAGTTCGGAATAGATGCTGTTGTTGCTGCTAAAATTACGACCCCAAGTAGCAATTGTTGCAGAAGCTTTCCACGCAAATCCATGGCTTTCCTTTCCGGGACTCTACTGTTTGCGCTGCATACAACTGTAAATGGTTTCCTCTATATGAATCAATTAGGTACCATTAGCGAGACTTGGTATGAGTACTTAGAGTTCTCATCCAACTTAAAAACGCAAGAAATACATGTGTCTTGCATACAAGCAGCTTGAATATTCTTATATATATGCATGGTTCTTTAAGAAATATATGAATACATATATTAACAATGATTTAATAGCCGAAGAATATTGTACAAGCAATTGGAACTTGAAAGCCAGCCCAGATAAAGGCACCAAGCTCTCTTAAGATCTCTAACCAGAGAGCCTAGACAGACATAATTAACATATGATATAGAGACTAATGGCGAAGAGTACTAACAAGGAGTGGTTGATTGAGCTGCATAATTGCATATTTTATCTATTTAAAACCAATAATTTTTAATTGTTTTATTATTTTATCATTGGTTTTAGATGGATAAATTGATTAAGAGGCATAAATCCAAGTTGTGAATTAAATTGATTAAAAGCATAGTTTATGCTTGATTTTATAACTTGTGATTTATTTGGACAATAATTTCTCATGCACAACACACTTTTAATATTTTATTTTCATCTCTTGTTTAATTTTATTTATTTTAGTTTCTTTATCTTATTTTATTTTATTTTATTTGTCTAGTTCTATTTTTATTATTATTTATTTTTGCTTGTTTAATTTTTATTTTATTTTATTTTATTTTATTTTATTTTATTTTATTTTTCTTTTATTTTATTTTTTTTTATTTTTTTTATTTTCTGCGCTGGCTAAACGACATGTCGTTTGCTCAGCAGACCAAAACGACATGTCGTTTTGAGATATAAGTTTCTGCCGTCTGAGCTAAACGACGTGCCGTTTTGTCTAAAACCAAAACGACATGTCGTTTTGTCCATGAGTTCGTTTAAACGTCTAAAGCTAAACGGCGCCGTTTTGTCTAAAGACCAAAACGACGCCGTTTTTCACCTTGATCATTTCTACCGTTTGGACTAAACGACGCCGTTTTGTCTACAGACACAAACGACGTCGTTTCGCGTCGTCTTCAACCTCTCGCCCGAGTCGTCTTCAACCTCCAGCCGTGCGTTTCCACGCCGTGCACAGCGCTCCTCCGCGTCACCATGTTCCTCCGCCGGCCACCAGAAGCCCCAGACAACGCCGGCGGTCATTTCCTCCACCCCATGCACGGCGGAGAGCCGTCCGACGCCACGGCAGAACTGTCTGAGACTCCGCAGCACCGCAGCACAGCACAGCGCCACCGTGGGCCATCCTCCGCCCACCTTCAGCCACCAGAAGTCACCAGACGACGCCGGAGATCCATTTCCGCCGCCCAGTCAAGCCCAACCACCTCCGCCAGCTTTCCGAAGCAGAAGCAGAGGAAGCAGAAGCAGAGGAAGCAGAAGCAGAGGAAGAAGAAGAAGGAGAAGCAGTGGCCGAGCTGCTGCGACGCGAGAAGAAGAAAGAAGAAAGAAGAAGAAGAAGAAGAAGGACGCTGCCGAGCTGGGCGACGCACGCGGAAACAGAGGAAAACAGGCCGACGCGAGAAAAGAAAGAAAAAAAAAAAGAAAAGAAAGAAGGCAGCTGCGACGAAACGGAGAGAAGAAGAAAAAAAAATGAAAAGAAAGAAATGATACGCTGGAAAAGCAGAAGAAAAAAGAGAAGAGAAACGGACGGGCCGATGAACGTGCGATGCTGGACGAAGAGAAATAGAAACGAAAAAAGAAAGAAAAGAAATGAAGAAGATGCCGAAGCTGGGCGACGCGGGAGGAAAAAGAAAAGAAAAGAAAAGAAAAAGAGAAAAAGAAGAGCTGGCCGAACGTGGGCTGTGGGGAAGAAAGAAGAAAAAAGAAAAAGAAGAAGAAGGAAGCAGGCAAGCACATGGGACAGCTACACACGCACAGCGCGGGCAGTTTCATTTTGAAGCCTATAAAAGGCTTGGAGGCAGATGAAGAGAAGGAAGCTGAGGTTAGAAGCTCCGTAGGGTAGAGTAGGAGTAGTGCAGATTTTAGGAGAAAAATGTAGATGAAGTGAGGGAGTTTGGTGATGCAGTTGAGAGCCTAATGGACCAACTGTGTTATCAAACTGTTCTCCTTTATCTGCAGTCTCCACTTTTTTTTTTTTTTATTTTAATTTATGTCATTTATTTTTATGCACTTTAAATTAATGTCATTTATTTTTCAGCACTTTTATTTTACTGCACTTTTATTTCACAGTCTTTTATTTTACTGTCCTTTATTTTCTGCAATTTACTTTTCTGCACTTTAATTTCCAGCACCTTTATTTTAATGTCATGTAATTTTCTGTTATTTATTTTCTGCAATTTATTTTGATGCAATTTAATTTTCCAGTGAATTTAAATTCCAGTCCTTTAATTTCCAGCAATTTAAATTCACTGTCTCGCACTTTAATTTCTTAAATTTTCACTGCGAACTCAAACAACCAAATCAACAAAATGAATCTGGTTTGCGACCAATAAACTTTCTTTTCACTGCACTCTTCCATCCATTGTAAATATCATCACTTTTTATTTTTATTTTCTCATCGTAAATATTCCCACCATTTTTCACGAGTTTATTTTTAGCACTTTCCCTGTGGAGACGATCTAGGAATTCGTTCCTAATTACTACGCGACACGCTCCTATACTTGGGATAGCCTTTGTGCTGCTCATTTCCGAACAAGTCAGTGGCCTGTACGTACATCGAACAAAACATACAGAGCAAAGCAAACAGACCATGCATGTACATTAATCCGTAACACCAAATCAGGATAACACAGTTGATCATATATAGGAACAAACATGCAGCAGCCTGATTAATAGGATGATAATTGGGAAGAACAAACATGCAGCTCGAGTTGTAGATCATGAGATCATCAGAAACAAATAAAAACACAATCAGTTATAACCTGCCAAAAACAGCAAGGAACGGTAATGTTCCAAATACAGTTTAATTAGTCTCCATTTTCAGGGAAGTAAACGGCATTTTTTTTCTTGAGCAGTACAGGGGAAAATTATCTGAGAAGTAGATAGGTTTCTTGATAGTAGGTCTATGAATATGCATCACCTCTCCCACTTGAGCACAATATATAGAATTATTAGTCACTTCCTTCAGCTGCCCCGCTTTCTCTTGATCATTTGTTCTACGCCTTTCTTAAGAACTTGAAACAATATATTCTTCTTTAAAGAAGAAAGATATACATATATAGACTTGTGATCTCCTCTATCGAATTACTAAGTTATGTTTTTTTCCCTCTTGGTACGTTCGTGGTTCTAGCTAAGGGATCTTTAGAAATTTGTGTGTAGCTGGTAGCTGGAAAGTGCCTTTCTTCCACTGTGAACAAGTGTGAAAGGACTTCTTGACGTTTCTAATTATTGGAAACCACGTGGAAAAAGGGAGAAAAATAACAGAAAATGAAAATACGGGTCGAAAAAGCAAATTATTTTGACCCCAGAGGTTTGCAAAAGCTAGCAAAATAAACTCAAAAAGAGAGCTAATTCCCCAAATAATTGTGGACTATAAAGTAACTATCCCATGCAAGTAACTAAGCAATATTTAAGGTGAAGCCAATACACATTTATACTCCAATTATGGAATGTTTTATTCTTTATGTATCAAATAATCAAAATTAAAAAAAAAATTGGCCTTTAATTAAAAAAAAGAGACACATAGTACTCGTATCGAACTTCAGCCGCGAAGATCATCAATAAAAAATGTGAGGTGTACACAATAATGGCGGTCGAATAAAAGTGAGATAATGTATCAGTATTAATTAATAATCTCGAGTATAAAGTGTAAAAATTCTAGTACTATTTAAAAAAACAACGAAAACAGAGAAATTAAGCAAAAAAATGAATGCCATCATGTTAATTTTTGACAGGCAAGGCAAAAGATTCCCACAAGTACTCTGCTTTCATTGTGCTGCAGACAGCTTTAAGTGGCCTCTTTTCTGTAGAAGTCAATTAGGTACGTACCTTTAGCGAGACTAATTAGGATGAGTTAGAATTTTTATTCAACTCAAAACAGCAAGAAATATGTATCAATACAAGCAGCTTGAGTTTTCTTTATATGGTTCGTTAAAAAACATATATATATATATATACAGCGAAGTAAACAGGTCATGTACATTAATCCATAAAACCAGAACAGTCCATTCACCGGCACCACAAACAAGCAGCAACATGATTAATTGGATGCAAACTAGGAAAGAACAACCGTATGGCCTTGACAAAATGCATGCTGCTCGAGTTGTAGAAGAGAGAAACAAATAAAAACAGGCAGCTATAACCGCGTGTAGAATGTACCAACATAAACAAATCATAGGACTTAAGCCACGTTAGACACAGCCAAAAACTCAAAGGAACACTGTTCCGAATAGAGTTTTAATTAGCCTTTAAGTTTGTTATTTTTATCTCCATTTTCAGGGAAGTAAAAGTCATTTTCTTTCTTGAGCAGTAAAGGGGAAAATTGCATGAGAAGAAGATAGGTTTCTTGATAGTAGAGGATCTATGGACCTCACCTCTCCCACTTGAGCACAATAGGATTATTAGCGGCCACTTTCTTCAGCTGCCCCGCTTTCCCTTCATTTGCTCTACCTTTCTTAAGAACTTTGAAACAATCTATTCTTCTTTAAAGAAGAAAGAGATACATATATAGACTTGTCTGATCCTCTATCGAACCAAATTAAGTGTTTTTTACTCTTGGTTCAACAAAATATGATCTCTTATTCAAAAGAAAAGTAGGAAGGACGAAAGCAATGTTTTTAACTTTGGATAAGCAAAAGAATCCCCAATCCCATCATATGATTGTGGTTTATAAAGTATCCTATGCATGCTGCCGTTAAGATGATCAAGCCAATACCTTTATACTCCAATTGAATGTTTTGTCCTTTATGTATCAAATTATTAAACTAAAACATATAGCCTTTAATTAGAAAAAACGGACATATAGTACTCATATCAAACTTCAACCGTTAAGATGAAAAAAAAAAAAAAGCGAGGTGTACAATATTGGAGGTCAAATATAAGTGAGATATATTTTTTTTGAAGGGTATAAGTGAGATATTTACATTCTCTACACTTACTTCTTTTATCCTTCCAAAATATATATAAAGAGGTGATTGAATATGCTTTGTCAATATTGCAGAAAGCTCATAAAGAGGTGCAGGTTTCTGAGTGTAAAGAGGCCAAGCAAGTGTGCTGTTGGAAACGCCCTCCATTTGGTTACAGCTTGAAACTGAATGTGGATGCAGGCGCCATTTTTTTTTATAAAAGGAATTAGGCTGGTGTGGGGGTGGTACTAAGAGATGAGAAACCAAGAAAATGTTGAAGCTTTGGCAATGTTAAGAGGGATGCAGATTTGGAAACTGATTGTTTATTGTTGGTTAATGAGCTTCAATCATCCGGTGAAAATTTAACACCTCTTGGACATGTTGAGCTATTCCCAAGAGTGTATAGTGTACATGATCACAGATTGCTAGGCATGGTTTGGTCCCAATGTCTGTTTCCCAAGCTATTTGGCTTGATAAGAACAATTTGTAATGCTTTTCTGCGTTTAATGACATTGATGTTTTCCTATAAATATATATATATAATGTATCAGTATTAATATATAATTTAGAGTATAAAGTGTAAAACTTGTAGTAGTACTCTTTAAAATATACAAAACAAGTATTTCCAGTGTGGAAAAAGAGAGCCAAAAAAAACCCAAAACAGGGAAAAGGAAAGACATGCAGGTGGAATAATATAACACAAATTATAAGATAGGTCTTCAAAAGTAGCAAAATTACAAACAAAAATTCAAGCAGTTGATTTGACAAAAGATATCTTATCCAAAAAAGATAAAAGTAGCAACAATAATTTAAGATCAACAAAGCGAAAGATTCCCGCAACAATAAATATTTAAGATCAGTTCAATCATATGGAATGACTCAAGTCCTTTCTTTTCCAATAAGTCTCCCACTAGCGCTTCTATGGTCTTTTCTGAGATTTCTAAAACTTTTATCGAAATTTTAAAGAGTTCGAGTAGGACATAGATCATGTAATCAGTGAGCCATTGCGATCCAACTGGAAAAAACGATAAAATCTTTATCAATGAATAAAAATCTCTTCCTGCATGCCCCATATATATTGTTGAGTAGCTAGGAAGAGATATATATATGTCATTGTTGGACTAACAATATTAATTAAGGAAGGGTACCTATTAAAAATAAATTATTCAAACGAAAAAGGAAATCATGTTATTTGGAGATATCATTAGTCTAACACTAAGCTTTATCACAAAATATTTACATTGTAAGTTTCGATACAATGTATCACTTTTAATAATTTAGACTACAAAGTGTAAAATCAAAGCACCAGCTGCGCGATAAACCATGCATGTTGGAGGAATAAAAAAGTGGTTTAGAAAAGTGGGAAGGATTTGGAAAGATTAGAAAGATAGAAAGAAAAAGATCAAATTTGAGCGAAACTATTTGGAAAGAGGAAAAAGGAAAAAGCAGAAAATTGAAACACAGAAAACGTAAATTATTTTAACCCCACAGGTTAAAAAGAAAAAGCTAATGGTCCAACAAACTAATGTTTTTAACTATGGATATGCAAAAGATTCCCCAATCCCATCACTGTGGACTACTACAAAGTAGCTATCCGTGCGGCAAATACGAAAAAAGATGGAACCTATTAATTTAAACAATTAATTTGTACTGACATATAACATATGATCCTCACATTATCTCTCTCTTGAGCACCTATTTAATTAGAGTATTAGCCACTTAGATCCTCAGCTGCCTCGCCCTCCATTCCCCCTACGTTTCACATGCAAGAAGTACTTCAAACGATCTGTTCTCGGCCGTTAATTTAGAGTAAGCTGTAAAATACATTATAAAGTTGACCTTTTAATTCTTTAATTCCCTTAGCTAGTGACTGTAACAAATCACAGAATATCATTTCAAAGCCTTTACAATTATGGATTGTTTTATGCTTTATGTATCAAATTATCAAAACTTAAAAATATAGCGCTAGCCTTAAATTATAAAAAACAAACACATGATAGTACTACTCATATTGAATTTCAACCCTTAAAATTAATTTAAAAAAATGCGAGTTGTACAATATTGACAGTCAAATGATCTAAGCGAGATATTTACATTAATATACCTTTTTTTTTACAGTTTCAAATATATCAGTATTAATTATTTAGAGTAAAAAGTGTAAAACTTTTTGTACTATTTAAAATATACAAAACAAATATTTCCCGAAGTGAAAAGAGAGAACAAAAAAACACAAAAACATGGAAAATGAAACACATGATCATGAGCTGGAATCAAAAAAATGAAGACCAACATGTTAATTTATGACTGACAAAGGAAATTAAAGATTCCCGCGTACAACAATAATTTAAGAGCTCAATCATGGAATGACTCGCCACTGAAGTCTTTTTTTTTCTTTTAGAAGTCTCCCACTAACACTTTTATGGTTTTAAGAGTTCAAGTAGGCCCAAAGATACATGTAATCAAGGATCCAACAGGAAAAAATGATAAAATCTCTATCAATTACAGAGAATCTCTCTTCCTGCCGCATGCTGAGTAGGATGCATGAAGAGATATAGCTCATGTCGTTGTTGGACTAAAAATATTTTAATTAAGGAAGGTGTCTATCATTACATGTATCTTTGGGCCTACTAGAACTCTTAAAAACCATAAAAGTGCTAGTGGGAGACTTCTAAAAGAAAAGAAAGACTTCTTTTATCAGTCATTCCATGAGTGAGCTCTTAAATTATTGTTCTATGTGGGAATCTTTAATTTGCTTTGTCAGTCAAAAATTAACATGATCGTACGTGTCAGTCAAAAATTATATAAAGTGGATGCTCTCATGCATGCATGCATGAATCTTTTTTGGTATATAATAAAGTGGATAGCTACTTTGTAGTAGTCCACATTGAGTACGTAAGCTTTAGAAGCAAAAGCACTAATGATCTTCAGTACCTCTGATCAAATTAATTTTAATATTTGAGTCTAGCTAACATATCAAATTAATTTTTTTTACCCCTTTTTAATGGAATCGAAATATCATCATCAACCCATGCAACTTTTCTCCGATCTCTAGGGACACAATGGTCGCGTGGCAGGCAGTACCATTATCAAATTTTGTCACAAATAACGCATTACAAAAAAAGTCACTTTATGCAAAGAAATTTTACGGTTACTAATTATTACTTAGTATATTGTATATAATATGGGCCGGAGCATATATGTATATGCACAACCGTCACAACTTCATGTATTCTTTTACCGACGAAAGAGTACTTATGTTTGCAACTACCTTAATGTAATAATTTGAAACCAAATGGCAATGGTCGCATGCACTTATAAAACTTAACTTTTATCGTGCCTAATTACCAAGTACTAGCAAGGGGGGCCATTCCAAATTAATGACTCGTATAATAAGTATATAATATTCTGCATGCTCTACTGGAAAGTTTATCTGGAATATAAAATAATAATAATGAACCCTTAAAAAGGCAATTACTTACCTAATTAATTAGATTCCACTTCTATGCAAAACCAAAATAAAAAATCTCATTAAAGAAGTCTAAAGTAAAAACTGATCGGAATAAATCATACATTAAAGCAAGCGCAAAAAGCAGGAAAAAGTTAATTAATTACCTACAAAAACATTTCTTATCCGAAGACAAAAGTTGGTAAGAACGATTCCACGACCAATAATTGAAGCATTCTTTTTTTTTTTTTTTTCCCCCTGTTTCAGAAACAAATTATTAAAGCAAGGGAAGGACTATTCGCCGAAAATGATATATTAGTCTTTTTGCAGCGATTTTAACTTTTTACGACGAAAAAATTCGTCGGAACATTAAAAAAAATTATTCCAACGGTTTGTTAATAGCTGCAACTGTAAAAGTGGTATTTTGCAGCGATTCTGAACTTTAAAAATCGCCGCAAGAAGTCTATTTGCAGCGATTGTTGGGTTGCCACAAATAATCAAAACAACAACGAACCTGGCGCCAAGCATTTCCCTCACTTTTTTCCCTCCCCTCTCTCTTTCCCCCAGTGCCATTCTCCTTCTTTCCCCCGATGTCTACTCTTCAAGCCTCCACGCAGCTGCCACTGCACGCCGCCGTCTACCCACCGTCACCGTCCACCTCCACCGTCGCCGGCCAACCCAGCCAGGCCCCTCCCTCGCGGCTTCTCTCTCTCCCGCAGATCTCCCTCTCTCTTCACCGTCGAAGTTCTTTCTCCCTCGGGTTCCCAGTGTCGCCGCGTCCTCAGCCGCCGCACCACCTACAGCTATCGGCGTAGCTACCCCCCAACTGTCACCAGCCCCTCCACCGAAGCTCTCCCTCTCTCTCACCGTCGATCTGCTCTCCCCCTCACGGATCTCGCTCAAGCTCCTCGCACAAGCCCTGCGCCACCTTTCTCCACTGCGCAGCACCACTGCAAGTCAGCCCTCCACACGGCCGCAAGGCCACCCCCATGCTCCACCGCCTCCCGTTCAACACCGTAAGCCAACCCAGAACAGAGCAACCCTCTGCTTTTGTTTTCCAGCATATATGAAAGTAGCTTTTATCTTCAAATATCGAAATTCTTAGCGCCTTGATGGTGGGTTTGGTAGATAGTTGTGAATATAACTCATAAATCTAGCAACTGTTTTGGTTTCTCGAATGTTTATATTCACTGTTAGACTCATTTTCCTATTTATATATTTTTTGTTCTTCCCTGATTTCGAATTATTGGCCTTTTTGTTTGTAGACTAATTTCTAGATGTTTGAATCTAAAATCATGCCCTTTCTTGCACAAGATTCATTTGTATCTCAGGATTTTCTGTACATGTTGATGTGGGTATTAGATTAGGGCAAGATTTTGGCATTGAGTATGATTTTTCCTTTCTAAGCAGAGTTGCCTTTTGAAAATTAGCATAGTTTTCTTTTTGGCTTTTAGTGGCTTACAGTTCAGGGCAAGGCACCGCTTTTAGTGGCTTTTAGTGCTTGGAGTTTTAACTCAGTGAGTTACACTTTTCTTTCCACCATTCTTTGACTAACCAAAAGAAGTGTTGTTGAAATGTGTACATTTATGTTATAATTCACAGAAGATGTTCAAGCTTATTGGCATTCTCAAGCTAATAACCACAACGAATTGATATCACCCACTTTTAATTACCTAGTACATGGTTTTTGCACCATTGAACTTCTATAATTTTAACTCTTGGTGTTCAATAGTAACAATGATAACATCAGACATTATGGGTCACCTAAAACTCGTGTAACTTAGATTTGAATTTCAAATTTCCTAATCCAAATATAACCTGTGGGTTTCCAGTAATGTTTTCCAGTAGTGTATGATAGAAAATTTCTAGTGGAACAATGTAACATAACATCAGAAGATGCAGAAGAAAAAGAAAAAGAATGCAATATAAGTTGTGCCAATTAATTAAAGAATGTTCCTTTCTCCATCTCATGACTGGTGTTTTATTAAGGGTGATCTTCCTAATATTGATAGTGATTGGCATCAAGTGGCCAATTAATTACCTGCGCATCTTGTTTAAATCACAATCTAGAGTCCTCCTCTAAGAGCCTGTCAATCTATGGTACATCAAGTGCAGGGAGGGTTACTCTTCCAATGGTTTTTGAAGTGCTAGCTCTCCATTGAATAAAGCAATATGGCTGTCAATCTGCTTGTAGGATCACTGCAATCTCAACCCCTCCAGGGGCAATATATATATATCAATCATCCATGAATCATAATTGCGGTATGATGCTACTTTATATATAATAAGTTTAATTATATTTTGATTATTTGAGATTTAGCCAACTACAAGAGAACCTAATGACCAAAAACAGGGCAGATCTGTGGAATGAGCTTGGAGGACTACATTCTGTCGGCTCACCTCCCTCGGAGAGGTCTTCACTTGGTCTGTTCTAATTCTTTTTTTTTTTTTTGTTCTTTTAATAAGTTGTTCTAGATTTACTTTATACTCTTGAAATAGAAGACCTCATTTGCTCATATTTCAATTCTAATAATTTTACCAATCTCATATGCATTTTGGCTGTTGGAACTAACAATACTTCGTTGATAAATCAATAAAATATGGTGATCATTCACCAACCATGGTAGAATTTACAAATGTGGCCAATGTTGCTAGCTGGTGTAGGAATTGAATGGTTAGATAGTAATTACAGATTGAAAGTCAATTGTTTGGAATTGTTTGGATTTGAATGTTTTATTCAATTATCTTACTTTGTGAGGCTTTGGTTTGATATTAGGGTAAATTACAAAATAGGGCTTTTATGGCTGTGAACTTAGCCATATAACTATTTTTTAGTCCATATAAATCTTGCTGGATAAGTAAGAATGAATTACAAATTTATGTCAATTTGTTCTGATGCTTTCTAGAATTTCATGGGACTTGTGTTTGCATTAGTTTAATTGTTTAAATAAAATTGCTTTAGGTTGATTTACTGCAAGCTTTTATTTTACTTTAACTTATTTCATTTATTGTTTACTTGAAATGCACTTTCAATTAATTGAACAAATAAATTGGCACAATAGGAATTAGAGAAGGTCATAACCACCTCAATCTACAGGTTTATGTAGAATTGGACAATGGCATGGCTGATTCAATGCTAACCAAAGAAGGTATCAATATGGGAAGAAGATTGAGATGTAGTGTTTTGTTGAGAAAAGCATAACCACCTCATTTGGTTCTTCAATCTATTGTGCTTTTAACTAATTGGGACGTTTAATTTATATGTGAATAATAATATATAATAGCTGTCTGTGGAAAGTAGCATCCTGCTGCTAGTTACGTTGGTTTGAAAGAAAAAGTAATTAAGCTAGCTAGGAAAAACCATGCAAATAAATTTTCCAAAAAGAGATTGTAAAATGCTACATAAACTCATAAATATATTGTTGGTGATGATCATCTGGTGAAAACAAACTATTTGCTGCTAAATGTGTTGTGGTTTTGTTGGAGACTGTATGTCACTCGCGTTTGTCTCTCTAGCATGGCAAATATTGTTATGCTCTTTGGTGTGTCCTATATATGTCAGAAGAGACATATCACTAAACACTTTTTGGCATATTTAGATTAATAATGTGTGAGATAAGAAACTATATATGCCATTGGATATTGTTAGGTCATTCTTATAATTTGAAGAATGCTAAATATGATATATACATATATGCTGGCAGAGACAACTTAACTTGTACTCCTACTCTCAATTATAAGCTGTTATAAGTTCATAGCAGTGGCTGTTTCATGGGTGCAAGCTGCTAGCTCTGTACAATTTGTTAGGCTTTTTCCAAGATGTTGAATTAAATTATGACATCGCATATTTGTTTTTGAATCATGTCTCGATCCAGGGACACTTGGATTTCCTCACTATTTGCATCTACTAGAGTTTTTATATCCACATTGCAATCTAACAAGTTAGACTTTTCTGGCTGCAGGTTGGGTTATATACAGATTCTGAAACCTTCTAATTACTGGGTAATATGAAACTTTCCTCTCTACTTTTTTGTTTTCAATTGTGAAAATATTAAGTTTCTTAGTAACATCTATCTACTTTTTTCGAATTACTGGGTGAGGAAGAGGTAACATCTTTCTGCCAGTTGGTTCTATGTAATTTCTTAGTAAGTTTGGTCATACTAGTAGTTTGGATCTTTTTTGAGTATGTAAAAAGGGCTATAAACCAATCCATAGTGTATGTAATTTATATGTAATTTCTTAGTAAGTTTGTTCATATTAGTAGTTTGGGTATGCAATAAGTGGGTATGCAGTAAGCTCACTTGGAGGCTTACTTTTGTGACATTTTATTTGATTTTCATTCTCAAGCTTGGTTTATCTGGATTTCTCATTTTATGGTACTTCCACCTTGTCATGTAAGGCTTATTGAACCATCTATTCAGAAAATGTTCTTTTCTTAAGCAGGGTGGCATTCTTGTATTGGGACCTCAACCTTGGATGCCTGACGGTTTCATAATGATGCCTGAGTGCTTAAATCAGGATTGCTTTCTTTACCTTTCACAGTAATCTTTGGTATTGTCATGTTAGTTTCCTTGGGAAGTTGTGCTGGATTCTCTTGGGGCTGGTAAATTATAGCTTCCATTGAACAAGAACTAAGCCCACTCCATATGCTTATTTCAAATGTGAACTGAATGCATAATGCAACAATTTAGTGAATTTTATTTGATTCTGAACTAGGATTATGTGTGGGTTGTTTGTCAATAACTATTTTTAGTTTATCAAGTTTCTTAGTTTTGTCAATTTGTTTCTTGCAGTTACGCCTTTGTGCATGTTGAGGAATTTGACAGGAAGGTTGCTAGCGCTGAAAATGACCTTTGTGAGCTTGTAGAACATTTTAATGTAAGTATTTTTCCTATTACGTGTACATACTTCAGTGTTTGAAGTTTTTGATATTTTTTTATGGTATAATCAGACCAAATGGTATTTGATAGCTTCTTTGAATACATCTAAGTTATATGATTCACTTTGTCATTTTTACCTAGCCTTTTCATGAGTGAATTTTAGTTTGCTTTAATATGTAATAGGTTACACGCATTTGGAAGGATGTTTTATTTTATACTTAGGTGGAATAACAACCAATTGTTAAACTGTGCCTTCTTTATGCTATATTGGTGCAGGTGCTTCCCAATTTCAAAGAAGCTATTGAACTTAATGTATTTAGGTTTAAGCTTTTAGAAATCACATCTGTAATGCTTGCACATGGGGGTGACAAATGAAGCATTCTTCATATGCTTGAGATGATTGTCATTGTATTTTAGGATTGCTTTGCCCCTATAATAGATTCAATTATGGATGGGAATTTATTTTTGTGACATTTTATATGATTTTCATTCTCAAGCTTGGTTTATCTTGATTTTTTGGTTTTAGTCCTTTTTATTCTTAAGCATATACTATAGTCCTTTAATTTGAGTTAAGGAGATCATAATATGGTCATATTAGGAGTAGGGATCATTTTTCAAAATGTCAAAAGAACTATAAACCAATTTGCAAGGTAAAATTCTGTTGGCAGTCATTTTTTAAAATTTTGTTAAAACTCTTTTCTGTGAATTAAACTTATTTGCGGCGACATTATATTGCCACAAATAAGTTATTGTAGTGACAATAACTCGCTGGGAATATATTCTACTGATGATAGATGAAAAATCGTCGGAAATACTTACTTTTCGCTGTGATTTTACGAGTTTTTACGACGATATGTAAGCGCCGGAAAAATTTTTTGCCAGCGATTTTTCAGGTATTTGCAATGCAACGTCAGCTGGTGGAGGGCTTTTTTGCAGCGCCTAAATTCTTATTTGCGAGTAAAAATCGCCGCAAAAAGTGATGTTTTCCTGCGATAATCACAGATAGGCGAGTTTGAGCAGTTGCGACGATTCTTTCATGCCTAATAGGCGTCGAATCCAAAATCGTCAGAAATCAATATTTCCAGCGTTTTTGGGGACTAATTCCAACGGATCATGTAAACGCTGCAAATGGTCTTTTCTGTTGTAGTGTCATCCGCGAGCAAGCTAGCTAGATGCTTTTCCTGTGATTAGAAACTATTCCACTTGTAATGTTATTAGTTTGTACGTGATACTGATGATGAAGATTCATGTCTCGTTTGTGATTTCCTTATTTTCCTAGGAATAAGTGTATTTCCAGCGAGCAAAGTCACCGGAACTACTCTCCAAAAGCGCCGGAAATAAGCAATTCTGGCTAAACTAGGCTGCCCTAAAGTTGTTGTTGTTACAGAGCCAATTAAGTTAAAATTTTCCCGGTGAATTTTGAAATTGACAGAAATTCCTATCTTTTTCGAGCAACAACACATGCCAGAAAAACACGTGCCGGAAAAAAAGTTTGCCAAAATTCAAAAATTAGTCGCTAAAATATATTTCGACGACTTTTCTTCCCCGAAAATAACATTTTGCGGTGAAGAGTGTCGCCAAAAATGTGTCCCATACATTCTCGCTGATAACTCTTGTCCCCAATGCCCGTTTCGGCAGTTTTGGTATTGCCCCAAAAAATATTTGTGGCGAGACCAAAAAAGTATTTACAACAGTTTTTTTCGCCGGAAATGCTTGTTAAAAACCAGTTAAATTTGTTTGTATTTTGTCGTACTTGATTGTTTTTTCCATGATATTGTTTCTTTTATGATAGTTAATTGCTTGCTAATAAATTAAAAATGCTAGATTTGGAGAAATTTATATTTGATTGCTAGCATATATGTCAACATCATTCAAATAACCTCAACGTACATATTTGAGATTCACCACTCATGTTTAGTCTTAAGTTTTACACAATATCATCCAACATATCACAATGGAATATAAATTTTCAAGTGTTTTTCTTTCTAACCATTGTTGTATAGCTAACAACAAGTTGTATTCATAAATGCACTAGCTTCTTTATTAATGTCACTTATCAGAGGCCAAGTTGGAAACCTTCTTCATGATTACATTAGAGTTCATATAGAACATTGTCCCATTCTTGCTACCAAAAGTGTAGAACTAGTAATTCTGAAAAAAACCAAGCAACGAAACAAATGAACAAGAAAGCATGTGCTACTATTTTAAGGATTAAGTTTTTTGGAAAAACCTCCGACCATTGCTAGACTTGAGATTGACATCAATCATGTCTTCTTGCTTTGCTGAAGAAAGTGTTTCCATTCCTAGTAAGGCTGCTGCAATCTTCCAGAACATTGCTTGACAATGGAGTGATGAGGAAAACTCAATAGGCAGGACACAAAAGAGGCCCAAACATAATTCTCCCTCATTAAAAATCCAATATACAAAAAGTAGATAATATTAGGTACGTAACACATTGTAACCATAAGAATGTGGATAATCTGCTTTAACACTCCCCCCCCCCCCCCCCCCCCAAAAAAAAAAAGAATGAAAGAAAGAAAACAAAAATAGTGTTAGCCACACGATTTATAGAGATTAATGTGGTCAGATTCAATGACCCAAAGAAATATTTACATTGCATCAAAAATCCACACAGCTTCACACACATCTATCTGCTCTGTAATTTCAGGCCTTTCTATTTTGAAGGCGTTCTTGGTTATGGCTTCTAGGGTTGCCCATGGTGGCGCCCTCCACCCCTCCTCGTCGGCGGGGGTGGCTGGGGATGGGGGTCGACTTTCGTACGTTCAAGTTGTATCTAAGACTTCATCTCTTTCTTCTTTCAAGCTTCCAATGTGTTACCCTGTTGATATTGATGGTGAGCCTGGGTTCATCTTCACAGTTCCTGAAATGTTGAAGGCGGCAGAGGATTTTCGTTTTGCACTTGTTCTGAAATTTGTGCGTTCCAAACCAACAATTGATGATGTGTGACTTGCGATTATTAGATCATGGGGTCTACTGGAGGTTCCTACGGTAAGTGTTATGGATGATTATCATGTCCTTGTGCAATTGAAGAGTGAAAGGGATTTCATCCATGGATGGGCGCGTGAAGGGAGGATTATTTCTGGGTGTGTTTTTTTGGCTTTTTCAGTGGACAAAGGAATTTGATCTTAAGACGGAATCCACGCTTTCTTCTCAATGGATTTTTCTCCCTGGATTACCAATACACATGTATCGGATGGACTGTCTTCAGATTCTGGCTACACGCTTTGGTCGATACATAGGGAAGGATAATGCAACGCTGCATCGGACAAGGGCTTTGGGGGCCTGTGTATGTGTGGAAATTGATCTTACGAAAGAACCTATGTAGGGCTTTCTCATTCTAGTTTCTGCTAATAGGAAACTATGGCAGGAGGTTCGATATGAAAAATCGGGGTTTTACTGCCAGAAATGCCATAGATAGGGCCATAACTTGGTGGTATGTAGGCGTGGTGTGAATGTGCTGCATAAGAATCACAATAAGAAGGATAAGGCGAGGGGAGGTGTGAAGAGAATCTGGAATAAGAAACAAAAAGAACTAAAGGAAGCACCGGCAAATGCGGTTCACGTTGAAAGGCAGGTTTTGAATGTAAAGAATGGTTCATCTAATGAGGCAGGGGAATTGGCTGTACAGGCAGGGGGAACTGGATGTGCAAGAAGGGGGGATTTGATAGGGAAGGGGTCAGTGTCTCATGAGGCTATGCAGATAGGCGAGACTTTGGTTGCGCAAGATAATGTGTGGATGAGAGCAGATGGTGGTACGAAGACTGATCGTGTTGATGGGCTTGAAGAGGGTGAATGTGCGGTGAACAATTTAGAGTTACCTGCAATCCAAATAGGGGCAGTGTTTATTGATTTTGCAGGGTTGATTCATTCAAGTAAGGGTGCGAAGTTGGGACTAGAACCTGAGGAGTTGGGGGTTTTAGTTGGGGAAGGCTATAGGCTGAGGGAGACATGTGATGGTGGTACGTCGGAGGTGGCATTGGTAGAACAGGTATCCATAAATAGTAATGTTCCAGTGCCCGTTTTGGATGATAATCCTAAACATGTGTTGCTTGGTTCAGATGTTGAGGAGGAGGAGAGGATGTCTGATTTAGCAAAGCATAAAGGCTATGAGTCGGATGTTAACCTGACCTTGTCTGCAAAACTAAAGGGGAAAATAGTTCAGAAAGTGCGTCAATCTCAGCGAGTGTCTACTCGCACTGCCAAACTGAATTTATGACGAGTGATTTTCTTGCATGGAACATAAGGGGTTTGCACAGATTTAGAAGAAGGTTGCGGAATTTGATTAATAAGCATTTGATTTATGTGGTTGTTCTGTTTGAACCATTTGCTAGAGATAGTAAACTGCCTCAATTAGCAAGTTTTCTTGGCTTTACAAGTTATTGCAGTAATGAGGAGATGGGGCGTAAAATATGGCTTCTGTGGAAAGAACCATATGTCTTTGAGGTTTTGTTTGCATCTAATCAGATGATATCTGGTTGGATCTCTTTGGATAATACAAGAATCTTTGTCTCTTTTGTTTATGCTAAATGCACAAGGATAGAACGACGAGAGCTATGGGAATTTCTTATGTCAGTTCAGGTTGACACACACTCGTGGCTTATTGTAGGGGACTTTAATATCATAAGGGAGGATACCGAAAGAATTGGTGGGTGTCTGAGGGCTTCTCAGGCTATGGATAATTTTAATGAGTGTATTCATGCTTATGGGCTAGTGGACCTTAGGTGCCTTGGTAAAACCATGTCTTGGTGTAATGGCCAAAAGGGTACATCTAGAAGGTGGGTATGGCTGGATAGGGTTCTAGTTAATGTGCCTTTTTATCCAGGTTTGTTTCAGCAAGCTTAGTGTACCTGCAACGAAAATCCTCTGATCATAGCCCTACGGTGATTCGGTTTTCTGAGTTGGCATTGAGATACGGTCTGACACCTTTTCATTTTTAGAATATGTGGTGCTCGCATGATACTTTCTTCAGTTATATGAAAGGTGTTTGGGAGCTGCCAGCTCATGGTTCTGGCTTAGTTAAATTGGCAGCAAAGCTCAAAAGGGCTAAGATCGAACTTCGAAACTGGAATAGGTTGGTATTTGGTCTTGTGGATCTGAATATTAAGAGTCTAGAAGCTAGACTTGAAGAGCTCGAGATACAGCTACAAACTGAATTTTCTAATAAGATTGAAGCTGAATTTCTTCTTACTAGAGTCGAATTGGATTTGTGGGAGAAAAGAGAAGAGGTAAGGCTGTCTCAATTAGAAAAGGAAAAGTGGACTCAGGAGGGTGACCAAAATTCTTGATTTTTTCATGCAGTGGTAATCAATGCCGAAAGGCTTCGATTATCTCTCACATGCAGCTTGAGGATGATATCGTGCTGGAGAGCCCAGAAAAGGTGCACCAAGGGGGGTGGAAAGCTATTTTCAAAAGGTCCTTTCTTCGGTTTTGGAGGTGGAACAGGCTGATATCTCTTCTATATTGGGTAAGCTGGTTACTAATGGTGATAATTTTGAGCTGTGGAAAGAGCCTTCGGAGGAAGAAGTCAAAGAGGTGGTATTTTCTATCCTGCGACAAAGCAACGCACGGCCTGATGGCTTTGGTTCCTCTTTCTACATCACATGTTGGGATTTTATCAAAGATGACGTTGTGGAGGCGGCTCGGGAGGTTTTTAGTGGGACTAAATTACCGAGGTATTATGCTTCTTTCTTTATTGTGCTTATTCCAAAGGTTCCTAACCCAAAGAGCTTTGACAAGTTTAGGCCAATTAGTTTATGTTCTGTGGCCTATAAAAAATTTTCCAAGATTATTGTGAGCAGATTATCTGGTTTGCTTCCTCGTTTGATCTCCCTTGAGCAAAGTGCGTTTATTTCTGGGCATAACATCTTCGAGAACATTTCATTGGCCTCGAAAATGGTGCATTCCATAAACAAAAGGGTTCGGGGTGGTAATATCATGGTAAAGATTGATATGGTGAAGGCTTATGACTGGGTGCACTGGGATTTCCTTTTGGCGGTGCTTGAGGGTTTTGGTTTTCTCAGCAATTCTGTATATTAGTAGAGGAGTGCTTGAAGTCACCTTGGTACTCTGTTATGATGAATGAGACTTATAAAGATTTTTTCAAGGCGAGTAAGGGGCTTCGACAAGGAGATCCGCTTTTGCCTTACTTGTTTATTTTGATGGAAGATGTCTTGTCTTGTCTATTGAGGAAACAATTTGAGGAGAGACGCATCAGAAGGTTCTATCATCCATAGGGAGCGCCGTTGATTTCACATTTGCTTTATGCGTATGATGTCTTGGTGTTTATTAATGGTGGAAAAAGTTCTTTGCGAAGATTGGTTGATACTTTACTCACGTATGAGCGGTGGTCTGGACAGAAAAGGGAAGGGAAAAAAGAAGAGATCCAGTCCTTTCAACTTGGGTTTCGAAAGTGATCCAACGAAAAAGATTTTAAAACCACTAGATAAATAAAATAATTCAAACTCAATTAAATGCTCAATTAAAACAATAATAATTTTAAAACTCAAAATAATCCAATTTAATTTAAAGATCACTTTAAATACAAAACAATAAATAACACTGAGAAAACACATAAGAATTAATTTTCATAACTTAAAATATTATAAAATAATATTTCAAAACTCTTTAAATTTTAAAACAAGAGAATTAATTTTTAAATAAATTAAAATAATCATTCGTTAAAAAAAATACACTAAAATACGGGGTGTTACATTCTCCCCCCTTAAATAAAATTTTGTTCTCGAAATTTGCGGGGTCAGACATCAACACTAAAACAGTTACCAGATACAACACCGAACAGGCTAGAGAAGACCAAGCCATCAACAACTCCCAACAAGCATGAGTAATACTCTCCCAAGTCTACTCCTATAGGCGATTCCATAATACTCACATTAGTCTCCCAGTACTCTTAGGGTGGCTAATGAAATCTGAAATCTACATTCCACAAGAACCTTAATACAACACCTAGAAGATTCCAATGATTTTCTTCACACAATAAACTGCTAACCTCAACCAACTCTTATGCTATAACTTCCCAAACCTTCCTTGAGTTCTATACCTTTAGTAACCTAATGACGACTCTCAAAGTCAACCATCAATAAGCATAATTTGCACAACCAAAGATTAATCTCTACTTACAAGTATCAACTCAAATTTTCAAATCGCCAATAGTTCCTTAAAATCAACACAAGATTTGAATCCTTAATCATATCACAAAACACTATTGAGTACAATGTAGCTCAACACTTACTAACCAGAAAACTCTCACCACAATTGGTAGAAAATTCTTGATTTCCCAAAACTATGAATTAATACACTTTCCTCAAACTCATCCAGAATTCCTTTTTGAATCTGCACCAACTATTATCCTTAAATTAATATCGATCAATCCTGAAGCCTGTCACTATAACCTTGAACTAATAACAATTATTTTCCTCGATCCAATCCAAATCTACAATCCTCAAATAAATACACAACTAAATCAATACCTTCAATCCCCAAAGAAATATTCTCCTTCAAAATTCATATATTAAAACTCAACTCTGGTCGAACCTATTTTAATGATTATAGCCTAATCAGTCTCCAAAATAAACCAAACTAGCACCCCGAGCCTGCATAATTAAAACTTAAATCTTAATACCAATAAATCCTCAAATCTGTAATTCTAAAACCTCAAATTCAAATAGAATCACTTTCTAAAATCTGCAAAATCGAAGAACCTATATCCAGTAATAAATCAATCAACTCCCGAAGCCTTTCAAAATCTAAGACCTTAAATAATAACCAATCATTTCCTATAGTCTGCAGGACCTTAAACCTTTGGTGATATTTTCATAAATCATCCTTAAAGTTTGTTGATCTTACAACCTCCAATTCTAAAGCTTCATATCAAATTTCTAAAAAAAATCTAAAACCTCAATTATCCTACGAAAGAGATCACCAAGACCATATCGTTCCTTACAAACCTCAATAATACCCAAGCAAACCAGATTAATAAAAATTCAAGCCTACCACACTAAATATTAATACCTAACAATGGTCTCCTCGGTTGTACCATCTTCCTGCCATAGCGTAGCCCTTAACCCCACTTAAGTCTCCGAACAAAAATTTCAGATAAGAGCAAAAGCAACACCTAAATTAAAATAAAATAATACGACATAAAAATTAAAATAGAATAAAACCAGCAAAATTTAATAACATACACTAAATTAAAACCATTAAAAAAAAAAAACATACTTCAAATTGAATAATTTTAAATCACAACTTTAAAACTTTCTGGTACTCTACCTAAGGGACATGTGGTTTTACCTAGAGCCGAACTGCTCTGATACCACCTGTGACGCCCCGACTCCCACGTATAAAAAGCCTCGGGAATCGTGACGTCAGGATGATGACAACCCGGGTCATACATCCCAACGATACGTGCTCAAGTGTGTGCAACGTGCCACCAGAGCACCAAAGAGTCGCAGCGGTTAAAATAAATAAATATACTAAGTACCAGAATTTTATTTAATACAAAATATTATCCAAAATAAATATCCATAATTACAGCAAAAGCCAAATACATAAACAGACGAGAAATAAATTTCATATTCCAAAACAGTAGCAACCACATACCACCTTCACTAGGGAGCCGATCCCACAAGCTCCACAACCTCACCTGCACCACAATCTACAGTACCATAAAATGGTACCGCAGGTAAGTAATAATCCAAACATCTCCAAGATTAAAATACATTAATGCTACCAACTATGCATGCATATGATGTACCATGCACCAGATCCGAAAATATCATTTCCCAAAAATGATTTACTCAAAAAATAATTTATTGAACACTGTAGGCTGGAATCACAGGCGGGACTCTACCACCATCCCTGCTTACCACCATCCCTACCGCGTGTACCGTAGGCGGGAATCACAGGTGGGACAACACCACCATCCCTGCTTACCACCATCCCTACGCGTACACCATAGGCGGGAATCGCAGGCAGGACTATACCACCATCCCTGCTTACCACCATCCCTACAGTTCCTTTCCACACAACACAAAAACCCAATAGAGCACTGTAGGCGGGAATCACAGGCGGGACTCTACCACCATCCCTGCTTACCACCATCCCTACCGCGTGTACCGTAGGCGGGAATCGCAGGTGGGACAACACCACCATCCCTGCTTACCATCATCCCTACGCGTACACAGTAGGCGGGAATCGCAGGCGGGACTATACCACCATCCCTGCTTACCACCATCCCTACAGTCTCCTTTCCTTTTTCCTACAAATGAAAACCCAGTTTTCAATAAACACAACCATGATCATGCGTGCACATGCAATGTACCAATCCAACAATAAATTCCAACAACCTATCCAACAGTAAATTCTAACAATCAATCCAGATCACAACACAACCAATCACAGACATAATAAACCAGTCAGTGCAAAAATATATTAAAACCTTAAAGATGTTCGGGAAAATACTTACAGCGCTTTAATATATTTTTTGGAGGATCACGAGAAAGCTGGAAGCGCCAAAACAGCAACACCACAGTGTAAAAACACTGTGGCCGAAAAGCACAGTAAAACCCAAAATCACACCGGGCCAAAAGAAGACTTGGGAACGGTAGGGTAGGGCCTATGGAAGGTGGGGAAGCTAATGGTAGTGGCCTTTGGCCGTGGGTGGAGGCCGAAACGGCGGTGGAATGCCAAGAAACCCAAATCGGACTGGGTGTTCGTTGGGACGGCTCCGGCAACGGATCAGGTCAGGGTTTGGGTCCAAAGGATTGCTGGAGGGCCGGTGATGATGTGGTTAAGAGGTGGTGGTCGGAGGTGGAGCGACGGCGGCGTTAGAGCTCAAGATGCCGTGCGGCTTAGAGGGTGCGTGTGGGCTACTGCCGGAGAGGGAGGGGTTGGAAACGGTGGAGTGGTGTTGCCGGCTGGAGGGGAAGAGGTTGGGCTGGACGGTGGCGGCCACGATCGAGCGGCACGCGGCGGGGCTTGGGTGGGGAGAAGTATTCGGCCGAAGGAGAGAGAGGAGGGAGGGAAGGCTGGGTTGCGCGCGGGAGCTGGGAAAGAAAAGAAAAAGGAAGAAAAGAAAGAAAAAGAGAAAAAGAAAAGGGAATGGAAAAACGAAGAGATCCAGTCCTTTCAATTTGGGTTTCGAAAGTGATCCAACGAAAAAGATTTTAAAACCACTAGATAAATAAAATAATTCAAACTCAATGAAATGCTCAATTAAAACAATAATAATTTTAAAACCCAAAATAATCCAATTTAATTTAAAGATCACTTTAAATACAAAACAATAAATAACACTGAGAAAACACATAAGAATTAATTTTCACAACTTAAATATTATAAAATAATATTTCAAAACTCCTTAAATTTTAAAACAAGAGAATTAATTTTTAAATAAATTAAAATAATCCTTCGTTAAAAAAAAATACACTAAAATACGGGGTGTTACAAAAAATTTGGATCTTTTTACTAGAAAGCTTTGTATTTATGAGAAATATATTTTTGTTGGATCTTTTAAGCATATTTTTAAACTTAGGATATGAAGATCTTTGTTGCATTATTTCGGTTTTTATCATGAGTTTTGGAGTTTAATAAAAATCAAAGAGAAATGACATTTGAAAGTTTCGGCCCAACCATGTTTCTCATAGTTTTGTTTGGTTTTAAATTTTTCTAAATTGGTATTTGAGGTTAGGACAAATTTTACATGAGGAATATAAATTTTGGTGATTTTCAGAGTTAGAATGTGAAATCCTTAAGTTAGGGGTAAAATTATCATTTTTTCATATGTAAATGGTAAAGTGGTAATTTTACTCTAAGCTAGCATTTTTTCATGTTTCTAATTGTTGGTGATTAAGTTTCTAAGATTTAGAACTCCTACTTACCATTTTTCGTGTTTCGTGCTTTACCTCATAAAACTCGACGATCACTATAAGTTAGCTCGTAACTTACTATCAAATTATTACGTATGTGTGATGGGTAATAGAATTTGCATATCTTGGGAACAACCTTTCAAGTCATGTCAACTATGTTTAGATCTATCATGACTCTAAGTGCTAGGATGGATTAATATTCTAGTGGAACTCCCTTGTTCGTGCTAGAATATCTAAACTAGTTTGAAATTCCTTGAGTTGACAAAGTAAAGCTCAACGAGTTACGATTAAGGCCTAATTAACTAGTCACCGGAACACAGCAGATACTAATGCCAATGGTGTTGCCAACATTTCATTTTCAGTTTACACGTACTCGTGTGGATGCAAATACCTAACATGGTATACGTACTATAAGTGTGTTCATAGCAGTGCAGATCCATGTGAACTGGCACAAACAATACATGTGTTTACAGCAAGTACAGATACTTGTGAACTGGCATGTATCTTAATGTACTCACAGCTCAGTTAGATACCTATGTTGTAATGCAGTAATCGGTAGGGACACATGACTCAAGGGGACCTGTGTAGCACCCGCTTGGTCACTTTTATTTATCAAGCTTATTGAACAAGATTCAAAATTCATGTATTTCAAGTCCGCGTTCAGTCAGATTTCAAGTTCACGTTTCAATCATGTTTCAAGTTCATGTTCTGTCCATGTTTTAGCTCAAGTTCATGTTATTTTAGATCAAATTCATGTCTTGTCAAGTTTCAAGTTCAGTTCATGTTTCAATTTATGCCATGTTACATGTCAAGTTATTTTATGCTTGCTTGTGACTTTAATTATGCATTCATGCCTTTACTAACATGTATGCATCATTAAACTGTGTGGAAGTTCTTTGTTAACTTGTTGAAATTTGTATTCAAATCTCACAATGGTAGTCTCAACTACCATTCCCCTTGAGAGGGAACGGAGTCTGGCCAATTGGAGGAGGTAGATTTCCTACGTCTACGCGACGTAGAGATTGTGGCCTCCTTGGTTGGACTTTTGGACAATATTATGGTCTCATTGGTCGAGTTACGCGAGTTACTCAACGAACTTGCCCAGTAGTTATATTTTTGATGATGTAATTATGGAGCTCGATCTCCCATATTTTGAGATTACAGTCTTCTGAGACCTATACTGTAATCATGGATGTTTATCCTTTCAGTATGTATGGATTATGTTTCAAGTATTTGAGATATTATTAGTTTGGTACATAGTGTTGCTTAAAGAAAAAAAAATTGTGAATATTGCATATTACTAGATGCATGTTAGGAACATTGCATCTTCATCTGTAATGAACGAGAGTAGGTAACCTTGTGTCTAGCCAATCCTAAGTGGAATCTGGGGGCGTCATAGCGTCATAGCTTACTTTTATGGTGTAGAGGGAGTATTGAGCGTGATATCATATTGGTGTATGAGATCTCATATTGCTTAGAACTTAGAAGCTCTTATTCTTTATAATGCTTGCAATGAGTCAATAGTTATATCATTTTTTTTTTACTGTAACAGTTATATTATTGACTACTCTTTTTAGAGTAAAATCCCAAATGTAACTTACAAATAATATCATAGCCAACTAATCAGTATTGACCTTTCCAATTGAAACTATTGCACAAAAGGGAAAAAAATACGAAAACAACAAAAATGGATCACGGGTTTGTAAAAAGAATAATTCTACTTATCACCCACATGTACACCCCACACACCAAATTTATTTTAGTTGTTTTTCATTTTTCATATAATAAGTATTTGGTGTATGGATGATAAGTAGAACAACTCAATTTATTTTTTATTTTTTTAAAAAGTCAGAGCCACATGTCCAATAGTGGCCCCTATTCCATATTTATTAACAAACCCTCACTTGTGGCGAAGGAAAACCGTGTAACAATAAACCACTTGAATGTAACGTAAAAACAAAGAGACACCCAAACCCAAGTGTAACAGATAACATAATCCTCAAATAACAAGACTAGAACCCACTCGACGCCAACCACCAAAAGCATTAAAACCTCAACGAAGGAAGACCTAACTTATCCACCTTTAAACTACCTTTTAGCTTCCATGGAAATCGAGTTTGACAAATTTAGATCCATCAGCCTGTGTTCCGTGATTTACAAGGTATACTCCAAAATTCTGGTTCGTAGATTGTCACTTATTTTAAATAAGCTTATTTCCTCGGAGTAGGGGGCTTTCTTATTTGGAAGAAGCATCTTTGAGAATGTTACGTTGGCTCAAGAGATGATTCATCTATTGAATAAGGGGGTGCGTGGCGGCAATGTCTTAATTGAAGTGGATATGGCTAAGGCGTATGACAGTGTTAACTGGGAGTTCTTATTACAGGTCTTGTCCTCCTTTGGTTTTGGCTCTCAATTTTGTGAATTGATCAAACAATGTATTTCTACCTCATGGTTCTCTGTGGTTATGAATGGCACAATGAAAGGTTTCTTTCCCAGTGGGCATGGCTTGAGGCAAGGGGATCAATCTTCTTCATTACATTTCAAACTTAACAGAGATGAGGCTCTTTTCTGTGATCTCAAGAAGGCTGGCATTGGGGTGATTCTAAGGGATGATAAGGGAGAAGTGCTACTGATGGCAAGTATGGCAGAAACTGAGGTGGAAAATCCAGAGGCCATTGAACTGTTGGCCGTTCTTCGTGGGATGCAATTGTGTGTTGGTAGGGCTGTTTTGAACGTGATTGTGGAATCTGATTGCTTACTGCTGGTTGATTCTTTGCAGGAACAAGATATGTTAGATTCAGATCTTGGGGCTCTTTCTAGAGAGGTTATGCGTTTAAAAACATGTTTTGCATCTTGTTTATTTACACATGTTTTTAGAGAGGGTAACTCAGCAGCACATTGTCTTGTAAGACATGCTTGGAATGTTGAGAATGTTGGCATGTGAGAAGATTGTATTCCAGACCTTCTTTCTCAAGCTTTATGGCTTGATAAATGTTTGTAATCGTTGTTTATCTTCAATGAAGTTGTCTTTCTATCAAAAAAAAAAAAATGTAGTGTCCTTCATCACTACCCATCATATGCTTGAACTCAATTGCTCATTAAGAAAAGGTGATTCTTGAACCCATATATAATGAATGCTCTACTCAGTTTTTCTTTTATTTATCCAAATCGTATTTAATTTTTATAGCGGGTAAACTTATGATAATTAATTAATAATAAAAGTGATATACCATGGTATATAAAGAAAATGATATTCTTTTATGTCGTATATGTGATCTACCATATAACATATATATTAACGTACCTCTGAATTCTGTTATCCTTTTACCAACTATATAAAGATAAGTCTAATTAATTTTCATGGGGCCAAATTAATTTGTTCCTATATATATAAAAGACTGAAAACCAGGCCCGGGGTCTTGGCCCTGCGGCCTGCCTAGTTTTTAAAAGAACATATTTACTGATTTTTAAGCAATAGATATAAATAAAATTAAAAATCATTAACGAATCCAACGGTTTCCTTGCTTTATTATAAATTCTAGATGTGATCAATTATTATTGGGATTTGCTACACAACCTCCTACTATTCACTTACACTCCACACTTCATATTTTTTAATATTTTTTTAAAATTTTTTTTTGAATTTTTTTTTAAAAAATATTTCTAATTTTTTATTCACTATTCATATAAAAAATATTTGATAAAAAAAATTTTAAAAAAAAGGTGAAGTGTGGAGTGTGGTGAATAGTAGGAGGTTGGAAAGATTATTTCATTATTATTAATGATCCTAAACCAATCGACGTCGTTCCGCTGCTTTTTTCAACTAATTACTTGACCTGATCATTCAGCTGATGCAGGTTAGATTACGTACTAGATTTTTTTGTCCAACATTTTGTCTTTCAATTTTGCCCTTCTGTATTTCTCGTTTTCCGATTTTATCCTTGTGAGGCCTTGTTTTCTTCTGTCACCGCCATACTATTTAAGCTCCTGTTTGCTCTCTCTCTCTCTCTCTCGCTGGTAAAAATTCACGCCATTGTTCTTTGTATTCGTGCACGACTTTGACCGAGAGGTCGAGCGGAATTGCAGCGACGAATTCCTATGCGAAGAGAATCTGGTTGAAACTGTGGATTTGTTGGGGGCATTTTGTGGTGGACGGAATGGAGGACAGAATGTCTGCATTGCCGAAATCTTATTTCTGGACATACTGGAAGTGAAGTACTGATTCATTTGCATCAGTCTCGACACTTAAACCAGATAGCCAATTACTTATAACTCCCAAGACTAGGAGTACTTAGAAAAAGCTAGCTAGCATAACAATAAACGAGAATGCAAATGATCCCTTACCCAAAAAGTAGGAACAACGGAAATCATGTTTATAACTTTGGGAAAGCGAAAGATTCACATCATCAAGACCTGAAATTAATAAAAAAATTGCACTAAAATGGGAAGTTGCAGATCGAGAGAAGAAGATGACTTCCTTCACATGAGTAGGTCTATGATCCTACCTAACCTTTCGCTCTTGAGCACCACTTTAGAATATTTTAACCCTTTTGTTAATGAATTATGTTAAGTACAGTATTTCATTAATTTAATTAGTTAAAATAATTATTTCGATGCAGTTAATAATATTAATAAAATATATAAAAAAATACATAAAAATGACTCCAAATAAAATTTTTATTTGTTAATTTAAGATGCTCAAATCTATTGATTTCTCGAGCACTACAAAATTAATCCGAATCAGTAATCATTAATGAGACAGCAGTTTGCTAATACGGATTTATGATATTTTTAGCGATTGAAATCAGTACTTCTCTAAATATTATTAAATAATTTCAAAATGGGAAATAGTAGATGTTATAAAAATTAATATTTAAATAAATAATTATAATGACGTGACATCACAATATAGGTGGAGCCACATCATTCACAATCCCATGCATGATCTTATTATTTTCAAATAATTTATTCTCATTTAAATTAGAGGAAATAAAGATATAAGTACTTATCCGGTCCTAATTTGGACTTATCGTTGTTATTTTTATTTTTTCCAATTGTTTAATATATATTAGAGCATTGCTTTGCATCATCTTACACATCACACACCAAATTATTTTTTATTTTTTTAAAATTTTTTTTCAATTTTTTTTTATTTTAGTCTTCTTGAAATATTTATATTTTTTTATTCATCATCCATATAATACACATTTAATAAGAGAAACAAATAAAATAAAATAAAAAAAGTTATGGTATGTGGTGTGTAGGTTGATGCAAAGATTAATTCTATATATTAATGGCGTACGTTTGATTGGATTCAACCCATGCAGCTGACTTAATGAGACAAAAAGAGGGCTCTAGCTATATGAAAACGAATTGGTCAACTACGTACGAGTACTCATATTTCGCTTATACTCTGAAAGGATGAGTTAATATATAGTATAATTTAAGAGAAATGATAAATACAGTCGTGAATGTGCAAGCGGCGTACAGTCGCTTTGATAAAAAGTGAATAAAGATGGGACCCACTTAAAAAAAAGTTAAGTTTTTAATAGCGGACCTCACTCCTTTTCAAAGCGACTGTATGGCGTTTGCGCATTCCACGACTGTATGTAGAATTACCCATAATTTAAACCGCTTAGGATCATTACACAACACATGATGAAGATCATCATGATCTTCTCGTTTTCTCTAAATCAATTCCCTCTAAAACACAAAACAATCCAGCTCCATATACTATCCGACTCATGCGTATAACGCATTAGAAAAAGTCAATCCTGACCAATTTTTTTAGCTGCAAATTAATATTACTTTTTACAAAGAAATTTTACATGAGTTACAAATTATGTGGCATGCATACATACATACATACATATATATATATATATATTTATTTATATAGGAGCATATATGTGCAACTATTGGAATTCTTTTACCAACGAAAGATATAGTAGTCATTGCAACTACATATATTTAAAATTTATTTTTTAATTCAAATTATGTTATGTATACATTTTAATAATTATGTTAAAATATTCTTAATAAATTAATTAAAGATTAAATCTATTGAGTATTTAGTTTTCAGAGTACATTTATCAAAATAGAGTACGCCAAATACATTTTTTATCAATTATTTCTCGCTCGCTTTCTTTCCATCGACTGCCCCTTCGTCGAGTGAAATCCTTCCCTCTCAAAAAACCAGAAAGCACTTCCCCACAAGGCCGATAGCTTCGTCTTCTACCAGAGAGACCCACCACCGCATCACCAAGGCACCACCACTCCGAGTCTCGACGGCAACAACGCCACCGCACCACCGCACTCCAGCTCTCGTCGGAAACAACCAAAAACCCCCTCTTCCTCTCGCCGATCTGCTTCTCCGAAGCTCAGGTACTCTCTTTCTTCGTATAAGATTCGATTCTCTTGATGATCCCTAACTTTTTAATGCACCTCGCCGTCCCTTGCATTCCTCTTCTCCAAACCCTAATCTTGATTGTGGATGGGTTTAGATGTTGAGGGGTTCCATTTTCTGTTTCTGTTTATGATTGAGGTGTTGCATTTAGGCTTGCAATTTGTGGCTTCATTGTACAAGTGAGTGACGTATCCACGATCTCAAAAGAACCATGTGTTTCTGTTTCTATTTATGATTGAGAGGTTTCTGTTTATGATTATGTTAAAGAACCATGTGTTCCATCAATTTACTCATAAAAAATAAAACGATGTGTTCCTTCAACTGAGAGTTTGAACGATGTCTTTGTGGAATGGCACTGAGAGTTCTCTCTAGCAAGCTTTTCCGAAAGTTGTGTTTTTTATTTTTATATTTTTTGGAATAAGCTCTGTTTTCTTTTTGTAAATTTGCAGTTGTAAGTTACACATGCACCTACCAGTTTTATAGATTCTGAAAAAACCAATATGTAGTTGGAATAATCTCTGTTCAGCAGCTTCTCTTACTCAAATATGTAGTGTCCTTCAAGCTCTTGGAACCATTTGATGCATAATTTGATTTTGGAATTCATAGAACATTTTTTTAACTCTTGGAACCATAGATAGATAGAGAGATAGAGAGAGGTAGAAATGGTCAGAGAAATGGTAGAAATGGTAGTTTGAAGAAATAAAGTGTGATTTCTAATTGTGGTTCTTTTTTGGATTTTTTTTGGAATAAGCTATGTTTTCTTTTTGTAAATTTGTAGTTGTAAGTTACACATGCACCTACCAGTTTTATAGATTCTGAAAAAACCAATATGTAGTTGGAATAAGCTCTGCTCAGCAGCTTCTCTTGCTCAAATATGTAGTCTTCAAGCTCTTGGAACCATTTGATGCATAATTTGATTTTGGAATTCATAGAACATTTTGTTAACTCTTGGAACCATAGATAGATAGAGAGATAGAGAGAGGTAGAAATGGTCAGAGAAATGGTAGTAATGGTAGTTTGAAGAAATAAAGTGTGATTTCTAATTGTGGTTCTTTTTTGGATTTTTTTTGGAATAAGCTATGTTTTCTTTTTGTAAATTTGTAGTTGTAAGTTACACATGCACCTACCAGTTTTATAGATTCTGAAAAAACCAATATGTAGTTGGAATAAGCTCTGCTCAGCAGCTTCTCTTGCTCAAATATGTAGTCTTCAAGCTCTTGGAACCATTTGATGCATAATTTGATTTTGGAATTCATAGAACATTTTGTTAACTCTTGGAACCATAGATAGATAGAGAGATAGAGAGAGGTAGAAATGGTCAGAGAAATGGTAGTTTGAAGAAATAAAGTGTGATTTCTAATTGTGTTTTTTTTTTTTTTTTTTTTGGGTTTTTTTTGGAATATCTGTTTTCTTTTTGTAAATTTGCAGTTGTAAGTTACACATGCACCTACTAGTTTTATAGATTCTGCAAAAACCAATATGTAGTTGGAATAAGCTCTGTTCAGCAGCTTCTCTTGCTCAAATATGTAGTGTCCTTCAAGCTCTTGGAACCATTTGATGCATAATTTGATTTTGGAATTCATAGAACATTTTTTTAACTCTTGGAACCATAGATAGATAGAGAGATAGAGAGAGGTAGAAATGGTCAGAGAAATGGTAGTTTGAAGAAAGTTTGAAGAAATAAAGTGTGATTTCTAATTGTGTTTTTTTTTTGGATTTTTTTTGGAATAAGCTGTGTTTTCTACTTATGTGAATGGTCAGTGCATGTAAACCATATGCAAAAGGTTGTGCACGACTGTTTTCCTTTTTATGACCTCCATAAAATCCTCATTTCTCTCATTATCCTTATAATACAATGAAGGATTGCCGCACCATTTGATGAGGATCCTTTCTTCACCACCCTCTTACAAAGTGGTGGACATGAGGAAGGCAGCACCCCATTCAATAGCGTAGATGATAATGTTCTGGTCCAAGCTTCACATTCACTCTCAGGTGAAAGAATGCACCCTCTAAAAAAAACATTTTGAGGTGTGTCTTTCACCGTAAAGGAGGACACCCTTCTTGTTTCAGCTTGGTTAAACATTAGCATTGATGCTATACGCGGGATTGACCAAAAATCCACTCAAATGTGGGAGAGAATAGGTGAATATTATAATCCATATAATAAAGCGAACAACCAATTTCGTTCTGATAGCTCATTGACCAATCGATGGTAATGTATCCAAAAATGCACAAATAAATTGTGTTGTTGTTGCCCAAGTAGAGTCGCTACATCCTAGTGGTGCCACAGAGCAGGATAAGGTAATAATTTAGTTTCTCATTTATGTTCTTTTAGTGCTGCACATTCTTTTTTCTCAAACATAATCACTTGGCTCATTTAAGCTTGAGAAGGCGAAAATATTGTATAAGGAGAATGAGAAGGCGAAGTACACCATGGAACATTGTCAGTGTCTATTAAGACACCAACCAAAATGGCAGCAACATATGTTAATGATGAACACGAGAGGGAGACCACCTGGGAAACATCCAACCATTACTGACTCAACTCCGCTAGCAAATGACACTCCCAATGACAACGTCGAGATCATTGAGGAGAGACCGTTAGGCAAGAAGAGTGAGAAAGAGAGGGAGAGAAAGAGGAAGTCTAGAGAACGTGAAGATGCTGAGTTTAATAAAGCTTTAAGTTGCATGACCGATGATAGAAACTGTGCGCATGGAAGAGAGGAGAGAAGCGGTCACCAAGGCCGAGAGCGATCGGATATCATTAATTGCACTTAAGAAGAAGAAGCTTGATATAGAGATAAAAAAATTAGATCTTGTTGGCATGAATGCAATGCAACTTGACTATTTTCAAATACTTTAGAAGGAGGTTTACGAAGAAATGAAGAATAAATCTACATCCACATCTACGTCTACATCTCCATTCATACCTTTTGGAGGAAAGTAACTGTTTAGTACTATCTTTCTTTTGTTTGTTGTAAATGCACATTAATGTAGTAGACTCTAAAAGTTTGATTTTAGTGGCTGCCTAGTCACATATGCTGACAATACATGTGACTGGGCGGCCACTATGTGATGGGTTTTTTGGATGTACTTTGTGGAAATACAAAGCTGTGGATGTTGATGTGGATGTAATTTGTGGAAATACAAAGCTGTATTTTGTGGATGTTGATGTGGAAATATTTTATGGAAATACAAAGCTGTATTTTGTGCCATGTTAATGTGGAAATATTTTGCGGATGAAGCTGTCCATATTATGTGTACTTTCTTGTGGTTGATTTGTCTATTTTAAATCTGTCCATTTACCATCTGATTTGGATAAGAGCTTTTAGACAGCATCTAGATGTTTATCAGGATGAAATATCACTCAAATGTAGGGGTGAGCATCGGTCGGTCCGGACCGAGAAAACCGGACCGGACCGGTCATTTTGGACCGAATGAATTCAGTCCGGTCCACAGTCCGGCTGTTTTTCGGACCGGACCGGACCGAATATATTTCTATATATTTTTTATATTTTTTTATATATAATTATACTATATTATAATTAAGTATAGACTATTAATACTATTATATATTTATATAGTTATATTAATGGTTATATTAGTTGTTATATTAGTTTAGTTATACTATATTATAGTGATTTATTATAAGTTATAAATTTATAAGAAATTATAACTATATTATATATTAGTATAAGTTATAATGATTTAGT
>QEOT01003736.1:474625-547406 GCA_003123785.1 Pterocarya stenoptera | reverse complement strand
AAAAAAAAAAAAAAAAAAGAGGCCGGACCGAATGGACCGAACCGGATCGGACCGGACCGAAAGCTACCGGTCCGGTTTGGTCCCCTTGGGTGTTCGATCTGGTCCGGTCCAATTGATGGACCGAAAACTTTCGGTCCATCGCCGGACCGGACCGTACCAGACCGGGTGCAGCCCTACTCAAATGACTCAGAACTTGTGTTTATATGTAATTAAAGTGCATCTACTGCTTCAGAGTTGATAATTTCGGTATTTTTTGAGATAAGTGACACTTTTTCTTCTTCAACATGCATAATCTGCACAGAAATGAAAATATGAGCACCAGACTTTTCTGTAAAGATGATTATCAGATCAGAGGCGGAGTCCTTGATCAGCATAATCTATCTGCACGAAGATGGATTTCTGTTTGGTGGATTACTTCTATAGATACTGGGCCTTGAATTAATAATTTACTGTTTGGTAAAATATGATAAAATAAAATAAAATAAAATAATAATTAAAAAAATAAATATTTTTTTATTAATAGTTATTAATTATTTTTTTACTATATAATGTATATAATCCAATGTGGGAATTTGATGTGAATAGCCAAAACCAAATCCAAAACCAAAAATAGTCCTTAGAATTAAGTGGTTTGTGTACGTACTTGTTATTTTAAGGAAAAAGCAAACTACAAAAACGTCACAACTAAAGATCAAAACCAAAATAAAAAAATTCACTAAAGCAAACTCCAGTACTGCTAAAAACTCTATCAAAACCATTAAATTACTGGATTAATTAGCTAAAAGCTTTAATTTCAAAGTGGAGAAAGGCTAATAATTCATTACACTAAATACTCACAAAAGCTTTCAATAGTACCGCATGCACATATATCTCACATAGAGATCAATACGTTACATTACATAATAATCACTCAAAAGAGAATATCACATATATACTATGGAAGCACTACTAGGTGGTGAGGGAGCAAATAAACAATTGGAGAAGATGGGTGTGGATAGCTAGCGATGGGTGGCCAGTGATGACGAATGTCGGTGAGAGATAGACTATTCTAGCCTGCGATGAGAATGAGCAAATTATCTAGTGTCTATATCTGTTGGTTTCAGTACTTGATTTCTCATGCTGTCATCCCCAACAATGGTACTCATAGAAGAGCTGCCGATGTCAACCTCAATTTCCGAAGAATGTGTAGGTGCATTGGGCAAGTGCTTAGTTTGTTGTGTGTTTTGATCAGCCTTTTTCAGCGAGTGTTTTTCTGAAAGTCTTAGTCGCTCCAGCTCCTTTGTTACTTGCTTCATAGTAGGTCTATCCTCCCCTCTTACATTTAAACACTTTTCTGCTATGTTAGCAACTTCCTTTATTTCCTCAATATTACCTTCTTTGAGAATTTGATCATCAATAATTTGAAATAGGCGACCCTCTTTCATTGCAGTAATAAAATACATTGCTAGATTTCTATCACTTTCGGACCTATCCATGGAAATTGCCTTCTCACCTGTTAGTAGCTCTACAATAACAACACCAAAGCTGTAGACATCACTTTTTTCAGTTAGTTGGCTAGTATGGAAGTATTCTGGATCCAAGTACCCCAAAGTTCCTTGCACCACGGTCGTTAATCGTGTTTGGTCAAGAGGAACCAGTCTTGAAGCTCCAAAGTCAGACACTTTTGCTGTGAGCTTGTCATCCAGAAGTATGTTTGTAGTTTTCACATCTCTATGTATAATAGACATAGAAGTCTCGAAATGTATGTATGCTAGGGCTCCTACGGTTTCTAATGCTACCTTTAGACATTTTTCCCATGAGAGCGAGGATGATATATTTTTATCATGAATATGATAAAAAGTGTCCCGTTTGTGATGAACTCATAGACTAGTAAGGGTACTTCGGTCTCAAGACAACAACCTAATAATTTAACCACATTCTTATGGTTAACTTTAGTAAGCACAACCACCTCATTTATAAATTGCTCAATCTGGCTCTGATCAACAACATTGGACTTTTTAATGGCTACCACTTTGTCATCTGACAAAACTCCTTTATAAACGGTTCCAAAGCCTCCTTGGCCAAGGACTCTACTTTTATCGTAGTTGTTAGTGGCCTTTTTAAGCTCTTTTGCACTAAAGATTTTGGTTGGCTCAACAAATTCTTTGTGATTCAAGAGTTGTCGTTGTAAGATTAAGCCACCATTTTGTTGGAAGAACTTCTGTTTCAGTTTTCTGAGCTTTCTTCTTTGCATTACCCAATATACCGACGAACTTCCCGCAAGCAAGATCAAGAGGCTTATGCTGATACCTGTAAATGTTCAATCATGCATTTTGACCACATAGAATTAAGGTATTTCAATTTCTCCTTCAGTCACTAACATCATGTTTGATGACACAATGACTTCAACAAAGTTGAGATTTCACTATGTAATATATAAAAATGACCCACAAGGAGTTAGTTTGAGTTTTAACTTAGCTATTGATCATTAAAAAGAAGAAAGTTAAAAAATCTAGCCCACTGTATAAGCTTTTGTGGATTTCAATTACATTTCACATAGGCTCGTTTGTTTTGGAAGATGAGATAAGATAAGTTAAGATAAAAGTAAAAAGTTGAATAAAATATTGTTAGAATATATTTTTTTAATATTATTTGTGTTTTGAGATTTGAAAAAGTTGAATTGTTTATTTTATTTTGTGTGGAAATTTAATGAAACTGTAATAGTTAGACGAGATGAGATAAAATGAGATGAAAAGTTTTGTGAAAGTGAACGAGATCTAAAGCTAAGGTTACAAATTATATGGAATAGAAAAATGGTGAACTAAGTTTTGAATTAACTTACCCATTTTAAAACATTAAATTTCTTAACTTAAAAGACTTTTTCATTAATTGAAGTGGTTAATTTTAGACCAAATTATAATTATTGCATGGGAAGTGAGTGAGGTTGGGAATTAAACCAAATCCATCATGCATGTAGTTTGTAAATTAACAAGAGAGAATAAAATAAAAGAGACGACTACTACTGTAATACTACCAATCCTATATAACTTACCCAAGGCAATGATGATCGTTGATTGACCCGATTTTCCAGTAGTACTTCTGCAACCTATTCCAGGCGGCATCCTCCCATCGCCTTCATATCCCTTGGGACAAGTGCCTGTGTAATTCCCCTCAGTGTTTATGCATGTTGCATTAGCATAGTAGGGATTCGGACGATTTTTGCACTCGTCAACATCTGAAACACGAGTACTACTACAGCTAGCACATCATCATGATCGAAATAGTACAGCCTTATTAATTTGCTTATTTAACATTAAGTACAACAACTGATTAATTTGCTCATCCAAAATGAGTTCAAGTTAAGAAAAGATAAAAGTATTATAAAGAAAGGAAAATTCTATATACTACACCAATATCTCATTGTTATCTCTCTATATATGATGTGGAATATTTATTGCCATTAGATGATAAAGAATCATCTAATAAATGATCATTCAATAGTAATAAATGTACCAAATCATGTATAGTGGGATGAAAGTAGGATGGTAGTGTGGTGTATAACATTACTTATAAAGTAAAGCGAATGAACACCATTAATTATTTACCTTGGCAACTATCATTTTGTCCATCTGGAAGGTATGGGTTCCCCTCATAACCTTGCCTGCACTTGCAATTATACCCAAGACCTTTGGTGGAATTGTAACAATCACTATGCGTTGCCTTATAAGATGCGTAGCTTTCCTTATTTTTCTTAGCATCTTTGCATGTCTTATTTCCAATTGCCAAATCAAGCACCAGGGGTACAGTCTCATTGTTCGGTATATTTTCAGAATATAAGGTGCAAAAGTTGTACGATGCCTGTGTTTCCCCTATAAAACCGAGACCACATTGGTTCCCCCAGGTATCGTTGTATCCATTAGAAGTCCAATTATAATTAAAAATCCAATTCCTTTCTACTTTTTTGATAGGAGCATTGCAATAGCGAAAGACGTCGGAGCAAGAGCCGTTAACCAAACCAGTAGTACTGTCGTCGCACCTTGACATGCATGCGGACAATAACGTATAAAGTTGTCCTGGCGAGCTGTGAATGTAGGCGAAAAAGTTACAACATCCGACGGCAAAGAAATTATTCTTCTCAAGTGAGATGCGAAGACTCGACAAGTTGAGCAATGCAGAGATGCGGCGGAGACTGGGCTGATTATCATACACTGACGAATATTGGCAACCGCAGAATACCAAGTTTGAGACTCGAAGTTCACCATCAAGGGAGATGTTGAGAATATCTATATTATCAACGGGCAGAAATGGTTTTGGGGGCTGGAAAGAGTGGTCATAGATGATAAGAAAAGATTGGTCAAGGTAGCAGCCCTCGTCTGTACCAAATGGGTAGGGGATATTAAAAGAGCCGCATGTGCGGTTGCAGCTCGAATTATAATTGGGTTGAGATGCTGCTAAAACTAGGACCCCAATAATTAGCAGTAGCACCACTAGTTGTTGCTGCAAAAGCTTTCCATGCAAAGCCATGGCTGACCTTTTTTTGTGTCTGATCTGTGCTTCCGAAGTTAACTTATCTTTCTTTGCGCATCCCTCTCATAAAACAATCTGATATAGAGAGACTTTTATAAGCCTGATGAACAATTAATTGGAAAGGCCTTAAGGTAGATAATAAGAAGCATTAAAAATATAAATCAATAAAAATAAGAACACTTAAATTATTTCTCCCCCAAAAAAAAAAACAAGTTAAAAACTCTAGCTTTTCTATTATTAGAGGGTTAATTAATTTCGTGTTGATTTCTTAATGAGCTTATAAATTATGGAAATTCCTAATTTAAAAAATATTTTCAAAAGAAACATTTATAAACTATATATACATTTATTCACGATCATCAATTTATACTAGTGAGTACGTACACGTTCCAAAAGTATCTTCTTAGGAAGACAAAAGAACAACGCGGTCAAAATTAAAGCTTTATTCAAACTGGCCATGTACATTAATCCATTAGACCAGAACTCCGGCTAGTATAACACGAGTGCTAAGACAACTGCAGAACGCCGCGGCCTGATTAGTTGGATTGGGAAAGAACAACCCATGTATGGCGTTGACAAAATGCATGCAGCTCGAGTTGTAGAAAGAGAGAAACAAATTAATAATTTAAAGACGAATTGTCATGAACTAGTGAAGGGACTAGCTTCTCGACGTTCCTAACTGGAAACCATGCATGTCGAAAAAAAAAAAAAACAGAAAATGGAAACACGTACGCATCGAAAACGCAAATTATTTTGACGCAACACAGGTCCGCAAAAGCTGGCAAAATTAAGAAACGAGAAAGCTAATGGTCCGACAAAAGATCTCTTATTCAAAAGAAAAGCAGGAAGGACGAAAGCAGTTTTTATTAACTAATTTGGATAATTAGCATTAAGTTGGGAATCTTCATGAGATCAGCATGCAGATGTTAGACTTCATAATGATTCTTTAATGCGGAATAAACACTTAATATAGAATCATAAATATTAAAGCCCAAGGAAAAATTCGTACCTCCAGTCATTGATGTTGCTCACGGTTTTGCTGCCTTCTCTGATGCTTGGCACTTCCAAACTCTCTCTCACTCTCTGTAGATGGTGTAAACTGAAGGGGTCGAGATCAGATGAGTTTGGGGACCAAAGCTATGGGTTTATATAGCCAACGAAACTTCCATCAAGTGTTCGGTGGTTAACTCCAACAATAATTCGGTGACACTAATGAGACAGAATGTGGACCACTTCAGAAAACATGAGAGCTTCCAGAAAACATGAGACCAGAAAACATGGGAAAAGCTCCTTAAAACATGGGAGCATATTTCCATAAGAAAACCGGTCAACATTCTCCCACTTGGTCCACACTCTTAAATTAATGTCTCATCTTAAATTTATCAATAATCTGCATTAAGTAATAAATACATGAATCATGGCGATAAGTCCTCTAAAAACGAGTATTACCTTCCATATATTACTATGTATTTATTTCTCATTCTTTATGTGTCAATGATCTCTTAATGAATAAACCGTATGTTTATTCTTGGTCCTTATTGTTTATACTTTATGTGTTGACGATTTCTTAATGAATAAACCCTATGTTTATTCTTAGTCCAACACAGATGAATTTTCTCAAAATTAAATTAAGGTGCACATCAATATGAGAAAAACATCAGAATAATTAAGAATTTCATTAAAATAACATTGTCAATNAAATGAAACTCTTAAGCCATACACCATGTGAAGTGGCCTCAAAACAAGAGACGAACTCGGCTTCCATAGTGGAAGTGGCAGTCAAAGTCTGCTTGGCACTCCTCCATGATACAGCTCCACCGGCCATCAAGAAAATGTATCCTGATGTTGATTTGCGTGAATCAATACAGCCAGCAAAGTCAGAATCTGAGTAGCCAATTACTTCCAGATTGTCTGTCTGTCTATACATAAGCATGTACTCTTTGGTTCCTTGAAGGTACCTCATTACTTTCTTTGCAGCTCTCCAGTGGTCTAAACCTGGATCACTCTGATATCGTCCCAACATTCCTACAGCAAATGCAATGTCAGGTCTTGTGCAGACCTGAGCATACATTAGGCTTCCGATAGCATAAGCATATGGAATGTTCTTCATTTGTTCCCTTTCAAGGTCATTCTTCGGGCACTGGTTCAAATTGAACTTATCACCCTTCACAATGGGAGCTACACTTGGTGAACAATCTTTCATACGAAATCTCTCTAAAACTTTATTAATATAGGTTTCCTGAGACAGACCTAAGATACCTTGAAATCTGTCTCTATGGATCTTAATGCCAATGACATAAGATGCCTCACCCATATCCTTCATGTCGAAATTTTTACAGAGGAATTGCTTCACCTCACGCAACAAACCCTTATCATTGGTTGCTAGCAAAATGCCATCCACATATAAAACAAGAAAACAGATTTTACTCCCACTGACCTTCTGGTATATACATTGATCCATAATGTTTTCTACAAAACCGAATGAAGAAATTACATTATGGAATTTCAAATACCATTGGCGTGATGCTTGTTTTAAACCGTATATAGATTTCTTAAGTTTGCAGACCAATTGCTCACCATTACTAGAGGGGAATCATTCAGGTTGTTTCATGTAAACCTCCTCCTCTAGATCTCCATTGAGAAATGCCGTTTTCACATCCATTTGTTGCAACTCTAAGTCAAATTGGGCTACTAATGCCAAAATAATCCGCAAGGAATCTTTCTTAGATACCATACTCAGAAAAAGTCTCTGTGTAATCGATTCCTTCTTTCTGAGTAAATCCCTTAGCAACGAGTCTTGCCTTATATCTCTCAATGTTGCCCAACGAGTCTTTCTTTGTCTTAAAGACCCATTTACATCCAATGGCTTTTACACCATCAGGCAACTCAACAAGATCCCAGACTCCGTTACTCTTCATAGAATTCATCTCTTCCTTCATGGCATTGTACCATAATTCTGATTCTTTGCAACTCATGGCTTGTAAAAAGGACTCGGGATCATTTTCGGCTCCAATGTTGTAGTCAGATTCTTGTAGATACACAACATAATCATCAGGAATTGCTGATCTCTTGGTTCTAATAGATCTTCTTAATGTTGTACCATCATCTTCTTGAAAAATATGTGGTTCAACTACTTGATCTACTAAAATGTTGTCAGCAGCTTGTGGAACTTCAATGATTGGTTGTTCAACACCAGTTTGTACTTGAGGGGTGCTGTGAACAATAATCAATCTATCACTTGAGGTGGAAGGTTGAGATTTTGAATGATCATTATTAGAAATTATATTCCTGGTTTGATCGCTCCCACTGATCAAGTCATTTTCAAGAAATTTCGCATTTCTTGATTCCACAATCCTAGTGCTATGAGATGGACAATAAAATCTGTAACCCTTAGACCTTTCAGCATATCCAATGAAATACCCACTAATGGTTCTTGGGTCCAGCTTCTTCTCTTGTGGATTATAAATTCTCACTTCAGACGGGCATCCCCAAACGCGCATATGTCGCAAACTCGGTTTCCAACCTTTCCATAGTTCAAATGACGTTTTAGAAACAACCTTGGTTGAAACCCGGTTTAATATATACACTGCCATCTTAAGTGCTTCAGCCCATAAGGATTTAGGAAGATTGGAGCTGCTAAGCATACTCTGCACCATATCCAATAATGTTCGGTTTCTTCTTTCTGCTACACCATTCTGGTCCGGTGAACCAAGTATAGTGTATTGGGCAACAATCCCATGCTCTTGAAGAAACCTTGCGAATGGCCCAGGTGCTTGTCCATCCTCTGTGTATTTACCATAATATTCCCCACCTCTATCTGATCTCACGATCTTAATTTGCTTACCGCATTGTTTCTCTACTTCAGCCTTAAAGATCTTAAAGGCATCTAATGCTTCGTTCTTATTATGAAGCATGTAGAGATACATATATCGTGAGTAATCATCTATAAAAGAGATGAAGTATTTCTGACCATGTGAGTCTATGTCTAGACTACATATATCAGTATGTATGATCTCTAATATGTCTGAACTCCTATTGGCACCTTTCTTTGACTTGTTGGTCTGCTTTCCTTTTATGCAGTCCACACAAGTCTCAAAATCAGTAAAATCCAGAGTATTAAGTACCTATTCTTTCACTAATTTTTTAATTCTATCTATGGAGATATGACCTAATCTCCGATGCCATAATTTAGAGGAATCCTCATTAATAACACATCTCTTAATGCCAGTGTGAACATGCATTGAATCATAAGTGGCATTGTTTTGTAAATTAATTCGATAAAGACCATCAGACAAAATACCATTCCCAACACAATCAGATTTATAAAATAAACTGAATGATGTTTCTAAAAATTGAAGGGAATATCCAAATGGTACAAGTCTTGAAACTGAAATCAAGTTTCTAGAAAAACTTGGAACATAAAAGGTCTTTTCTAATTTTAAAACAAAGCCACTACTTAAAGTCAAATTACATGTTCCTATAGCTTCCACATGTGAGCCCATCTTATTTCCTGATAAGATGCTTTGCTCACTTCCCACTGGCTTCCTTAGGTTTTGCAAACCCTGCAAGGAATTCGAAATGTGGATTGTTGATCCAGAATCAATCCACCATGTGTTAATATTGGCATTAACCATATTAGATTCATAACAAACAAAAGAGGTTGGATTACCTTTGTCTGCAAGCCATTTCTGAAATTTAGCGCAGTCCTTCTTCATGTGTCCCTTCTTTTTACAGAAGAAACACTTAAGCACTTTCTTAATATCAGCTCTGGGAGGCATTTTACCTTTCCCTTTCTTATCAGCTTGAGATTTATCCTTTCTATTGTCCTTTCCGTGCGTTGCCAGCATTACACTTTCACCCTGTTCCATCACCAGTCTCCCTTCCTCTTGAACACACATGGTCATGAGTTCATTTATTGACCACTTATCCTTATGTGTATTGTAGGAAATTTTGAAGGGTCCGTATTGGTGCGGAAGGGTATTCAAGATATAGTGCACCAGGAAGGACTCCGACATCTCAACCTCCAATTTCTTTAATTCAGCCGCACTGTCCCTCATTTGCATGATGTGCTCGCGCACACCACTCACATTGGTGAGTCTTAAGTTTGAGAACTTCATAATCAGGGTGCTTGCTAAAACCTTATCTGAAGTGACAAATTGTTCATCAATGGCTTTTAGCAAGTCTCGAACATTTTCATACTGATCAACTGAACCACGGATACCAGCAGAAATTTTAGTCTTTATGAACATCGTGCTTAAACGATTAGATCGCTCCCATCGTTCATAAAGCCTGATGTCCGCTACAGTGCTGGTTTCCTTAATGGCAGGTGGTTCGTCTTTCCTAATAGCATAATCAATGTCCATCCACCCTAAATGGAGAAGAACTCTCTCCTTCCATATCTTATAGTTGTCCCCTTTAAGTTCAGGGATTTCACAATGAAAATCAGAGAAATTTGTAGATGGTATAACTGCATTATAGATTACATCTTATGTCATAAATTGAGGCCTAAATAAAATTTCATGCTTTACCAATGTAAATCATGCTTAAAAATTGAATCTAAAGACATAAAGATTGCCTGTGGGCTAAATCTTTAATTCAAGCAGATTCAATTATTCTTTATGATAGAATTCATCAAATTCTATCTAAGGTTAAACTTTATGATAAAACTATCAAATTATTTACTTAATTCATAATACCTGTGGGTAAATTATGAATAATTTGATATTTGATCCTAATTAATCATATAAATATAATAAAAATTCCTGTGGGATAAAATTTATTATATTAAATATAATTAATTACAATTAATGTCTAAATATTCTTTATGTGATCCTTGTCAATCATAATATATAATTTTACTCAATTAGAGATGCTGTGGCTATTCTCTAATCAATAAAAATTATATGGATCACTTAGACATTAAATCTTTTATGCATTAACTTAATATGAGAATAATCATAAATTGCATAATTATAATTAAAACCAACATGTTATTATTATGCACAAATATTCTCAGAATTTAGCATAAATATTGCATAATTAAAACTATACTATTATGCATAACATTTAAATATAAACTCATCAAAAATTGCATGTATTAATATAGAGCAAAAATAATTAATTCATGCAAACTAAATATGAGCATATTTAATAAAATTGCACAATTTAATAATCTAAATTGCATATAATATAAACCAAATAAATAATATATGCATAAAGATTGAGCAATATTAGACATATTTCAAAAAAAAATGCTTAAATAGGAAAATCCTTAAAAATCCTCAAAAAATATTTTTGGATTAGCTAAACTACATGTCGTTTTTCCTTAGTGCGAAAACTACATGTCGTTTTTCATCTGCATTTAAAAACAATAGCTACTAAACTACCTGTCGTTTTTCCAAAACTAACAAAAACTACATGTCGTTTAGGCTAGACGAAATCAATACTCTTTCCGACTAAACTACATGTCGTTTAATCAATAGACCAAAACTACAAACATTAAAGCCCAAGGAAAAATTCGTACCTCCAGTCATTGATGTTGCTCACGGTTTTGCTGCCTTCTCTGATGCTTGGCACTTCCAAACTCTCTCTCACTCTCTGTAGATGGTGTAAACTGAAGGGGTCGAGATCAGATGAGTTTGGGGACCAACACTAATGAGACAGAATGTAGACCACTTCATAAAACATGAGAGCTTCCAGAAAACATGAGACCAGAAAACATGGGAAAAGCTCCTTAAAACATGGGAGCATATTTCCATAAGAAAACCGGTCAACAGCAGATCCACTATATATGATGATCTTCAGTACCTAATCAGACCCTCATGATAGCAACATGACTAGGAGTTAGCCATGGCTGTAAATCTCAATACCATTTTGCAGCAACCACCAACAGCGTCCAACAACCTGCATGGATGTATGCAGCATGCATGACAGTTCAGGATTGAAGAATTATATATATGGTGTTGACAACAAGCAGCCCGAGTTCTAGAAGAGAGAAACAATGAAAAACATGGACAGGCAGTAGTAACTTCAGACTAACTGCATAAACATGTAAATATCATAGGACTTATGATACACCGATATTCAAACGCAGAGAACGGATATTTTTTTATTTTTTTCTGATCAGCACTAAAAGAGAATCAGTTAATTGCATGAGAAGATAACTCTCCGTATATAGCAAGGTTATCTATGATCCTCACCTCTCGCTCTTGAGCAGCTCTTTGGAATATCATGAGCTACTTCCTTCAGCTGCCACGCTCTCTCTTCATCTTTCGCTCTACGTCCTTCAAGAACTTTAAACAACTCATTATCCATTAAATAAGAACGAAGATACACAACTAGGCAGACTTGTGTCTTGCCTCCAGTCAATTTACATATTTTTTAATTTCCCCTTAGTGGCCGTAGGTGTAACAGAGCAAGACGAAAAGAAAAGTTCTACTCTGGAAATGTGAAAACTATTTGTTCTCTGTGTATATTCAAATTAATTCCATATGCTTTACAGAAAGGAAATATATATATAGGTATCAAAGGAAGATTCTAACTAACTATTAAATATGAAAATACAGTAATACCCTTATGTACAACTCAGCAATAACAGAAATACAAAAGCTTCTATAAACGGCATAGTGGGTGTCTGCATGCAGTGCTCACGAATCTTTTGCTGTTGTAACTTGATGATCCTCCAATACCCCCCCGCAAGATGGAGTGTAAAGATTTACGATACCCATCTTGGATAAGTGACGATGAAGGACATGCGAAGGTAGGGCCTTGGTTATAATGTCAGCAACTTGAGCTGAGCTAGGAACATACTGAGTGCACACACTCCCTTCTTGAATTTTGTCACGGATTAAGTGGCTATCAAGCTCTATGTGTTTGGTTCATTCGTGAAAGACGGGGTTTGCAGGGATATGGAGGGCAGCTTGATTATCACTGTGAAGGAGAGCCGGTTGTGGATGAGAAACCTGCAGAGCAGTTAAGATGAAACGTAACCAGGTGAGCTCAGAACAGGTTGCTGCCATCGACCGGTACTCTGCTTCGGCTGAAGAACGAGAGACGACAGACTGTTTCTTGGATTTCCAAGAAATGAGAGAAGAGCCAATGAAGACACAATATCCGGTGACTGATCTTCAAGTGTCGGAGCAAGATGCCCAGTCCGAATCGCAATAAGCCTCGAGCTGAAGCAAAGAGGAACTAGGTAGTAGAAGACCTTGTCCTGGAGCACCTTTAAGGTAGCGAAGGATTTTCTGGGCAGCCAAGAGATGTATATCAGTGGGATGAGCCATAAATTGGCTGAGTGTCTGGACACTAAAACAGATATCAGGTCGAGAAACTGTGAGATATAGGAGGCGGCCTATCAAACGTCTATAAATGCTTGGATCTTGTAGAAGTGTGCCAGAGGAGTTTGTAAGTTTAAGATTTGTTCAATTGGAATCTTGGTGGGGTTGCTGCCTAAAGTACCTGAATCTGCCAAAATATCCAGTGTATATTTTCGTTGGCATAAATGAATTCCTTTGAAAGACCTTGCAATCTCAATGCCAAGGAAATATCTTAGTGAGCCGAGATCTTTAATCTGAAACTTGCTGTGCAGAAAATGTTTTAGATCAGTCACAGTGTTGAGGTCATTGCTTGCCACAAGTATGTCATCAACATATACGAGGATGGCAACAAAAAAACCATTAATCTCTCTGGTGAAGAGGCTATAATCAGCTTTTGATTGTGAAAAACCATAATCAATCAAGACAGATGAGAACTTAGAATACCACTGCCTCGACCCCTGTTTGAGGCCATATAAGCTTTTGAGAAGTTTACATACTTGATGAGGTGATCCCTTGTTGTAACCAGGAGGTTTGTTCATATAGATATCCTCATGTAAATCCCCATGCAAGAAGGCATTATTTACATCAAAATGATGTAAGTGCCATCCTTTAATTGAGGCTACAGCCAATAGACAATGGACAGTGACTAACTTGGCAACGGGGGAGAAAGTGTCTTGATAATCCACCCCTTCAAGTTGAGTGTAACCTTTAGCCACTAAGCGTGCTTTCAACCTTTCAACACTCCCATCCAAATTATACTTTATCTTGTAAACATATTTGCAGTCAATTGGGATTTTCCCAGGTGGCAAATCTGTAAGTTTCCAAGTGTGGTTTGCTTCCAGTGCAGATAGTTCATGGTCCATTGCTTTGCACCAACCCGGGTCTTTGATGGCTTGTTTATAAGTTTTGGGTTCAATGTGACTGGAAATGCTAATGGAAAAAACTCGATATGAAGGTGAAAAAGAATTGTAAGCTAAAGTGTTATGTAAAGAAAAAGGATTACCTGCGGACAGTGGCTGCTTGTCCAAGATTGGAGTGGGAGCAGTAAGAAAAGTCTGATGACAATGGAAATCCTGCAGATAACGGGGTGCACTTCGAGATTTAGTGGACTTGCGAGGGAAAATAGGAAGGGAGGGAGGTGGGAAAGATTCTGTTGGAAGTGGAAGAGGAATGTGAGGAGAAGAAGCAGGAGGAGGAGAAGTGGGAGCTGGCGGGATTATAAGTGCAGGAAGAGGTGAATTATTTGTGGATGATTCTGTGAAAGTGGTGAGGGAAGGAGAAGAAGCAGGAATAGAATGTGGTGTAGTGTCAACTGGGGAGGAATTAAGAGGCAGAGTGGAAGGAGAGGTGCTGCTGGGAATATTGGAAAGGAAGGGAAAGACAGTTTCATGGAACTGAACATCTCGAGAGATGAAAATCTATTCAGTGTTCAAGTCAAGCAACCTGTAGCCTTTGACTCTGAAAGGATATCCTAAGAATACACACTCTCTTCCACGAGGGTCGAATTTCTTTCTGCCATGGGATAAAGTTGAGGCATAGGCAAGGCAACCAAAGATTCTAAAATGTTTGTATTGAGGCGGGGTATGAAACAGGAGTTCAAAAGGAGTTTTGTTATGGAGGAGAGGAGTAGGTGTTCTGTTGATGATGTAAACAGCTGTGAGGACACAATCAGACCAGAATTTGAGGGGAATGTTGGATTGGAACTTAAGAGCCCGAGCCACATTCATTATGTGTTGGTGTTTGCGCTCAACTATGCCATTTTGCTAGGGTGTTTCTACACAACTCCGTTGATGAATGATGCCTTTGAGTTGATAGAAATCTTTCATTTGAAATTCGGATCCATTGTCACTTCTAATGATTTTTATTTTCTTTTGGAATTGAGTTTCAATCAAATTGTAGAAAGTGATGATGCAAGATCGAGCATCAGATTTATTTCTAAGCATGTAAACCCATGTTGTTCTGGAAAAATCTTCAACAATGGTAAGAAAGAAACGGGTTCCATCATGAGCAATGGTTGGGTTTGGACCCCAAAGATCACAGTGAATAATATCAAATAGATCAAGAAAAGAGTGTTGAGATTGAGGAAATGGGAGACGATGTTGTTTTGCTAAAGGGCAAACAAAACAAGGTGTTTGATTATGTAAATTCAAACTGTTTGTTACAATAGGATCAGAAATTAAAAGTAAACAGGAAGGAGAAATATGGCCGAGACGACAATGCCATAAATCAGATATCAAATGAGTAGCTGAAGTGGAAGTAAACTGAGTTTTATTGTTGAATGTTGGTAGAGCATCGGCTAGAGCAGTAGGTGCCACCCGTGATCTATGCAGATGATATAGTCCACCTCTTACTTCAGCCATCCCAATCGTTGTCCAAGAGGCTAAGTCCTGAAAGAAACAAGAGTTGGAGAGAAAAATGAGGCAACAAGAATTGTTTTGTGCAAGTCTTTTGGCAGAGATTAAATTGAAATGAAATGAAGGTACACACAAAACATTAGTAAGAGTTAGATGTTCAGAAAGTCTCACAACACCAATATGAGTGATGGGGACTGACTCTCCATTTGGGAGTTGAACTTGATGAGAAACAATGGTAGTAATGGATGTGAAAAGAGAGGTACAACAGATCATATGATCTGTTGCACCTGTGTCAATAATCCAAGGTGAAAAATGTAAAGAAGAAATCTGCTGTGTTTGTGTTGAAGAGCAAAAAGTTATACCAGAAATATGATTGGAAGGTGAGGAAGAAGAAGGTTGTGCAACAGCAATGGAAGCCATGGGTGCACTGGAGTCCTTGTGATGTAAAAGAGCAAGTAGTTGCTGGTATTGACCCTTAGTGAGTGCGACAGATTCATTTGAGTCATGCTCATGATCAACATCTGGAGACGCATGGATGACAGCTGCTGCAATGTTTCTTGTTTTGCCATGTAGCTTGTGACCAGGAGGGTAGCCATGTAACTTATAGCATTTCTTAGCATTATGGCCAGTCATGTAACAATGTGAGCATACAGGAGCTTCAGCATTTCCAATCTTAAAACAGGTTTCAAGAGAATGACCAGGAATTTTACAATGTGAGCAATAAGGTCTATTGCTTTTAGGATTAGTGGAATTTGGAAATTTTTGATTATTCTTGGTGGTGAAATAGGCTGGTTTGACCATCATGGCCATGTGATCAGAGGGTGCAGAAGTGGAAATGACTTGGTGTTGCCTTTCTTGTTGTTGAACCATGGAGAAGACTCGGTTGAGAGGAGGTAAAGGTTCAAGAAGCATGATCTGATCTCTGGTGTTAGAATAAGAATCAGAAAGTCCCATGAGAAATTGAATGACACAATCTCGATCATAACGATCATGAAGGATCTTCAGTTTCCCACAGTCACAGTCGGGAAGTGGATCATAGATAGCAAGCTCATCCCATAGAGCTTTCAAACGGCCAAAATATAAGCTAACAGAGTCCTGGTTTTGTGATAAACCAGCCAAATCTCGTTTAAGTTGGAAAATACGAGGACCGTTTTGATGAGTAAAACGATCCTTGAGTTCCATCCATAAGGTCTTGGAATCGTCGACTAAAGCAAGGCTAGATTTAACAGAAGTACTTACAGAGTTCTGCAACCAAGACACCACTAGATCATTACAGCGCTCCCATGCTTCAAAAAGAGGATTTGAACTATCCATAGGTTTGAGAAGAGTACCATTGATGAACCCAAACTTGTTCTTCGCACGAAGAGCTCGACTAATGGCACGCGACCAGCTGACATAATTATCAGCATCAAGAAGGTCAGAGACCAAAGCAGCAGCAGGATTGTCACCATTTTATATGCGAAATGGGTTGAAAGGATCGGAGAAATTTAGGTAACGCTCAGAGGATTTGTTCGCGTTGGTAGAACGTGGAACTTCCTTTTCAGAATCTGTCGACATTGGATCAAGAGGGTCTCTGATACCATGTAACAGAGCAAGACGAAAAGAAAAGTTCTACTCTGGAAATGTGAAAACTATTTGTTCTCTGTGTATATTCAAATTAATTCCATATGCTTTACAGAAAGGAAATATATATACAGGTATCAAAGGAAGATTCTAACTAACTATTAAATATGAAAATACAGTAATACCCTTATGTACAACTCAGCAATAACAGAAATACAAAAGCTTTTATAAATGGCATAGTGGGTGTCTGCATGCAGTGCTCACGAATCTTTTGCTGTTGTAACTTGATGATCCTCCAATAGTAGGGCCGACCCTCCAAAGCTATCAATATCATATTTTTTAGAAAATTACTCTATTACTAGTTTGAAAGACTTGAAAATTTGAGGTTTCTAAAATATTAATACAACAAAATTGAAACCTTATATAGGTCTCTAATAATAATAAAAAAAACTACAGAATATATAGCGCGCATACTTGTTCAATTTTGACTTTCAAGATGAATGAAAAATAAAGAATATGACAATTCTTGACAGTCGAATTTTAATATATAGATAGTTTATATTTAATTAGTAATTTTAATAAATTATCGGTTTTGATAATTTTGTTGTAATCTAACTCTCCTTCAAACATAAAAGTTGGAAAATAAACTTGGTTTGCTCATATATACTTTATTCATGGTGTTGGAGCCACTTAAATAGGTTAAATACATGATCACTTTAATGTATATCAGTATTAATTATTTAGAGTACAAAGTGTAAAACTTCTTGCACTATTTTAAAATATACAAAACAAATATTTCCCGATCAAGTCAAAAGAGAGAACAAAAAAACACAAAAACATGGAAAATGAAACACATCATGAGCTGTGTTGAGGGAAAATTAGTTGATTGGCATATTCGTGTGAAAACCTAAGTAAAATTGTGTTGTAAGTAGTGTTGATGCATTGTCACATGAAAAGAATTGAAGTGTGCTCAACACGGCTCGAGCAGAACTTACTGGCGCTCGAGCGAAGTCAGGTAGAGTGCCTCGCTCGACCCGCCACTCGACTCACCCCTCGAGCGAACTCAGGCAGAGTTCACCGCTCAATGCCCGCTCGATGTTTCGCTCGAGCAAAGTTCTAAAAGTTAACCTGCGCTCGACTCTCGCTCGATCCTTCACTGGAGCCAATGTTTCAGAAACTCAAATTTCAGTGTTTTGGGCGCCGTGAATCAGAGGGGCTATAAATAGAACATTTTGTTCTATTCCTTGGTGTGGAGAAATAGAGCAAAAACCCTAGTTGTTTCCAAGAGCCATTGAGAGATACTTCTCCCCACATTGTGAATCTCTCTTGGACAATCACATCTCCACCACACCACACTCAAGATCAAATCTTTACAAGTCCATCGAAGTGGACGTGTTTTATTGGCCGGAAGGTTTCCGGAGTTGCTGTTGATGCAAAGATCGAGAGGTTCTCGAGGGATGCTATAGAAAGGTCGAAGTTCCTGCACTACATGCGTGTAGAGAGCTATCACTCGTGGTGTTGCAAATCAAGTTTAGGAACTTCAAAGGTTTTGTAAGTGTCACTAAATTGGTTGTAACAATTAAAGTTTCTATAGTGGATTTGAGGTGGTGTCTTACACCCGGAGTGGTTTTAGATTTTGAAGAGGTTCTTCAAATGAGTTTCCACTCCGTGAACAAATTTCTATGTTGATTATCTGTGTGATTGGTTTCTTTGTTTATTTGCTTGCTTGTCAATATGTTTGTTAAACCAGATAAATCGATCTACACCTATTCACCCCCTCTAGGTGTTGTGTTGGTAGAACCACTGCCTTTTCAATTGGTATCAGAGCGGGTTCACTCTGATTGGATTTAGTTCCTGAGTGTGATCCTGCTGTAGTAGTTAAAATGGATAAATCTCAAACTCTCACAACGCCACCTTATTTTGATGGAAACAACTACGCTTATTGGAAAGTTTGAATGAGAGCATTCCTAAAGTCTGTTGATGAACGAGTGTGGGTTTCCATAACAAAAGGATGGAGAGAACCAGTTGCTATTATTGAGGGAGTTCAAACCCCCAAAAGTGTGGATAATTACTCTAGGGATGAAATAAACGAGTGTGGCTGGAATAACAAAGGCCTGCATGCGATTGTCATGGCCGTGTCCCAGAAGGAGTTTAAGCGAATCTCCATGTGTGAAACTTGTAAAGAGGCATGGGACATTCTTGAAATTACTCATGAAGGTACTAAGGCTGTGAAGAACTTTAAGCTTCAAATGTTGACTACTAGCTTTGAAGAACTTAGAATGAGGGATGATGAAATTTTTGATGTCTTTTATGCAAAACTGAATGACATTGTCAATTTTAGTTTTAATTTAGGGAACAAAATTCCAGAAAATAGAATTGTGAGAAAAGTTCTCAGATCTCTTCTTGAGAGATTCCGTCCCAAAGTCACTACCATTGAAGAAAGTAAAGATCTGGAAAATATGAGGATTGAAGAGTTGGTGGGCTCTCTACAAACCTATGAGCATACTCTTCCTGTAGATAAGAAAAATAAGTCCATAACCCTCAATATCATTATAGAGGAGTCAGATGAGTCATCCGATGAGCTGGCTATGAGTGACGAAGAAGTAGCTTTTTATGCTAAAAAATTCAAGAAGATGTTTATGTCTAGAAATAGAAAGAATTGGGAACACAAGAAGAAAAAGTTTGAGAGAGTCAACGGAAATTCCGGTTCAGGAAACAAGGAAAGGAGCTCTAAGAAATACACTAAAGCTACCAAAGACAAGGTACAATGTCATGGCTTTGGGCACGTTCGCCTTGAGTGTGCAAATTACAGAAAGGCCAAAGGGAAAGCAAATGATGCTTCATTGAGTGATAATGGTTCTGAGACAAGTGACTCATCAGAGAGTCATTCTCCAAAGAAAAATTTCAACTACATGGCATTCACTTCTTCTATCGGTGGCCAAAGTCATAGAAGTGAATCAGTGTTTGAAAATGAGAGCATATCCGGAAGTGAATCCGGGGATGAAGATGAGTTGCAGGAAATCTATGAGAAGTTGTACAAAGATTGTGTAAAATTGAGGAAACTCAATAAAGCACATATTGAGAATATAGATACTTGCAAAAGAGAGAAGAAGGATCTTCAAGGTCAATTGAATGAAACCATTTGTCTAACCGATCGGTTGCAAAAGAGGAATGTGTCACTCGAGGATAAAGTAAAAATTCAGGAAGGTGAGTTGATTTTGTTAAACGACAAACTGAAAAATTTTTCTACTGGAAAGCAAAAGCTTGATAAAATCCTAACCTCAGGAAAGTCCTCTGGTAACAAGAGAGGTATAGGATATGTGGAAGGGAAATCTGACGTGGCATCAACTTCAAAAACCTCCTGTAAAAATGTGAAAAAAATTGTGTTTATTCCTGCATCGAATGAGAATAACAAAGCTCAACCATCTACCCTTCATGTGCAAAAGTCTGTCCCACTTCCCAAGAGACAAGGAGCTCGCAACACGAGCCCTATATGTCATCACTGTGGGAAGGTTGGTCATGTAAGACTAAATTGCTTTAAGTTGAAAAGTCAATCTGTTCATACTCCTGCGGTCTCTAAAAGTATGATTGCTTATCCTTTTAGAAAGGGTAAGAATTTCGTGAATGCTCCTAGGTACGTTTCACCTTTCATGAGACAAAAAGCTCACAAGGCAAACCATGTTTGTCACAGTTGTGGTAAGATTGGTCACATTCGACCAAACTGCTTTGAGCTTAGGGGTCATGCCATGAGAGACGAAAAGAACCACTCAAGAAAAGGACATCAAAATCTGTGCAGTCAAGTCATGGCCTTAACCGGACAAAATGATATGCTCAATATGAAGTTAGACCAGTTGACTACCAGCAAGAAGCCTGACAAGGTGAATCATCCAAAAGTGAGACAAGTGTGGATGAGGAAGAAGGAGGAGCAGACCAAACATGGTATAGCCTGAGGGCTGGAACATGCATTACATGCATCACATTCATTACATGCATTTTTCCTTCTTTGTTTGTTTTGTTTATTTTCCCTCTCTTGCAATTCTCTTCTCTTTAAGTTTTTGTGTCTATTAGTTATGGATAACATGCACATATGTGTGATAAAGAGTGTCAGTGATGTCAATTCTGAAAATTTCTGGTACATGAATTGAAAATTGTATCATGTACATTTATAAGTTACAAAGGTTTAAAACATGTGTACTATTTGTAATTTGTGACCTGCATCACACACTACACTTCCAGCTCAATCAATTGTTGTTTTGCTACCTGTGACTTCTTGGGGAGGCAATCAAATGTGTAAGGGAGTTCTACGTGTATACAGAATTGACCACGGCTAGATGACCTCATGATTTTATATCAAAAGTCCTCTTGTGAAAATTCTCCATCTATAAAGAGTAAGAAAAGAAAAAGAGAAGAAGAAAAATAAAAAGGGGAAGAAAAGGAAGAAGAAAAAGAAAAAGGGGAAGAAAATGATGAAGAAAAAGAAAAAGGGGTCTTATCACTCAATAGGCCAATACCGATACAAGAATTCAAACATAAATAATTAGGTCCTAGCAGCATTAGGTTTGACTTTCTGTATCATGGAAAGGCTTCCCAAGCACTTATGGTTTCATGTTTCAGCCCAACCCCACTCACAATTTTTTGTTGAAACTTCTTGATTGAGAGGAATTCACAAAACACGCATGTTCATTTTACTTGTGATACTATGTCTTTATTACTTGCATAAATTGTGGTAATATGATGCTCTTTTACATTTGATGTGATTTTTAAGCTTAAAAATTGACTTCATTAACTCTTGTATCATTTTTTGAAAGAAAAAGCCAGAATCTGAGAATTCTGTGCAATACCGCTCGAGCGGAACTAACTGCCGCTCGAGCAAAGTTGACTTTAAAATGTCCCGCGGGCCTTTTTCTCTTCAGAACCGTTTCCTCTCTTTTCTCTTTCTCTCCCCTGCACCGTCTCCTCTCCTCCTCACCGTGCGGTTTGGTCTCTAAGTCCATCCCATTGTGCTTTACACTCGATTTCTATCAAGAAATCCACTCCTAATCACGGTAAGCATCTCCTTTTGTATTCGTTTTCCATTTATTTCTAATCCCATTGCATTTTCATGGTAAACATCTCATTTTTGGGTTTTGGGTTTTTGTGTTTGATTTCAAAATGGATTTCGAAATGTTGGGTTGTTTGTGAGTTTGTTTTTGAGAATAGAGAATCAATCTCACTCCCTCTTGTATTTAGGAAGTTCATGGATCTCCTATGGTGTTTTTAAACTTGTTTATACTTGGATGCACTCCAAGTGTTCGGTGAAATGCCTCTATGATTTTTGGTTTCTCTTTTTCACAATGTTTTGGCATAGCTTTGTTCTCATGCTCATTATACATCATTCCTAGTGATGGGATAGTGTTTTGGCATGAATTTTAATTGTGTTTGAAGTTGGTTTGCATATGGGAGGGCCATGAGACTTTCTTTGGTCTCAAAATCCAACTTTGGGTTATTTGCACTTGAAGTGTTCTATGAAGAGCCAAAATCGTGATTTTTTTTTGGGGGCTTAGTTTTCCTTTTATGGATAAATTGGTTTTGCGCATTTTGCATAAATGGGTCTCTTAAACCTAAGTTTAGCCAATGGGTTTCTAAAACTGAAGTTTGAGCATTTGCATTGGATCATACATTGGATCATGCATTAAGCACTTGCATTTTAGACATGCATTTCACAATACCTTTAGCCTTGTCTAACGGTTTCTAATTGTGTCAATAGCCATAGTCATGTCTCGACGTGTCCGTTCACTTCAAAATCCTCTTGCCCCCGCTCAAGGACTTTTTCATAATGCTAGGGCTCAAGAACTTTACTCTTAGAAGTTTTCTAATCGCTTCCCCATTGTCGAGCGTGAAGTCATTCTTGGTGAGTTAAGTGAGACTATTATTCCCCTCATTTTTGAGTCTTGCCAGTGGCAAGCGTTGATCACTGGTCTTCCCACTCCGTCTGTGGAGTTGGTTAGGGAGTTTTACTCCAACATTCATGCCATATCTGTTGATGACTCCTTTGAGGTGAGTCTCCGGAACGTCTCATTCCGGGTAACTCCGGGCATGATAGCAGAGTTGCTAAATGCCCCGCGTGAGTTATATCCTGAGTATCCCTATACACGCATTTCTCCTCCTAGTCCGACTGATATTGCTGAATGTCTCATTGGTCATATTTATGCTTGGGATGGTAAGTCACCACTTGCAACGGTGAGATTTTCCACTGAATATCTCATTCTCAGTAGGATAGTCCTGACAAATTTGTATCCTACTGGCCATCAGAGTGATGTGGGTCTTGACCGCGCCACTCTTTTATTTGCTCTGATTAATGGTGTCACCATTGATCTTGGGAGCCTTATATGCCGAGTCATTCTTGAGGCTTTTCAGTCCCCCAAGGTACGGTCTGGATTACCCTTCGCCAGCATCATCACTTGTTTGGCCATTTCCCAGTCAGTTGCCCTACTTCCCAATGAGCCTAGAATTCCTCTCAAGGCTCCCATTGGTCGGAGGACCATGCAGCTGAGTCGTGCTCACACCACCCCGCAACCACTGATAGTTGAGCACCCACCTGCATCCTCCTCACAGCCATCCAGCTCTCAGCCTTCTACATCGGCATCGGCACCGCCACCAGCACTAGCACCTGGTACGACAGAGCCCAGCCTTCAGCAGGTCCTTGAGTACCTTACCCGACTTGATGTCCGATTTGCTAGCCTCGATGCTAAGGTTGATAACCTGCAGCAACTTGTTACTCAGCGCTTCAACGATATTGAGGAGCGTCTCAATGAGGATGATGAAGGTGGCAGTCAGACTGAGGATTGAGACCCTTGGCCCTTTTGTGACAAAAAGGGGGAGTAGCTTAGAGTCAGGGGGAGTGGTATAGAGGCAGGGGGAGGAAATGTTAATGCTAGAAGCACATTTTTTGTTGAGCAGCAACTTTTATTTTTGTATTACATCTTTTATTTGTAGAAGAGCAGCTTCTGTTTTTTTTATCACATGCTGCTTGTGCTGCTGTTATTTGACTAACTAATTTCAATGTCTGACTAATTGCATTAATGAAATGTTTTTCTTGATTTCCTAGCAGACATTGATTATACTTGTGGATATATTTCTTGCTTATTTGTGTTGGCATGTTTAATCGTTTGTTAAGTATGTGCAGAAATATCTCAATGTGTTCATGCATCTGGGGATCCAGTATGGGGTGCGCTAGGATTAGGTCCTATGTAATAGGTTAGAGGTTTTGTCACAGAAATTCCAAAGGGGGAGATTGTTGAGGGAAAATTAGTTGATTGGCATATTCATGTGAAAACCTAAGTAAAATTGTGTTGTAAGTAGTGTTGATGCATTGTCACATGAAAAGAATTGAAGTGTGCTCAACATGGCTCGAGCGGACCTTACTGGCGCTCGGGCGAATTCAGGCAGAGTGCCTCGCTCGACCCACCGCTCGACTCACCGCTCGAGCGAACTCAGGCAGAGTGCCTCGCTCGACCTGCCGCTCGACTCACCGCTCGAGCGAACTCAAGCAGAGTTCACCGCTCGATGCCCGCTCGATGTTCCGCTCAAGCGAAGTTCTAAAAGTTAACCTGCGCTCGACTCTCACTCGATCCTTCGCTCGAGCCAATGTTCCAGAAACTCAAATCTCAGTGTTTTGGGCGCCGTGAATTAGAGGGGTTATAAATAGAACATTTTGTTCTATTCCTTGGTGTGGAGAAATAGAGCAAAAACCCTAGTTGCTTCCAAGAGCCATTGAGAGATACTTCTCCCCACATTGTGAATCTCTCTTGGACAATCACATCTCCACCACACCACACTCAAGATCAAATCTTTACAAGTCCATCGAAGTGGACGTGTTTTATTGGCCGGAAGGTTTCCGGAGTTGCTGTTGATGCAAAGATCGAGAGGTTCTCGAGGGATGCTATAGAAAGGTCGAAGTTCCTGCACTACATGCGTGTAGAGAGCTATCACTCGTGGTGTTGCAAATCAAGTTTAGGAACTTCAAAGGTTTTGTAAGTGTCACTAAATTGGTTGTAACAATTAAAGTTTCTATAGTGGATTTGAGGTGGTGTCTTACACCCGGAGTGGTTTTAGATTTTGAAGAGGTTCTTCAAATGAGTTTCCACTCAGTGAACAAATCTCTGTGTTGATTATCTGTATGATTGGTTTCTTTGTTTATTTGCTTGCTTGTCAATATTTTTGTTAAACCAGATAAATCGATCTACACCTATTCACCCCCTCTAGGTGTTGTGTTGGTAGAACCACTGCCTTTTCAAGCTGGAATCAAATGCAAATAATTTTGATCCCGCATGTCTGCGCAGACGGAGCAAAACAAAAACAAAAATTCAAGCAATATTTGATCAGACAAAAGATATCTTTTCCAAAGCAAATTAAAGATTCCCACGTGTACGTACAACAATACTTTAAGAGCTCAATCATGGAATGATTCATAACAGATGTCTTTCTTTTCTTTTAGAAGTCTCCCACTAGCACTTTTATGGTTTTTAAGAGTTCAAGTAGGCCCAAATTAGATACATATAATCACAGATCCAACGGGCAAAGAAACGATAAAATCTCTATCAAGTACTAAGAATCTCTCAGCTTCCTGCCCCATGCTGAGTAGGATGCATGAAGAGATATAGCTCATGTCGTTGTAAAAGAAGATGCCTTACGGCCCGAAGTCAAAAGTAGGAACAACGGAAATCATGGTTATAACTTTGGAAAAGCAAAAGATTTCCCGGCCCCATCATGAAGATCTGAGAAAAAAAAAATTTCACTAAAGTGGGAAATTTCAGAGAGGAACACCATGACTTCCTTCACATGCAGTACGTAGGTCTATGATCCACTTTTTCTTCATTCTGTATAGGTTTCACAAATACTTCAAAATTCAAATGAAAAATCATTTGATAGTTTGGTAACAGAATACGATTGAAATTAATACTTGCTTAATTGTTAAATAATTTCAAAATACGGACTAGCAGATCATGTCATTTGATTAAAAATTAATATATATAAATAATAGATTAATAATTCAATTTGAAAGAAATTAATTTTAAAATTTGAATCTTACAAATCAAATTATATATTGTGGATGGGAGCCATTGATACTCCAGATCTTATTATTTTCAAATAATATATTCTCATTTGATTTAAAGGAAATAAATATATAACTAGATTTCTCTCCGCTTGGAGTTATCCCTTTGTTTTTTTACCCCTTTTTAATGACGTTTGATTGGAATCGAAATATCATCAACCCATGCAATTTTTCTCCGATCTCTAGGGACACAATGGTCGTGGCAGGCAGTACCATTTTTAATGATCAAATTTGGAGCGCTGCTCGACCGTTAAACTCAATCAAATTTTGTCACAAATAACGCATTACAAAAAAAGTCACTTTATGCAAAGAAATTTTACGGTTACTTATTACTTAGTATATTGTATATATATATATATATATATGTACAATTGTCACAACTTCATGTATTCTTTTACCGACGAAAGAGTTATCTTTGCAACTACCTTAATGTATTAATTTGAAACAAAATTGCAATGGTCGCATGCACTTATAATAAAATGTAACTTTTATCGTGCCTAAATATTACCAAGTACTAGCTAGGGGGGCCCACTCCAAATTAATGACTCGTATAATAAGTATATAATATTCTGCATGCTCTATTGGAATATAAAATAATAATAATGAACCCTTATAAAGGCAATTACTTACCTACTTAGATATATTCCACTTCTATGCAAAACCAAAATAAAAAATTTTATTAAAGAAGTCTAAAGTATAAACTGATCGGAATAAACCATACACTAAAGCAACAATATTGACGTTCCGCGTCCTCCTCTTTTAAATACCCCTTCCCTTCTTTCTCTATTCTTTCTATTTCTTCCCTTCGTTTGCCCTTTCTCCTGCACTTTCCCGTCTGCGTTATTCTTCTTGTTCTTGCCTAGTTTCTTTGCTTTCTTGCTTTCTTCCTTCTTTTTCAACTTCAATGGTTGACCAAGGCGGTTCCTCCAACCCACCTTTCTTCGTCCCAAAAGGCACAGTCTTCGAGGGCTACGGATGGCGTTCTATATACCGGGAGAAAAATCTTCTTGGCCTTCGGGAAGAATTTGGCATACCTGAAAATGCCAACATTTTGATTCCTTCAAGTGGATGCTGTGATAATGAGGGCTACGCGGGCAAGACTGCACTGTTCGCCGCCATGTTTTCTCATGGTTTGAGACTCCCCTTCTGCCGTCCTCTACGAGATATCTTGGACTTACTCGAACTGGCCCCTGCCCAACTCCATCCCCATTCTTACAGGACCTTCCTTTGCGCCTGTATTGTGTACCGCATGGTCCTGAAACTTCTGGGAGATGTTTACCCCGACCTAACTGCTTGGGAATTTTTGGCCTTTTACCATGTTCGGTCTAATAAGGGCAACGTTGCTAGCTTCCATAAGAAAGATAGGACACCTGCTCTGGCTCGTCTTGAGAGCCGCCATTCCAATGCTAAGGCTTGGAATACCAAGTTTCTCTTTATTACTGGTACGGGCTGGGATTTTCCTATTGGGGAGGCCCGTATTTGAGATTTTCCTGTTAGGGCGATTTGGCGCCCTATCCCTGAAGACAAAACTGTGTGGGCGACCATGCCACCCTTATCGAGTCGGGAGCAGTCTCCTATTGAGATTGTTCGTTCCAGGGCGGAGGCCCACGAAGACGATGTGTGGTCCAATCTCCTGTTGACGCCAGAGAAAGTGGACCATTTCTTGATGACTCCTGACCGTTCTCAGGTTGAAGGGCGCAAGTTCATGATTTCGGAGTTAATTCCTGCTCCCATCAAGAAACCCTCCGAGTAGACAAAATCCTCTGCTAGACAGGAGGAAGATAGCCACCCTGAACAAGAAAGGGTTAAGAAGGCCATGAAAAGATCCGAGAAGAAGGATGGCGAGGAGAGAAGAGAGGTAAGGAGCAAAATGAGGAATGATGGTGAAAGCCATGGCGACCTCGGAGGATGCCATGGTTCAAACGCCCACACTCACAGGAGCTATGGCATCATTGGAGGGCGCCCAGATGCAGTCGCCCAGATGCAGTCGCCCATTTGGTAGCAGGGTGAAACTGTTGTGCGTTGGGGGGGTGCCCAGGCTCAGAGGCCCTCCCTGCCAAGCGTTGCCCCCCGTCCACCACCCCGGCAGTCTTCTGCGAAGTCACGGACTTTTAGTTTGCTAGATGCTGAGAGTTTGGCTAGTATGACCCTCTTTGATCTGGCTGATACTTTTCAGGTTAATCCCCCCTCATCGGCACATCCACTATCGATCTCTCCTATTTCTGAGTTCCCTGTGGTGAAAATTCAGGTGAGGGGAGGCGAGCTGGACGCTGAAGTAGCAGCTGCCCTAAACCTTGAGGGTATTATAGGCCTAAAGGTTGGCGAAGGCTTGGATACCCCAAGGTCAAGAAGGATTGATGCTGCTGAGCTTTCACCTCCTTGTAGTGAGGCTGCTTGTGCTGAGGTGGGGGTTGCTCAAGTGACTCCTAAGACCCCGCCTGCAACTGTATCTGGGGGATGCACCCCTGCTCCAGTTGGGAGTGAAGAGGGGCCCTCCATCCCTTCTCATTTTTCCCCATCCCTTGGGGATGGGATTGACTCCGTCCTTAGAACGGATAGGGGTAATTATTCGCTGGAAGATGCTCGCTCGGTTGAAGAAGCTTTACCTTGCCCCCAGCCTCCTATTCCAGCTATCTACCTTGAGAATCAGTCTGAGGAGGGGGCGGATTTAGGTCTTGCATTGGTCCCTTTGGTTGAATTTGATCGTGCAGCCAGTGGTGAGGCATCTTCTTCTTCGGCCAACACCCAAACTGAAACTGTTACTCAGATGGCCAATCATTTAAAAGATTGGTTTTCAAAGGTACTGTCTAGAGTGTTTCTCTCTTTTCCTTTTTTTTTTTTTTTTTTGAGTAGCTTTGACCTGGGCGTTCTCCTTTTCCTATGCAGGGGTTCAATGATTTGGCGGCATGGATTGTGGCAGACCGTGCTCGCCTAGAAGGAGAAGTCCTCGAACTGCGGAAGGTGTGTGAAGCAGCAAAGCTTGCTGCCAGGGAATGGCAGGCGGACAGAGCTAAACTGGACGCCCTATCGGAAAAGGTGAAAGAGCTCGAAGTACAATTGGAGCAGTCAGAGGGTTATTCCCAGTTGCTTCGAGGTGACCTGGATATTCGAGAGGAAGAACTCTATCAACTTCGCGAATCTGAGCGCCTTGCTCGGATAGCACAGGACCGAGATGCTCACGCCCTACAGTTATCCGAGAGGGACTTGGCGAGGACCCAGCTCTCCGAAATTCGGCAAAAGTCTGAGGCTGATGTGCACGCCCTCAAGTCTGAACTTTTGGCCCTTACCCAGGACTGGGATTCAGCTCGCCAAGAACTAAATTGCTCGCAAGGACAAGTTCAGGAGCTATCTCACCAGTTGGCGGTAGCAACAGAGAAGGCTCGCCTTGCTACCCGGGATCTTTCTGTGATGCAGGGGGATCTGCGAGAACTCGAGGAGCGCCACAACAAGTATAGAAAAAGTCACGCAGGCGTGGACGAAGAACTTAGTAAAGCTATGCTACAAATGGAGGCTTGGGACCAACGTCTGTCCAGAAAGAAAAAAGAGCTTGCTGAGGCTTGGGTTGAGGTTCAACGCTTGCGTAATCAGCTGGCCTGCGTGCTTGATACTAGAAACCGGGCTTTCGGTTTCTGCTATGGTGCTGGCATCCTAAGGCTAAGATCCCTTCTTTTGACTAATCCCTCCACGGACCTTGTGAATTTGGACAACGAGTTATTTGTGCCTGAGGAGAACAACCGTCGGGTAGCTGACAGATTCAGGCGGAAAGAGATGCCTGACGCCTTTATAGGGACTCCCTCTCTGCCGCCACCTGACGAAGCTTCCCAACTCCTCTGCCTCTTTAATGTATATGTACTCTTTTTTTTTTTCATTCTTTCTTCGATGTACACCCTTTTTTTCTTGATATTGGATCAAGACTTATGATGTAATGCATTTATAAGATACTTTCCTTTCATACTGAATTTTGCAACTTCATTAGAATCGCTTTTGTTTTTGCTTTTGACCGTTTGGGAATTTCTTCGTCGTGTCCCTCTTTAATTAGCACCATAGTCGCTAGCTTTCACCTTTGGCATTTGAGGGTCGGCGTGGTCTAAGGACCTACGCGCCCTTTTAATACTTGGCACCACAGGCTGCTATGGCTGGTCTTTGGTATTTAAGGGTCGGCGTGGTCTGAGGACCTACGCGCCCTTTTATACTTGGCACCCCAAGCTGCTATGGCTTGTCTTTGGTGTTTAAGGGTCGGCGTGGTCTGAGGACTTACGCGCCCTTTTATACTTGACACCACAAGCTGCTATGGCTTGTCTTTGGTGTTTAAGGGTCGGCGTGGTCTGAGGACCTACGCGCCCTTTTATACTTGTTGGTGTGATGTTTTCCTTCTGCTGAGAGCTTATCAAAAAGAGACACAACAAGTTATGACCAATAATGGGGCGGTCGAAATATCCTTGTATTAACAGGCATAGACGTAATTATTCAAATATAGAAAACATGGAATCTAACAGAAAGAAAACACTGCAAGTCTACTGATAGAATTTCTTCAAGTGCTCTGCGTTCCATGGATGGGGCAGTTCCTTGCCCTGGCTGTCTTTTAGTCGGTATGACCCTGGCCTATTGTTGGCTATCACTAGGTAGGGTCCTTCCCATCGAGGCCCCATCTCTCCTTCACCTTGGGTTATCACCTTGCTTTTCCTCAAGACCAGGTTGCCCACTTTGAAAGTCTTGGGCCTTACCCTCTTGTTGAAATATTGCTTGGCTTTTGTCTTCTCTTGTAGCATCCTCGCTTCTGCCATCTCCCTTTCTTCCTCTACCAAGTCGAGATATTCTTCTATTTTTTTATCGTTTTGAGGGACTGAGAAGTAAGTTGTTCTGTAGGTAGGGGCTCCCATTTCGACTGGAGCTATTGCTTCGCAACCATACGCCAGTGTGAATGAGGATTCCCCTGTAGGAGTCTTTGTCGATGTTCTGTACCCCCAGAGCACGCCGGGACACTCTTCCGCCCATTCTCCCTTTTTCTCTGCGACTTTCTTCTTTAAAATCGAGAGCAAAGCCTTGTTCGTAGCTTCCGCCTGTCCGTTTGCTTGGGGGTGACCTGACGAGGAGTACTTCACTTTGATCTTCAACTCCGTATACCATTCTCTGAAATGGTCTGAGTCGAACTGGTGCCCATTGTCCTTTACTATGCTTTGAGGGATCCCATCCCGAACCTGCAAATAACGTTTTTCCATAAAAGCTTTGTCACGGTCCTGCTTGTTATGGACGCCAGTGGCTTTGCTTCAGCCCACTTTGTGAAATAATCTACAGCAACAACCATGAACTTTACCCCGCCTCTTCCTGGCTGGAAAGGCCCAACAAGGTCTACGCCCCACTGGGCAAAGGGCCAAGGCGCAGTCATGGATGTTAGTCCTTCTGGAGGGACATGCTGTATTGGTGCATGCGCCTAGCATTCCGTGCACTTTTTATTGAATGCTTGAGCATCCCTTAGTGTGTTGGGCCAGTAGTATCCCGCCCTCATCGCCTTCCTCGCCAAAGCCTTTCCACCTGAATGGTTTCCGCATATTCCTTCATGTATTTCTGCCATGACATATTGAGCTTCTTGGCTGGAAAGGCATCGCAGTAATGGGGAGGAGAAAACCCTTTTATAAAAGACCCCGTCAATGAGTAGGAACCTTGCCGCCTGCCTTCTTACTCTTCTGGCCTCTTCCTTCGTATCTGGTAGCTTTCCCTCATCCAAATAGCTAACCACCTCGCTCGCCCATTCAGGGGTGCTGGTACTCAATACGCCTACCTCTACCCTGATGGCTGGGATTTCGATGACTCTGTGTTCTATTTGCCATGAAGGGGGGCTTCTTCCATGCCTGACGCTGCCCTGGCCAATCTGTCAGCCACTTCATTTTTTGCCCTGGGGATCTGAGTTATATTGAAATACGAGAGGAGGTTTCGTGCTTCCCACACACGCTCGAGATACTTCTTCAATTTTTTCCCTTTTATTGTATACGAACCTAACACTTGATTCACAACCACCTGAGAGTCTGACTTGACTTCCACTTCAGTTGCCCCTATCTTGACAGCTAGGAAAAGCCCTGCTACGAGTGCTTCATATTCCGCCTCGTTGTTTGTTACTTTGAAAGTCAGCGTTGCCATATGGTGCAACTTTCTACCATTGGGATCTACCAAGTGTATCCCCAGGCCCCCGCCCGTCTTGCAGGATGAACTGTAGACGTAAAGTAACCACGACTTTCCTGCTGGGACTACTGTGGCTTCCTGAGGGAACCCTGGGAATTCTGCTGTAAAGTCGACTAAAACTTGTCATTTAACCGCCTTTCTAGGTTCGTATTTTAAGTCAAACTCGCTTAATTCTATTGACCACCCAATCAACCTTCCCGAACTATCCGGTTTCTTCAAAGTTTTTGCTAGAAGGGCCTCCGTAAGTACCTTTATAGTGTGGGCTTGGAAATATGGGCGGAGTTTTCTAGCCATCGTCACCAGGGCAAAGGCTAGCAACTCGATTTTCGGGTATCTCACCTCGGCTCCCCTAAGGGCCTTACTTGTGTAGTACATTGGGTGCTGAGTTGTCCCTTCCTCTTTTACCAGGACGACGGACACAGCATTTGGGGAAACTGCTAGGTAGGCGTGAAGCACGTCGCCTTTCTGCGGTTGTTTCAAAAGTGGCGGGCTGGCCAAGTGCTACTTTAACTTCTCAAACGCCTCATTGCATGTTTCGTTCCAGGGGTGCGCCTTCTGCAGTACCTGGAAAAAGGGGAGGCACCTATCTGTTGATCGAGCGATGAATCTCCCTAGGGCGGCTACCCTGCCTGCCAATTGCTGGGTTTTGTTCAGGTTCTTGGGTGGTTTCATGTTGAGTATGGCAGCTATCTTTTCTGGAGAAGCCTCGATTCCTCTTTCAGATACAATGTAACCCAAGAACCTCCCCGAGCCTACCCCGAAAGCACATTTCGCAGGGTTCAATCTCATCTTGTAACTGCGTAGAATTTCGAACGCCGTCCTCAGGTCGCCCAGGTGCTGGGTGGACTCTTTACTCTTTACTAAAAGGTCGTCTACGTAAACTTCCATGGATTTCCCAATCTGCTCCTTGAACATCCGATTCACCAGCCTTTGGTATGTTGCCCCCACATTCTTCAAACCAAATGGCATAACTTGGTAGCAATACAACCCCCGGTCCGTTATGAATGAGGTTTTCTCCTCGTCCTCCGGGTATATCCGTATTTGGTTATAACTTGAGTAGGCGTCCATGAAACTCAACATACGGTGTCCTGCTGTTGCATCCACGATTACGTCGATGCATGGTAAGAGAAAACTGTCTTTGGGGCATGCTTTGTTTAGATCAGTAAAATCCATGCACATTCTCTATTTTTCATTTCCTTTTTTCACCATGACTACATTGGACAGCCATTTCGGGTAATGAGACTCCTTGATGAATCCAGCGGCGAGCAACTTTTCCACTTCTTCTTTAATGGCGGCATACTTCTCTGCGCTGAATGATTTTCTTCTCTGGCGTACAGCTTTGTGTGCAGGGTCCACGCCCAAACGGTGTTCAATGACTTCGTTGTCTATGCCCGGCATTTCTTCGTGGCTCCAGGCTAAGATATCCCTATATTCGACCAAAAATCGCTTCAATGCCTTTCTGTCCGCCAGTGGCACATTTGTCCCTATGCGTGTTGTAGACCCAGGGCGGTCGGGGTGTAAGGCTACAAGTTTCAAAGGCTCGTTGACCTCAGCGTGTTGCTAGCTCTGCTCATCCCACACTTCCACATCCTCCAGTAGGATTGCCGCCAACGAGGGAGGAAAAAGGGGGGCCAGTTCCTCGCCCTGTTTCGCTATTGTATATACCTCATCACGACCTTTCCTGAGCTCCTGCACGTAACACTCACTACAAGAAATCAGGTTATTTGCGGCACTACAAATCGCCGCAAATAACCCCTAAAATCACTGCCAATACTTATTTGCAGCGATTTATGCTGCGCCGCATCTTCGTCACAATTGTTGATTCACTTAAAATTTAAACCAGCGAAATCAAAATATCGTCGCGAAAAAATTTTATTTGTAGTGAAAAAAATCGCTACAAATAACTTAAATATCGTATAACACATTTAATTACAATATTACCAAATATATGTACTATACATCATATAACACATCAAATATTACATTAATCCAATACTTGTAATCATAATAGTATATATCTATAAATTCAATGATCCAATATCCTATACATCATCATTACATCAGCCAGCCCCTTTAAAGTTGCTATACACTGGCATATGGTGCATTAATGGAAGGCAATTAAGTACTATAATTGGGAGTAGCTAATGTCTCTTTCAAGGTTTAAAGTACTACAAAAACATCCACAATACAAATGTACCAGTTAAAACAATTATGAAAACAAATGGTGGGTGGAGTCCATCCGCAACTTCGCACATCGATCGTTGATTTGCGATGACCAGGTGATTGAGTGGCAAAGATCCAGCTGTCCGGCACAGGGTTATCAAGTACACTGCCTTCTACATTCACTAGGCAAAAGAAATCTCCAAAGTAACAACTGTTATTAACATAAGTTGCACACAAACAAATATTATAACAGAAATTTTATGTAGTTGCAAAAATACTTTGATTTCTTGCATGTTATGAGCTACCATGCATTTTCCCTTCTATTTTGTTTTCACCCGTTTGCATGTAATTAACTAATTCATTATAAGAAACAGGATGAATTCGTATACATGTTTTCAATATATATATCAAGCTGGCCTGCCATTCTCATTGTAAGAAATATCATTATTAATTGTATATATAAGATCATTGCCAACCGATGATACACATGCACTTTATATATATCTTAATTTCTATATTTCAATTCTTTTCTTCAATTTCAGATTGTTGAAAACTGCTTAATTTGCTTCATGTATAAAGAAAGTCAATAATAACAACAATAGCAATTTAATTAGTATATATCAATCTATTAACATCATAAAATATCAAGAAATACAATTAATGTTATAAATACACATTAGATGGCCAGCTAAAGTACTGTAAGTTTTAAACCATGCACCAATGGCAAATCAACTTAAATTACAGATAATAAGATAACACTACAAGAAAATGGGTTATTTAAAACCTTTTTTTACATTCTAAACTGGGTTTATCCATATTATTAGTCACTTTTTTTCTATTTTCAAATGCAACTNTAAATGCATATTGCATAAATCACACAGCAGATTTATTTCCTCCCACTCTCTCTAATCCAGAAATATTGCCTGAACACAATCATACACCACAAAAAGCTGAAAGGGAAACAAAGAATGTGATACCTTTTGACATGTTTCTCGGTGAAACTCCTCCTTGTTAGGTGCCTTGTGGAAGTACAAGTAACCTCCAAAAATTTCATCCGATCCTTCTCCAGAAAGAACCATTTTCACTCCCAAAGATTTAATTTTCCGAGACATAAGAAACATTGGTGTACTGGATCTGACAGTGGTAACATCATATGTTTCAATATCGTAAATGACTTCCTCAAGTGCATCTATGCCTTCTTGATATGCCAATTGGTTGGATGCACCTAATAGATCCAAATCCTCTCCAGAGAAAAACACAAGTGATTACCTGAACAGTGAAGTGAAACTCATGATGACGAGTTCCAAGATAATCTGCCACCTCCCTGGCAGCTTTCAGATCTGGAGAACCTTGAATATCAGAATATGCAAAAGTAGCATTTAAATATATAGAAGATAGTCCAGAAATATGAATATAATAAAAATTCAGTTACGGGAAAATAACCAAGTGGCACAAAACAGATAAGCTAGTAACTGTGTCAGACGCACAAAACTTTACACATGAGAGACAAATAACCAAGGCATCAATAACCAGGTCAATTCACTCTATTCCAAATTACTGTGTCAAAGCCCTATACAGTGGTCACACACCACATCCAATTACACTCTCTTCACAGGTATATTATGTGGATAGCACTAGAAGCACCCAGACACCAGTTTTTGGTCTAAACATTTTGAAAACCATCAGGCAAAAGCCAGAGAATAACGGCCTTTATCTATTTGATACCTTTATATATATATATAAGATCAATGTTTCATATCTATACCTTTATATAAGATCAGTGTTTCACATCTATAGCTGTGGTTCTTAGAGGTAATATGCTTAAAGAACATCAATGCCACCTCATTACTTGTACAAATTAGGTATTATTTTTTTATATATATAAGATCAATATTTCATATCTATACCTTTATATAAGATCAGTATTTCACATCTATAGCTGTTGTTCTTAGAGGTAATAATCTGCTTAAAGAACATCAAAATATAAGAAATTACTTGTACAAATTAGGTAGACCAGAAACCTCTCTGCTACAAGTCTGTTCAAACAATGAAAAACAAACCACTAATATGTCCTGGAGTAAATGCATGCCTCAGGGTCAGATAAAATCAACATCACTATGAGACCTTTTGTAGATATGACATGCATATGGGAATCTGCTGAGAATGATTAAGCATTAATTTTGCTAGTAGGTATTTGCCTTTATTTTACAGCCTATCACATTAAGAGATTGTCCAAACATAGTCTGGATACATTACCAAAAAGAAAAAAAGTTTGAATACAAGATAACAAAATAGCATAATGTTCTATTGAAAACATTCATATTTATTTTTCCCACCTAAAAATTTGTCTTGTCTAGAATCTTCAATGCACGTCCTCAAGCAAAAATGAACAACGAAAAGAAATCAGAAGGACCAAACGTGGCTATCTAACATGAGAGAAGGATTAGGACCTTCAAACCAACACAAAACCTGTGCAACTGTGATCCCCACTGACAAGCAGCTTCTGATTCTACCATATAGCGACCAGCCACAGTAGCAACAAGAGAGGAGTCCAGTTCCAAGAACTCAAAAGTACACCAAATGGTACATTAGTCATAAGTCTCTTAACCACAGCCTTCATGAATTTGAGAGGGAAAAACGAAGAATGAAGTTAGAAACAAGCAACAGCCTTTAACAGAAACGATGGAGCCATAAAATTTATGTAAGCATTTCTTTTGAACTCGTCTTCTGTTAGTTCAAGAGGCTCTTGCATCTTTCCTGTTTCAATAGTCTGAAATATTAAAACTGCTTATCTCACCTCCAATATGTTTCAAATATGCACTTAAAAAAGGTTGATAGTTAAACCCATTAAATAAAAATGAAGGAAAACTAACATGTCCCTAACATAAGTTGTCCACAGTGTTTCTCATAAAACCACAACTTATTAAACATGTCATGAGTTGGTTGAGACAATTTCAAGATTCTATTTACTGACTCTTCAGAAATCCAAAACTATCTTATCAGGGGGACTGAATCCCCGTGATAAGATTCAATTATATTCATTAATAAGAGAGGAACAGATCAAGATCCAATTAGGTTAATAATATTGCAGTACATATAATATTTCAGGCCAGGTAGGCATTAATGGCTGTTGCTAAATGTGCATGCATAAGGGTACCATTTGTCACAAGCCTGTTGAGACTTGATCATAAGCTGCCGTACGTAGCTTCTAATTAATTGCGTTCTAATTAACCCCAGCCTATATACTGTTTCTCAGTTTTCAAATATTGTTTTTACCACAACTGAAAATCTTTTGGTTTTTCCAAAAGATCAGTTAAAAACACCCGTTATTGAAAAACCTTTGATTGCTTTACCTCAGTCACGATCAAAAATTTCTTTTGAAACAAAGGCCGATAGACTAGACAAAATCAATCAAATGATTGATGATCTTAAGAAAGAACAACCCTCTACCAGTGCAATTGAACGCAATAGTAAAGAGTTTGTCTTTCCCGAAACCACTGAACCATCATCTGAAGATGATTCAGTAGCCAAAGAAATTGATTTACTTGAAAAGAATTTCACTGATTTACAATTCAATCCCGATTTTGACATTTCTAGGATTCACTCTAAAGGACCCAAACCAATAAGTCTGACTAAGAGTTGGTATTCCCGACCTACTCCTCCTGATTTAGGATTTGAAGAAAAAGTATTTCAAACTCAATCTTCTTATTCTGCTGATAAGATTTACGAATGGAATATTGATGGACTTTCTGAACAAGAAATCCTGAATACCATGAGTAAAATGTCTCTTGTTGCTAATGCTTACATTAACAACAATATTCGCCAACCGGATATTGTTTCCATTTTAACTAATGGTTTTTTCTGGTGTTTTGCGAAGCTGGTGGGACAAACATCTCACTGATGATGCTAAGACAACCATTCAGAACGCTGTTCAGTGTAATGAAGAAGGGTTGCCTATATTTGATGAAGCTATCAATATGGCTCATCCTGATGGTGTTAATACTTTGATCTATACAATAATTAAACATTTCATTGGAACTCCTTCCAATATTACCAATCGTATTTCTGATTATTTAAATAATTTGAGATGCCATACTATGTCTGATTATAGTTGGTATCAAGATGTTTTTATTTCCCGAGTAATGCTTCGTGACGACAGTCAAAAGCCTTACTGGAAAGAGAAATTTATTGATGGATTACCTCGTCTGTTTGCTCATAAAGTAAAAGATGAATTTACAGATATCTCTGGGTTCCTTAATTATGACAGCTACACCTATGGTGACATATGCAGTGTAATTAAGAAACTTGGTATCCGTATGTGCAATGATCAAAGAATGCTGCGAGAACAGCTGAAGAATAGTTCGAAAGCCAAATATGAAATGGGAAACTTTTGTCAACAATATGGCTTTCCTCCTATTGCTCCATCTCGACGCAAGCATACTTTTATTAAATATTCAAAACCTCACAGGGAATCTAGGAGAAAACCCCGTGATGAGTTTTATAAAAAACCTCACAAAAAACCCTTTCCAAAAACAAAGTTTTCTTCAACGAAACCCAGTTTTTCAAATGGCAATTGCTTCAATTGTGGGAAATCTGGACATTTTGCTGATAAATGCCCCCAGAAACCCAGCAAATTCAAGAAAAAGCTTAACGATCTGAATATTGACGTCATAAATCAAGAAGAATTGTTTCGACTCCTAGAAACACATTCTACTTCATCTTCTGATGTCCCTGATATAAGCTCTAGTGATTCTGAATATCACTCAGCAGCCAAATCAGATGATTCTGCTAATATCAAGCTTGGTTGCAATTGTAAAAAATCTTGTTGTAACTCATTGGATAAATCAATCAATGTTATATCCAAAGAGGAAGAAAACGAGAATCTTTTATTAAATCTGATTTTTCAAATCACTAATCCTGAACTTAAAAAGAATACCTTCTTAAGTTTAAGAAGAATCTGCTTCGCAAAGAACCAGGCACTTCTACTTCAAAACCCAGGATTAGCTTTCAAGATACCTTGGAGAGGTTTAACAGACAAAAACCCAAGGTTATTTCTACAAACGATTTACAAAATGAAATCAATACTATCAAAAAAGAGATTAATGAACTCAAAACTGAGATCAATAAAAGAAATGTCAGGTTTGGCGTAAGGAGTTCTCAGATGGTGCATCTGAGAACTCCTGCTTAATCAAATATAGGGTTACAATAAAAGAACTTAACACCAATTATGTGCTGAAATGAATAGTGAAATGCATCTGAGAACTGTTCACTTTTACTGTTCATGACCGGCTTTATCATTTTACTGTTTTCATGTAACTATTTCAACAGTGACATGTCACAGCGCTCTCTTCATCTATAAAAGAGAAGCCTGTCCTCAGTCTGAGGTATCATTGGTATCACTTGTTTAGTTCACATATCTCTCCCTCTCTCTCTCTCGAGGTACTCCCTCCTTCTACCTTTGATCCACAAGCCTGTAACCCTTGTGACTATTTCCCTGCTTCTTCAAACTTGTAATTTGTTTATATTATTTTCAATACACAAGTTTGTTTATATTCATATCTATCTTATTTTAGCATAAACATATCATGCATTGGTCGGCCATGCCCCCTTATATTTGTTCATGCATCTGCATACACCAGGTCGGCTCTGCCGCAGGTGTTTATTAATTGTGCTTATCATATATTATTTCTCTCTGCCCTTTGATCTTCTGCTTCTTTCTCGTTCTTCTCTTCCATCTTTCTTCCTCCCCCACTCTGTCCTTTTCTTTTATTCTTTCTTCCTCCCCCACTCTGTCCTTTTCTTTTATTCTTGCTTCCTCCCCCACTCTGTCCTTTTCTTGATCTCCTCGCCAAAAATATCATTAGGCATAGCAAGTCCCCCTGGTCATGTGCTGCCTTTTATGTTCAAAAAAATGCTGAGATTGAGCGAGGAACCCCCCGTTTAGTCATTAATTACAAACCCCTGAACAAGGTCTTAGAGTGGATTAGATACCCTATTCCCAACAAAAATGACCTTATCCAGAGACTTTGTGATTCAGTTATTTATGTCAAGTTTAACCTTAAGTCAGGATTTTGGCAGATCCAGATTAGTGAGTCAGACAGATACAAAACTACCTTTGCTACCCCCTTTGGACATTTCGAATGGAACGTTATGCCCTTTGGTGTAAAAAATGCTCCATCTTGAAACGTTTCTCAATATCATCAAACGCAATGGTTGTTTCTACCTACAAGATTTTCTCAGACACCATTACGTCCAAACTCAATCGTCACCAACAAAAATTCCCTTATGATCTCCATTTCTGCCAGAAGTACAAAATACCCTGGATATTAAAATGGAATTATCAAAGGAAAGGTGATATCTTGAGTCGCCACTGCTTCACTAAATGGTGGGATAAGTTCAACTATTCTGACGATATTTCAAAAAATGTTTCCAGAGACTTTTCACAACTCGCCGGAGAATGCAAACAAAAATCTCCAGTTCTATACTTCCAACTTACTTCAAACCAAGTCTCCAAAAGGGGATGGAAGCAAGAATAAAAGAAAAGGACAGAGTGGGGGAGGAAGAAATATGGAAGAGAAGAACAAGAAAGAAGTAGAAGATCAAAGGGCAGAGAGAAATAATATATGATAAGCACAATTAATAAACACCTGCGGCAGAGCCGACCTGGTGTATGCAGATGCATGAACAAATATGAGGCGGCATGGCCGACCAATGCATGATATGTTTATGCTAAAATAAGATAGATATGAATATAAACAAACTTGTGTATTGAAAATAATATAAACAAATTACAAGTTTGAAGAAGCAGGGAAATAGTCACAAGGGTTACAGGCTTGTGGATCAAAGGTAGAAGGAGGGAGTACCTCGAGAGAAAGAGAGGGAGAGATATGTGAACTAAACAAGTGATACCAGTGATACCTCAGACTGAGGACAGGCTTCTTTTTTATAGATGAAGAGAGCACTGTGACATGTCAAATTGGTTTCTCAGTTTTCAAATACTGTTTTTACCACAACTGAAAATCCTTTGGTTTTTCCAAAAGATCAGTTAAAAACACCCGTTATTGAAAAACCTTTGATTGCTTTACCTCAGTCACGGTCAAAAATTGCTTTTGAAACAAAGGCCGATAGACTAGACAAAATCAATCAAATGATTGCTGATCTTAAGAAAGAACAACCCTCTACCAGTGCAATTGAACGCAATAGTAAAGAGTTTGTCTTTCCCGAAACCACTGAACCATCATCTGAAGATGATTCAGTAGCCAAATAAATTGATTTACTTGAAAAGAATTTCATTGATTTACAATTCAATCCCGATTTTGACATTTCTAGGATTCACTCTAAAGGACCCAAACCTGATGACCAAAGTGGAAAAACTGGTCCTTCAATGGTGGGACCAGTTTGGTTTAATTCCCCAAAATCTCCCTGAAGATCTTGTTTCTACCTACAAGATTTTCTCAGACACCATTGAAGGAACCAAAGTGGAAAATCTGGTTTTGAATTTTTATCAAAAGATAAGAACCAGGAATGGTTCTTGTCAGGAGTCTGGTGAAGCATGAAGCGGAACCAGGCTTTGACATAATCATGGTAATTAAAATAGACATCAGTGTCAAGTCTTGGAGACGAGAATGGGTTACCATTCCATTGTTCTTCGGTGATGAAGGAAACAATTTTGGCACTATGAAAAATTAATTTTTTGGAGTCGTTCTTATCAAAATCATGTCTTCATCTGGTTTTCTCGACACAGCTGATGGAATTTTGAAAGGAGTAGCAGGAATTTCAGACCCTTTTAAAGGGATTAAAATTGTATCAAGAGGCGGGTGACTTGCATGTACAACCGTTTTATCCTCTCCAATAAAATCAGTTTTAACAACATTAACAGAGTTTTTTGAAACATAGTAGTTATCAAGAAAATCGAAGAAAAGAATCTCTTGTTGGAGATTAGTCATCATTTCTTTCCATTTTCTTTTAACTCTAAGTTTTTCAGAATCAGAAAAAGTCGCATGATAAGTTTTTCGCTTATCACGGTTTTCTTTTGAATTATACTCGTTAAAGAGCTTGATTAAATCATAGTTGAAAACTCAATTTAAAACATTCAAACTATGATGAATAGGAGGAATGGATGCAGCCATATCCGAAGCTGTTGGAGACAAAGATGAAGTATCTTCATCTTTGTTAACTTCTTCTTTTACAGATTTATCCTTAGCAGAATAAAAAGCAGAAGTAATCTGAGAGGAGGTGCTAATTCCTTTCAGTTTTAAATCTGGTAAAGTAATATTTGGTTGGGTTGTTTGAGCTGAATCTTCCAGAAATTGTTGGAGTTTTTGGTCTCTCCTTACTGGTAACTCAGAAACAGAACCAACAAAAGAGGATCTAGATCCAGCAAAATAATTTCTTCTTTGTATTGAAGTTTGATCAAAACTAATCTTAACAGTACCATCAAGGTATTGTCTAATATAATCAATATTGAAATTTAAAGGGATATTTCTAGGAGGAGGCGGACATTCATTTTCCAAGATCCATTCTTTTGGGAGATCTATATCACTCCAGTGAATGGTTTTTGGAATTTGGATGTTCGCATTCTGGGTTGAACTCTGGATGAGCAGAGTCTCACCAGGGGTAGATTTTAAAATCATCTTTGGAGTTAAACTTGTTTTTAAAAGACGATAATAAATTCTGTAAACAAGAGCAAGAGGTTTACTGCCTTCCAGCATATCGTAACCCTCTGTTTGTATATTCAAAGTTAAAACTTTAATGATATGAGGATCATCAAGAGCAATTAAAATATTAGGAAAACAATCAAAATGGATTGGGCCATTAAATAGAGAAGATTGAATGATGCCAAGAGCATTGGTTTCAAAGTTTCGAAAACGAGTATCTCTTAAACATAGTAAAAGAGAGGCTGGGATGCCAAGCCTGGTTAAAGGTTTGACAGCAACCTGAACAGAACCTATATGAAGAAATTTGTATCCTTTTCCCAAAGAATCATGAATGAGTTTCTTGGTAAAAAGATAGCATTTTTCATTAGGTTTTGAAATCGAATAGGTTTGTTCAACAGTTTTAACATGAAAATCAGAATTAAAACTTCGTTGAAGCCAAGAAGTCTGATAAATAGAATTAAAACTAATCTTGGGGATTTCCCAAGGGTTGGAAATATTTGAGGATTGTTCCTCAATAACATAATCTTCCTCGTTAATGATATCAGGAGGCATAGACGACCTCGAACTAATTGTTGAATTAGATCTAAACATTTTTTCTATTTTGTCACTAGACAAACTGGTTCTTTGCACCTCAGGGTCCTGCGAGTACTCTCATCTCACCCCTATACCTAATTGCCCTTAACGCCAACCTAGGCAACACGGGTCTTACAAGGTTCTTGGTCTCTTGATTCAAATGGTCTCCAGACAAAGTAGGAACTCAGAGATCAGGTTGTAGAGAAACAAAATAAAAGAAATGAATAAAAGTAACTATGAACAATTAGTAGAAGAGCCGGGGTTTGGCTCTGATTCCAAAAGGGGACGGAAGCAAGAATAAAAGAAAAGGACAGAGTGGGGGAGGAAGAAAGATGGAAGAGAAGAACAAGAAAGAAGCAGAAGATCAAAGGGCAGAGAGAAATAATATATGATAAGCACAATTAATAAACACCGGAAGCAAGAATAAAAGAAAAGGATAGAGTGGGGGAGGAAGAAAGATGGAAGAGAAGAACAAGAAAGAAGCAGAAGATCAAAGGGCAGAGAGAAATAATATATGATAAGCACAATTAATAAACACCTGAGGCAGAGCCGACCTGGTGTATGCAGATGCATGAACAAATATGAGGCGGCATGGCCGACCAATGCATGATATGTTTATGCTAAAATAAGATAGATATGAATATAAACAAACTTGTGTATTGAAAATAATATAAACAAATTACAAGTTTGAAGAAGCAGGGAAATAGTCACAAGGGTTACAGGCTTGTGGATCAAAGGTAGAAGGAGGGAGTACCTCGAGAGAAAGAGAGGGAGAGATATGTGAACTAAACAAGTGATACCAGTGATACCTCAGACTAAGGACAGGCTTCTCTTTTATAGATGAAGAGAGCACTGTGACATGTCACTGTTGAAATAGTTAAATGAAAACAGTAAAATGATAAAGCCGGTCATGAACAGTAAATGGTGTTGGATCCGGGTAGTGGGGTCCACCATCTTGTAGTTCTGCTGACTCTTGACTTTGGGTGAAGTCTTGACTCAGCATGTTTGATTCTTTTTGTCTTTTTCCGGGAAGAGGGAATTGAGACAAGTCTTCATTCGTCGTCGGACAATTTTGGAGTATCATACTCCTTGGAGTGTCCGGAAAAGGAGTAGGGATCATATGGTTCATTATCAACAAAGGCTTCTGAAGAGGCTTCTGTTTTCTCATCATCAGAAGGTTCATGAACCTTTTGTAGTAATAAGTGGATTAAATCCTTGTTATCAATTCCAGGAATAATATTTTTTTTCTTGGATTTGGAGGATTTAACTGAAGTAGTCTCCTTCCCTTTTCCTTTGGAGGAACTGGAGGTAGGAGTTTTGTTCTTGGTTGGTTTGGAGTCAGCCTTTGAAGTAATGGGGAGATTTTCAGGGAACTCGATCATGTTGGTCAGATCAGGAGCGAGTTGTGAAAAGTCTCTGGAAACATTTTTTGAAATATCGGCAGAATAGCTGAACTTATCCCACCATTTAGTGAAGCAGTGGCGACTCAAGATATCACCTTTCCTTTGATAATTCCATTTTAATATCTAGGGTATTTTGTACTTCTGGCAGAAATGGAGATCATAAGGGAATTTTTGTTGGTGACGATTGAGTTTGGAAGTAATGGTGTCTGAGAAAATCTTGTAGGTAGAAACAAGATCTTCGGGGAGATTTTGGGGAATTAAACCAAACTGGTTCCACCATTGAAGGAACCAAAGTGGAAAATCTGGTATCATTTGTTTAGTTCACATATCTCTCCCTCTCTTTCTCCCGAGGTACTCCACATATATATATATATAGGCTGGGGTTTGAATTTTGATACATGCATCGTATTAATAAATTTAGGTAGCGATCATGAGTGAAACAAGCAAGCTGATAGCATATTTCAATAAAGAAGAATATATACGACTGTGTAATCACGAAAACGTGCATGCATGGGTGTAAATATATATATATATATTTATGCAGATAACTTTGGAGCATCGCGGGAAGGCTAGATCCAGCTAGATGGAGGCAGATTTCATTTCACATAGCACATGCATGTAGTGAAAAGCCAAATAAAAGCCAATTCATAGCTAGAAAAAAGGAAGAAGAAAGCAAACAGTCTTCATCACAGCATTATATAAAATCCTCACAAATATATTAGTCAATTAGCTAGGATGCATGCAGGTTGACCCGTTTACAACTTTAATAGTATTTTAGTCATGATTATTATTTTGTGGTCTACATGTATTTATGTGTGTTTATATATATATATATAACAACTTGAATTTCTCACAATTAGATACTTGTAACAATAGTGTAAATTGTAACCAAAGAAACCTTATTAATAATTTTTTTTGATATCTCATAAAATTTTATTCAAAGAAATAGGCATAAGCCCATGTACACACGACGTATACAAAGGAAATACCTACAACTTCCAAAAATAAAAAAGGAAACAACCAGCATAAAGCTAAAACAGATACAGAAAATTATCCGCCATTACAAAAGCTTTCGCCCAAGAACTCAAAGTACACAAGAAAAAAACCCTTATTATTATTTAAATAGCATTATTCGTTAGCTTCCAAAATAAACTTTTTTGGGAAGTTTTAGAAGAGATTTCAAGAAGCAAACGTGTTTATATGATCTTCCCTAGAAGATAGGTAATATATTCTCATCATCACATACGTATTTAAATAAACAATTTAATACCATTCCATTACATGATCACATAGACTTATGAAATCAACTTTTCACCTCCTAGTGAGAAGAACTTCTTCAATGTAGTTAACGAATTATTATTGAAATACATCCATTAATATTGTCAAAGACACAACTGGACATAAAGGAATCTCGTGGCCGGGCATCATCAAAACCCTTCATGAATATTATTATGTATCAGAGAACCCAGTAGAGTAGTACGCGAGTAGTATAGAAAAATACAAATAAACTACTATTAATTACAGCTAGCAGAGACCAAGGAGAGGCCTGGAGCTGGAAGGAAGGGGGAGAGGCTTGGGATAATGATTTTACACCAGCAGAGAAAGGTGGAGATTCCGAGTCTGAAAATAGCTGGTTTCCTTGTTTGGGATTTCAGTACGTATTAATCATCCCACCAAAAAATTAAGACAGTACTAATCCTCTCAAATTCATTCACTGTGACAGTGAAATGTGATTTTAGCACCTGTCTGTTTCAGGATAATGTCTCTGTCGTTGCACTCACAAAAGAAGGAATGGATTACAGGACCTCTTCTCTCGACTATCTTTTGCATGCATTCACATTTTCTCTCTCTCTCGATATATATATATTATACACACACACACATGTATATATATATATATAATATATGAACCCAGGCAGAGCAGCTAGGGTTTCCTTTTAACTTTTCTGGTTTCTTTGGATCTTGTAGTTTTTTGTTTTGTTTTTCTTTTCGGGGCCGGTAAGTATCGTTCTTACGTGAAGGGCATATATAAATATATATATATATATATATTACCTTGTTCAAGTATATATTTATCTTGTATGAGATCAAGGATGTCTCACTCTTTGAAAGCAGTTTCATACGACTACTGATCTAGCTAGCTTTTAGTTCTACATATATATATGCTACACTGAAAACAAGTCCATCTACGACGTCGTGGTGCAATCATATATGTATATAAAAAACGATTCCAGAACATCGATCGTGGGTGCAAATGCAATCATTCATGCATGGTTTCAAATGATGAAAGTTGAGTTACATTCAATCTGTCGACATTAACGAATTATTTTTTAAATACATCTGCTAAATTGTCAAAGACACAATTAATGGATAGAGCCATTTTCCAATTAGTGTTACTGCATGGGTCTCCAAACTTTAAAGTGAGACATTGGGGGAAAAAACTATGTGAATTAGCCAAAATGATATTAATCTGATGCAACCACAAGTGGTCCATGTATTTGGATTCCTATACTCATCAATTTAATATATGCAAATTGATCAACAACTCATCATCCATCATCCCTCCTGCATGATAATTTTAAACCATAATTGCATGCAGGCATGAGATGCTAATGCTAAAATATTAGGTATAAATGTTGACTCATTTGGTTTAATTTGTCCTGCCCGTAACTCAAAACCACTCCAATTTGATTGATCAACTACGGCTGTCTTTTTAGAGGAACCAAATAACAGAGGGATAATTTTTTTTTTCTCTTTACACGATTAATGGATCATCCAAGCATTCACACATTTGCCAGTGTCGAAGAAAGCCAACAAAGAAATTAATATTCATGGGAAACATTTCCTATCGCTTACGGGATTGTCCAATGTGTGTGCTTCTCAAAACCTAAGCCTAAATATTATAGCAAAAGACCAATGTTTCTAATTTCCCTAAACGGTTTCATCAAGAACCATAAAGAGATAGAACATAGTAATTTACCTTGGGAAATCGAATCCAACCGAGTGGATCAGGAGACGAAGGGATGGAAAATCAACTCCGACCCACTACTCCAGGAAACGGGCCGACGATGATAAAGAACAAAGCCTTAGGGAGTAAAAAAACCGCAACTTTTTTCACTGGTATGGCTGAGGCAAAAGCGATTGAAGACGCCGATTAGTGAGTTTTCGGTGGGGTGAAGCAGAGTAACTCGCTACTCGTACGCGAGAACCACTGGGCTGGAGCAGCTGCCGCCGATGTTAGTGGTTTCAATCGGTGGAAGGGACGCTACGAAAATTTGTGTGCTTCGGTTTTGTTTAATGTGCAGATAGAGAGAAATGAAGAAGAAGAAGTTGGGGACGAAGGGGTTTTCAGGATTTGGGAGAAATTTGCTATTTCCTCATGTGGTTTTGGTGCTCTAGATTAAAATCACAATTGCAGTGAAATTATCGGTCGCCATAACATTTTTACATTTGCCAGCAATTTGTTTCGCCGCTATTATCAAAACAATTGCTGCAAAAATTGAATTTTATTTTGCAGCAAAAAAAATCGCCGTGATTAAGTTTAAAATCGCCGCAAAAGAAAAAACAAAAAACATGCGGGTTTAAAGCTGCGTTGACAGGGAAATCGCCGCAAATAATGGCTTGTTGCGGCGATTTTATTACCGACAGACCAAAAATCGCCGCAATAGGCCCATTTTCTTGTAGTGACTCTCGTGCCAACGCCTACTCGCCTTATGACTCCCCTACCCCTTTCTCAGTTGGGAACTTCGTTTTGAGATGGTATGTAGAAGTCACCGCCCTAAGATCGTTAAAGGTCGGTCTCCCAAGTATAGCATTGTAAGAAGATGGCGCTTTCAACACCAAGAAGTCTGTCATGGTGGTTGCCGTTCGTGCCCCAGATCTGGCTATCACCGGGAGGGTGATAGTTCTTACAGGTAGGATGGTGTCTCCAGAAAAGCCTTTCAATGGCGTCAGGGTAGGTCTCAGCCTACTCACATCGATTCCCATTTTTATAAATGCTTCCCAGAATAGTATATCAGCCAAGCTCTCGTTGTCAATCAGTACCTGCCTGGTGGTGTAGTTGGCTATCACGAGGGTGATTACCAATGCATCATTGTGTGGGTATAATATCCCTTCTCGATCTGCCTCCCCGAAATAAATCACCATTCTATCAGCACCTAGCCTTGGTTGCATGGTAGCTCTGTCCGCCACATAGATTTCTTCGTATCTGGCCTTACGTGCGTATGCCTTTTGGCTGGATGTGGACGAGCCGCCTCCTACAAATCCTCCTGCAATGGTTCGAATTTCGCCTATGGGCGGCATGTTCCTTTCGCCCCTAGGGGGCGCCCTGTTTCCATCATTTTGGCGGCTAGCGCTCTGTGCTGTCGCTCAGGACTCCTACTCCTTTTGGTTTCCCGCCTGGCTTCCTGGCGCCTCCTTGGCTTTGAACGTTCTGCTATCATTCGTTCCAATTCGCCGGTTCCGGCCATTTTTACCACTCTCTTTCTCATGGTCGTGTAGTCTTCGGTCTAGTGGGACCCAGTTTGGTGGTATTTGCAATAACGTCCACTCGTATTGCGACGTTCTTCTCTCTCCTTTTCGTTTTCCCGCACATTTAAGTTATTATATATGAGCCTGGGGTTGGAGTCCGCCTTTTTCTCCTGCTGTCTCTCTTGCTGCCTTTTTCTTGGATTGACCAAAGCTTGCAATATATCCTCAGCATTGACAAAATCATCTGCTTTGTCCATGAAGTCCCTGAGGGTGGATGGAGTGCTTCTGGCGAGTTCTGCCATAAAAGGACTCTAGGGCCATATCCTGCCCAGTAGGGCGGCGAGGGTGATCTTTTCATCTTGGTCGTCCGTCGTTAGACGTTCTTTGTTAAAACGTGTAAGGTAGATCTTTAGGTCCTCATCTTCTCCCTGTTTAATTGTTATCAGATAGGCGGTCGAACGCCTGTGCCTTCTGCTGGGCATGAATAGTGTCAAAACTGCTTAGCTAGTTCTTCGAAACTATCTATCGATCGTGGCAGGAGAGTTCCGAACCACCCTCTCGCTGTTCCTTTTAACGTAAATGGAAAGTCCCGGCATGCTATCTCGCCGGGAAATCCGTGGAGTATTATATGGGCTTTGAAGTTCTCCAGATGGTCCACTGGATCTTTGGACCCATCGTACAGGTCTACCTGGGGCACCTTGAATTTCGGTGGGAGGGGCACGGCCATAATTTGTTTGCTGTACAGCAGATCTGTTCTGCCGAGCAGGCACTCAACCGAAGAAGATCCTCCTATCTTCTTTACCATTTTCTCATATTTCTCTGCCAGTTCTTTCAACTCGTCGTGCATCTTTTCTTTCTCCGTCCGCCCCAGGTTCGACTCCATATTGGATGGTTCTTCTCCTTCTCCCTGTTCACTATGGGCGAGTACGGCGGTATTGCTAGATTCAGCATTCCTCCGCCGTAGGTCGTCATTCTCCTTCTTCAAAACCTCCATTTCTTCCAACACTTGCTTCAATCTTTCCTCGGTTGCTGCTAGTCGCGCTTCAACAGATGGATCCATTGCTCGGCTTGCCACAGAACGGGTGACAGTTGGCATGTGAGAACCACGTAAAGGAATTACTGTCAGATCCCATAGACGGTGCCAATGTAAATGACGTGTCTCAGTTCTAATCTGAACCGCTACTTGCAATGGTCAAAACAGAGTCGGCCTGGTTGGCTTGGGAACACTCCGATGCTTAAGTCAGTTTAGAGTCCCGAAATAATTTAATAATCAAAGGAAAAAGAATCAAGATCCCCCGCTATTGAGGGTTACCTGGTATATATAAAGCCATGTTATGATGTTTATCTGATGTCAAGTTTACCGGGACATGAAGCCGAACTTTTTAGGCATAATCTTATGGTTGAAATGACCACGTATCTGCATGGGATTCCTATCTTTACGTAAGTAGTTATATGCGTACGTTTGACTCGGTCGGGCTCTCGATACTCCAACTTCTTTTGTTCAACCAAGGGCCCTTTATATTGGGCCTATTTATATTTGGGCTTGCTTATTGAGAATGGGTTGTTTATCATTATAGGCCCTCTAGTTGGTTTCACTACTTGATTTCTCATGCTGTCATCCAAAACAATGGTACCCAAAGAAGAGTTACCAATGTCAACATCAATTCCCAAAGAATGTGTAGGTTGTGATGCCCCCGACCCGCACGTACGAAAAAACTTGGGAATCGAGACGCCCGGATGATGACAATACGGGTCATGCACCCCAACGATAAGTACGCAAGTGTGTGCAACATGCAAGAAGTACACAACAAAAGTCGCAGTGGGTAATTTAAATAAGTTGACTAAGTACCAGAATTGTTTAATACAAATTCACAAAAGCAAAAGTGTTTTAAAAAATAATACAGTTATCCTATGAAAACATAATATTTCCAAAGTACATAGTTCAACAAATGGGAAACAAATCTCAAACATGAGCGAGTGATCCCAAATCACTCATCCGACGGAGCCATATCCTCAGGCTCAACATCAGCATCAAAATCTACGATACCATAAAGCGGTACTGCAGGTAAGTAATAATCCAAATAACCCACCAGAAAAATGTGCATTAATGCAACAAACAATTATGCATGCATATGATGAAATATGCATTAGACCCAAAACATCATTTTTCCTAAAAATGATTATTTTCTAACGCACGCCAAAATCCCATTTTGGCCAAAAAATATATCAATTAAAACATATTTCGCCATTTTTCTTGAAAATGGCCCAAAACAATAATCCATCATTTTCCCAGAAAATGATTCACACAAAATCCTTTTATCCAACACACACCATTTTTTTCGAAAAATAGCCCAATAATCCATTTTAACCGTATGCACCATGATCTCCCCTAGGGACCATTTACACACTCTGGCTCCTTTCGTCACACTACAGGTAACGACCGTGCAAGTGGCTTCTTAATGAGCGATGTCCAGTTCCGCACCGAGCACGTTCATGGCCAAGAATCCTCTAACCCCTGTCAGTAAGAGGGGCCACAGAGACTGCATGAGAGCGTTACCATCCCGTCCGATCTTGTTGTCGCCTAGGGACAACCCAGGGGACGTCACTCAGTATATTCCGCTCTTGAGTGACCAGAGGAGCTCCACCGCGATAATGCCCCTTCTCAGCTTGGGGTCGTGATACACACGCACCCAAAAACCATTTCTCACATGAAAAGCCAGTTTTCAAATATACACATGAACATGTATGCATTTATACGAAAACTCAGTTTTCATTTACAAACATGAACATGCGTGCAATTATGCAATGTACAAGACACGACACAAATATCCAACAGCCAACAAATCGCAGCATAATCCACTCACAGAACAACTCCATCCTCCAATCCAACCGACCCCCTTACTCGTCGGACTCAGTTCGGCACAACCAACTAGTTCACATTAAGAATGAGTTAGCGCAAAAATACATTTAAATCTCAAAAGTTCTTTGGAAAAATACCTACAGCACTATAATATAATTTTTGAAGGATCACAGAGGTGCTAGAAGTAGCGGCATAGCCACGCAGTAGTGTATTTTGGACTATGGTCGTGGGTCTCAGAAACCCGACTTTTGAACGGGGCCAAACAAAGACTTGAGATTACTAGGGAAGGGTTTAGGGGTGTTGGTGAAGCTAGTGGTGGTAGTGGTTGGTCGTGGGTGGCGGCGTGGGCAGCGGTTGGAGGTCAAAAGGCTCAAATCAAATATGGAGATGGATGGGCTTCACCGGTGGCAGATCGGGGTTGAGGATGGGTGGGTTAAGTAGCTGGGAGGCCGCTACTTGAAGCTGCGTGTGGGGAAGATTAGAGGCGAGGAAGGAGTTGAAAATGGAGGGGGGTGGTCGTCGACCGGAGGGGAAGAGAATGGAAGGGGTGGTGATAGACACAGATGGCGTATGGCGGCGCTAGGGGAGAACGACGAAAATGGACGGGAGAGAGGGAGGAGAAGGTTGCTCGCGGGAAGTAGAAAAAGCAGAGGAAAAGGAAGAGAAGAAGGAAAAGAAAAAGAGGGAAAAGGAAAAAGTGAGGGAAGCAAATGAGGTCCAGTCTTCACAACTTGGAACACAAAATTGATCCAACGAAAAGAATTTCAAAACAGTAAGTTGAATAAACTAATTCAAACATTGTAATTAGCTAAAATACAATAAAAGTCCAACAACACAATAATTTTAAAGCCCACAAATGACGAATTTAAATTAAAGAGCAATTTAAATGCAAAACAATAATTAATATTAAGAAAGCATATAAAAATAAATTTCACAAATTAAAAATCATAAAAATAAATCAACGAGAAATCCAATAAATTTAAAATAAGAGAACCAATATTTAAATTAATTAAAATACCCCTTCAATTAAAATACACTAAAATATGGGGTTTCACATAGGTGCATTGGGCAAGTGCTTTCCTCAGCATTACATTGCTTTCCTAAGCCTGTTGTGTGTCGGGATCAATTACCTTTTTCAACGAGTATTTTTCTTAATGTCTTAATCCCTTCTACTCCTTTGTCACTTGCTTCATACTAGGTCTACCCTCCCCTCTTACCTTTAAACACATCTTTGGTATATTAGCAGCTTCCTTTATTTCGTCAGCATTACGTTCTTTGAGAATGTGATGATCAATAATTTGAAGTAGGCGATCCTCTTGTATTGTAGCAACAAAATACATTGCTAGCTTTTATTCACTTTCGAGCCTATTCTTGGAAAGTGCTTTGTCACCTTTTAGTAGCTTTGCAACAATAACACCAAAGGTATAGACATCACTTTCTTAGTTAGTTGACTTATATGAAGATATTCTGGGTCCAAGTACCCCAAAGTTCCTTGCACCATAGTTGTTAATCTTGTGTTGTCAAGAGGAACCAGTCTTGAAGCTCCAAAGTCTGACACTTTTGTTGCGTGTTTATCATCTAGAAGTATATTTTTAGTTTTCATATCTCTAGGTATAATTGACATAGAGAACTTGAGATGAATGTATGCTAGGGCTCCTATTGTTTCCGATGCTACCTTCAAATGCTTTTCCCATGAGAGCAAGAATGATGGTGAATATGATCAAAATGTGTCCCGTTTGTGATGAATTCACATACCAGTAAAGGTACTTCAGTTTCACGACAACAACCTAACAACTTGAACACATTCTTATCGTAACACCCGGGCCCAGCCTGAGTCTTCTTATTTTTTAAATATTTTTGGGCTTATGCTTATAAAAAATCCAATTGAGTGTTCGAGAATTTTTTTTAAATAGACTACAAGCCTAAAATCTTTGTTTTGGTGGATTATAATTTTATTGGGCTTGATAATTAGGTTAAAATTTTCTAAAGGGCCAAGTGAGAATTGATCTGTGAATTTTCTAGGACAAGTTGGATTATTTTTAGAAATTGAGTTGAGACCCATCTTATTTTTAGGAATTGAGTCGACACCCATGATTCAAGAAAAATCCCAAGACCCAAGCCCTAACCAACTATCAATTTGGGATCATTTTCCCAACCACGCATGACTCCACTCCCATGCATAAGCACGTTTCTCCTTCCCTCATCTCTAGGGTTAACAACACTATATATATACACCTTCATGCACTCGTCACCTCCTTCAAGTCCTAGGGTTACAACAGCCCTTGCTTTCACCTCAAAAAGCCGTAGCCCCCGGGGAAATCCCATGCACGGCAGCTCAGCCAGTCCCACCTCTAGGCCAAGCACTACAAAACAGCTCTCCATGCCGTGGTAAGCCTCCACACGCAGTAACGATCACGAAAACCACCCTTGTTTTCATACACCCAAAACAGAGTATAAACCTTCCTCCATGATCCACTACACCTCCTCAAGTCACCACAGCCACGACACCAACCACCGTACCTGTACCATCCACACGACGCCAACCATCGGGAGCCACGAGAAGTCATCCCCCTCTTTTACTCACTAAAAAAAGAACAACAAAACCTCCCCTTCACGTCTCATTGTCAGCCCCGTAAAACGTTGGTGAAGCCAACGACGTCGCTAGCCCTTTACCTCGCCTCTAACTCCATAGAAATCACCGCCTATGCCACCCCAGGTCTGTCGTGGCTCTCCAGGAAAGCCATGATGAGCCACTCCGTCCCTTTTCTCTCAGATTGTCTCTCTCTCCATTCTCTCTCACTTCTCATCTCTCTCTCTCTCTAATCAGTGCTTAGCCGCCAGCTCCACCATGTCTCCACCACCTCACAGCTGCTTTCACGTTGAGTTTTCTGTCGCACGTGTATCTGAGTCCAGTGTATATGCTTCCCTACAAACTAAGGTAGTTTTGCCCTTTACGTAAAGTTAGGGAAGATTAGATCTAGGATATTGCAATTTTACCCTTGAGTTATAACACAACATATTTTTATTTTTGGACGTGAATTGTAGCATAGGCCTCAACGGGTTTTTAGGAAATTTGTAATTATTTCTTTTAAACTTGGCCTAGTTTTGCTTTATATTGGTACAAAAATTATATTTTTATAGAAATATTTTAGAATTGTTGTATAAGTCGGAAGTGTTAATTGATATCGAGGTAATGTGGGATGTGATTATACTTTAGGGTTAGTGGAGAAATTTTGAAAAGTTAAAAAGTTCGGATAAGCGGGGTTCCTATGCTAGACTTTGCATAAAAATAAAATGGGCTGAGGTTGATTTTTGAAAAATATATATGTTTTGTTATGAAAAGAAATTTGAACTACCTCAATTATTTTTTTGCATTACTCATGAGATTCTGTTTAAGAATAAAGTATTTGTTGGCATGACTGGTGTAGACCTGTGCTATTTTGGCAATTTGTTTCTGAACCATGTACAAGAGAGCAAATATGAAATTTTGTGCATAAATTATGTTTTTGTGATCTAATTCTGTTCTGTTCTGAAGATGTTCTGTACTCTGATATGATATGATGTGATTTTTAAAAATCTCTGGCATAATATTATGTTTCTATTTTTGTTTTGTTCTGACCTTACCACGGGTGTAAAACGGTGGCTTCTATTCAGGTTGGTACCAACGTTTCTGTTTTCGATGCACCCACTTTGGAAGCAAAGCGGTTTTTTACGTAGTTTTTCCTGTGTGCACACTCAGGGCTCCGAGAATAATAAGGGGAAGATTCACATTTTATTTCTGCTCAGTTGGCCGTGGTTTGCACAACCCTACCGCGGGGGTTAAACATGGTCTCTGTTCTGACATGATAAGATAAATGTGATGTTTTAGTTTATGCTATGCCAAAGGGATTTTGAATAAGAATATTTTTGAACCTTCGTTCTGATATTTTTGAATACATGTTCTGACTCTACATTCTGAAAAGAAAAAGTGTTTGGTTCTGCATTTTGAACTCTATAAATGCTCATGTTTACGCACTAGTATATGTTTTCTGCTTACTGAGTTGTTGATAACTCACCCCTTATCTCCAAATATTTTTTAAATAATTTTGATGGTTCAGCTGGAGAACAAGAGTATGAAATTTTAGCAAGGTGTGATGATCATAGAGGAATATTTGCCCTAGGGTACAAGTACATATTTGAGAGTCATAGTTAGTAAATTGATTATTTTCGATTATTTTGATATGTTGAGTTAAGGATATTTTCGAGCCTTTGGGGAGTTTCTAATTTATGTTTTTGAGAATTTCTTTCTTGTCCCTATGAAGGACATGAATATTTGGGATGTGTAAATGAATTAATCTTTTATGGTGTTTTTATAGTTGTGATATTGGAGTTGATATTAAGTGATAAGAGCTAACTCTCTGGACTCTCGGGACCGGGGCGTTACAGCTGGTATCAGGGACAGGTTAGAGGTTTTGCAAACTATAAACATATGAGGTTTAGATATTTGTGGGTTTAGGAAGCAACTTCAGATTTGAGGTGTAGAAATTTGAGGACTAAGAGATGATTATGCAAATATTTAAGATTTGAGATTCTACAGACTATAATAAGGAGGGTGATGAAATTTAAGGTTTGAGATTCTACAGATTTTATGGATAGAGTTTTTAGAAATCTGAGGTTTAGAAATGCTTCATATTTTTTAAAAGTGATTTTGATGACATTTAGGGTCTTAGAATTTTGCAGGCTCTAGGATATGATTTTTGATGATATGTAAGGTTTGTGCACTTGCGGACCTATGGAATATGTCCCACGAAATTTGAGATTTTAGATTTTACTAAAATAATTTTTAAGACATTTAAGACTTTAGTTCCGGTAGGCGTAATTTGGAGGACTGTATGAAATGATTCTAACAGGATTTAAGTTTTAGATTTAAGGTTGGCTTCTTGGAGAGAGTTTTGGTTGGGAATTTGAGGCTAAGACTTGTGATATTGATGTTTTAGAGGCTACAAACTTGTTGTCATAATTTGTGAATTTAAATCTGGTGAGTTAGAAATGTATGGACTGGTCAAATGGGGGCTTTAGTTCATTTTAGATATACCTGAGTGAGTTAGAATGTGTTTAGGACTACAAGTTTTTAGAGTGCGCATCAAAAGCGTGGTTTTTGGTAATATGTGATGGTTTGAGAGTTTATTTCACTTTTTGTGTGTGGTTATTACATTATGTGGAAAATTCGAAATTATTATTAGTTTTTTAATGGCATTATTGAGGTTTATATTTTAGACTTGATTTAGACCTTTCAAAGTATATGATAAGCAATGCATTGTGCACAAATGTGGATGTCTAGGGGAAAATATGGGAGGCATCGGTCCTCCATATTGGAGGGTTAGAATTTTGAAATAGTAGGTTCGACAATATGATAAAAAATTGGGATATGCATGGAATGGTGGGGGCAGATAAATATGTAGGCTTTGTTTGTGGTGCAATAAAATTTCGAGGTCAAAACTTTTTAAGGGGGGAGGATGTAACACCCGAGCCAGCCCAAGTCTTTTTTTAAAAATATTTTTGGGCTTATGCGTATGAAAAATCCAATTGAGTGTTAGAGTATTTTTTTTAATAGACTACAAGCCTATAATCTTTGTTTTGGCGGATTATGATTTTATTGGACTTGATAATTAGGTTAAAAGTTTCTAAAGAGCCAAGTGAGAATTTGTAATGCCTTGGTCCCGGCTGAATCAGAGAGTTACACCTTGTCACTCAAAATCATTTTTCAACCATATAGTTATCGACTCCAATGTTTTCAATGACACATACAACTCATTGTTTTAGATTAACTACTCCAATAAGATTAATCTAAACACCACAAAAATCTTAGATTTAATATCAACCTTCCAAGATACCAAGTCAGCAGAGCAAAATAGAACTATTGAATTAAATCTCCAATAACCAAAATACCATCTTTGTACTTGATCCATTATGCTCAAGTAGCCTAATACACGATTTCTAGTCTTAGGTTATGTTTGGGGGCAAAGATGAGAAATCTCATCTCATCTCTATCTCATCTCATCATTACATCTTTTTCAAATCCCCATATAAAATATAATAAACAATTCAACTTTTTTAAATCCCAAAACAATAATAATATTTTAAACTTTCATCTTAACACTATTCACAAAATTTTCAAAAATTCTCATCTTATCTCAACATCCAAACCTAACAGGCGAGCTGTACCATCAAAATTATCTGAAAAATGTTATGGAGATAAGGGGTGAGTTATCTACAACTCGGTAAGCAGAGAACATATACTAGTATGTAAACATGAGCGTTTCCAAAAAGTTCAGTATGTAGAAACAAAACATTTCATTTTCTTATGCAAATCTCCAAAGTTATCAGAAAATCAGAGCAACTTTTCAATCTTTTCATAATAAAAAACTAACTGTTCATATTCAAAGATCATTTTCATATTCAAAGACCATTTTCATATTCAAAAACAAATTATTCATAATCAAATATCATTTTCATATTCAAAAACCCTTTTCATATTCAAAAACGCTTTAGCATAATATAACTGAACATCTTCATCTTATCATATCATATTGTATCGTATCAAATCATATCATATATCATGTTTAACCCTGTAATACCCGCATCCTACTACGTAGGTCTTTACGTCATTTCTTTCAATTTAATTTATTAAGTCAAATATTTTGAGATTAAGATTTTTATGATTTTAATATTTTTTTATTTTTTTTATTTCAAGATGTGTGTGCTCTTATTTTAATGTGGGTCATTAAAATAATTTAAGGAAAAATTTTCAGGTCTTAAAATATATTTTCTAAAGCCCCTACCTTTTTATTTAAATTAAAGAGTGGCCCAAATATTATCCACCATAGGATAAGCATAATTTTCCAAGGATTAATCCAAACCCTCCATTCCTTTAGCTTCCAAGGGAAGCTTTGACCCATTTCTTGCTTCTTGCACCCGTAAGTTACATAGGAAGTAATTAAATCTCTTTCCTTCCTTGCCTCCATCGATTAAGACCATAAAAAGAGAGAAAAGAAAGCTAAACCTATGGGTTGACTCCTTTCCACTCTTCCATCGGTCAATATCCCAAGGAAGGGACAAAATTCCATCTTCTTATATGATAAGCTCCTTCACTTATCAATCCACTTTTCCCCCATGTGAAACCGATGGCTTTCAAGAGAAGAAATTAAATTCTTTTCCCTTAAGCCCCATCGGTCAAGGCAAGTGAATTTCTAAGGAAGCCATTGGACCTTTATTTCCTTCGTCGGTTCCAGCCCCTAAGAGAAGCCAAGAAAGAGATCTCCTTCAAGCCTTACGAGCAGCCCCTTCCGTGCACAAGAAATGGCCCTCTCGGTTTCTCTAGCACCGAATGGTTTCCTCTTCCTTCTCCAAAGCAATTCCCTCTTTTCCTAAGCTTATGATTCAACCTCTTCTTCAAGGTGAGCGATTTTGCAGCTGTGAAACTTTAGATTTCTTCTCCTCCTTCCGTTCATAGCTTGCTAAGTTAGGAAATATTTTATTTTTTTTCTGATTTCTTGTAAATTGGAACCATGCTAAGTGAGTTCATGCTCTGTATTGGGGTTTTCGAATTTTCTGTGTTGGCCGGTTGTTGTGCAGTAGTTCTAGGTTGTTTTCTCTTTTGTTTCCTCCAATACTTGTTCTAATTAGGTGGTAACCGAATAGAGGAATGATGGTGTTGTGTGTGTGCCGAACCATGTTCTGTTTTGGTATGTTCCAGCCGTGTGTGTGTGTTCTGTTTTTGGGTTCCAGCCGTGTGTTTGCAAGGCACCTTGTGATAATTTTCCTTGCATTTTAATTAAGCTAAGCCATGATTTAATTCTAGTTAAGCCATGACTTTATGTGTTACATTGATGGAATTTAAGTTATGATTTTTAAGCATAACTTTCCTATTGAACTTATGGCCTAAGTAAGCTACTAAGGATTTTATTTTAAGTTAGTAAGTTTAACTTGGCAACTTTAAGTTTGCCTTGTGCTATATTTATGCTTTGTAATCTGTTTTTTTTAGAAGATAATAAATGATTTCCTAAGCTTTAATATCCTTGATATGGTTTATTATGTAATTGAAATTTGGATTTAATAAGGGATGTTCAAGAACATGAAAACACTAAGCCTATGGGCTGTCCAAGAGTTTTAGAAATTCTTCTATGTTTTTATTGGGACTTAAATCAGCCCAAATCCATCCATTTGCTCAAAGTTTTGCTTAGCTCAATTTAAGATAGAGTTTAGCATGAAAAACCAATGAAAAGAAGTGGCAAAAACCAACCCTTTATAAGCCTTGACCTTTTTGTTTAATTACCCTCCAAACGACATTCAAAGCTGTCAAATGCTTCTCTTGATCAAAATTTCCAGAATTGATGCAAATTCCTTATTCTTTCCCTCTTTAAATAATTCCTACAATTTATGCATTTTAATCTATGATTTTTCACCTATCTTTCATGAAGAAAACAATTACCTTTAGAAGAGGTAGCTAGTATGATATCTATTTTCATAAGTTTCTTTAAAATGTTTAGAATAAATATTTTAATATTTTGGCTTAGTGCCATGCTTGGTGGGTAGACGAACGGGTTAAGGAAACGTTTATTTCTAAGTTAGAATTTAAGTGAGTATATGAGCGTATCGATTAGTAAGGCTTAAAGTAAGGTGGATGTTAATATATCTACCTCTTTTTATTGGATAGGATTAGGAGTCTATTTTCAAGATCAAAGGAAATGGCTAGTAAAGCTCAAAGGTAAGTAGCTATGACCATGCTTCTTACACCATGCTTTATTTATGAAAGAATATCTCTCTCATTGTAAATGTTTCTCTAAATAAATGAATATAGTATGTATAGCCCTTTCTTGATAGCCCTTGTTAAGTATCCTATCGATTATAATTGGGTGTACGTGTATATGGTAATGCATGCATGTAGATTCTAAGTCATGAGATTTCCATGCATGTTCTCAAGAAACATATGATTATTCCCTATATGTAGTATAGCATGAAAATGTATCTTGTTCATGAAAACGCATGTGCATTAAATTAAGAAAGACGATGAAAATGTTTACATGTAAAGGAAAGGAAAGGAATGGAACGTCTCATGTTTTATGCTTCAAATGATGCTTTAAATGAGTTTTAAAATGCCCCTACGAACCGATGCTTTAAATGCCCCTGAGAACTGACGTCTTTAAAATGTCCCTGAGAACTGTCGTTTTAAAGGATGCCATGAACTGACATTTTAAAGGAAATCTTGAAAAGTGATGTTTAAGCCTATTCTTTTTAATGATGTTAAGTTCATGCTTTTAAATGACGATCGAGCTTCTGCTTTCTAAATGAGGTTTAAGCTTATATTTTTAAATGACGTGTAAGCTCATGCTTTTAAATGATATTTATGCTCGTGCTTTTAAAATGATGTCAAGCTTACGCTTTTAAAGGATGGTTACGCTTATGCTTTTGAATGATATTAAGCCTATGCTTTTAAGTAAGGTTTAAACCATGCTTTAAATGGTGTTTAAGCTCATGCCTTTCAATGATACCTAAGCTCATGCTTTTAAATGATGATAAACTCATGTTTTTAAGTGACGTTCCTTTCCTATGAGTGAACTGTTAAATGAACATGACTGAAAGAAATGAAAGTACGAAGGATTTAAAAGAAAATGAACGTTTCAATGAATAAAAATACGTAACGGCCACAAGTATGAAAAAGGGTACCCAATGAATGAATGGGCAGATTGCAATGCCGGGTCGTAGTATCTGGTAGTGCACCCAGTGCTACGCCCTGACGGAATGGGATTCTAACCCGTGACCACGGGCGAATCCATAGGTTGAAAGACCGCTAACCCTAGCACGCGGGGCGTAATAGTGTGCAATGGCCTATGAAGTGAAAAGATGTAATGTACGAAAAGTATGTTATGCATGAAAAGATGTAAAGCATGAAAAGCATGAAAATAATGTTTATGCATGAAAGCTTAGTCATATCTAAGAATGTTTATGCATGAAATAAAAATGCAAATGTTATGTATGCATGTTTTCTAAAGGAAAAGAATAGATGCCTAGTATGTTCACTGCATGGTGTACTACTTACTGAGTATTAGACTCACTTTTGTTTTAATGTTTTAAACGTCCAGGAAATGAAGGAAAGGCTGGGGAGCAAGGCATAACTGCAGAGAGAGAGGCGGAAGCTTAGTGTATTCCCTGTTGGATCGACCATGTACGGAAGAGGAGAAAAGAAGAGGAAAAGAAAAGGAAAAAGTAAATACGTGAGTAATAGGTACGGAAGTGGCGATCTCGCTCCCTTTAGCGGGGCGGGGTCGTGACAAACCCCCGTGGTAAGGTTGTGCTATCCCCGGTGGCCAAACCAGGCAGTATCATATTGTGAAACTTTCCCATTTTCAATTTCGGAGTCCCGAGTGTGCACACAGGAAAGAACACATAAAAGACCACTTTGTTTCCAAAGTGGGTGCATTCATATCATATCATATCATGTTGGTTGCAACCATATCACGTGAACCAGTATCATCATATCAGAACCATATTCATAATCAGAATCAAAACAGATTAGTATGCCAAAGGTTTTTCATATAAATATCATATCAAACCACGTGCCAAATATATTCATATCATTTCTATTTGATCAAAAACAGATCCAAATCATTTTCATATCACATGTACAAAAATTCACAGACATCATATTCGCTTTTTTGCACATTTCAGAAACATGTCAAATATTGCTCATGTCCACACTATTCATGTCTAAAAGTATTTTTCTCTTTCATATAGAATTTCATGAGTGAATGCAAAACACATATACTGAGATTGTTTCACGTTTTATTTTAAAAACATATCATGCACATTTTACAAATCAGCCTCAGTTCATTTTCCTTTTTATACAAATCTAACATAGGAATCCCGCTTTTCTGAACTTTTTAGCTATTCTAAATCTTTCCACAATCGTGCTGAATGAATGTCAATAGTCACCTATACAGAACACTTAGCGTTACTAAACTTCTAAAAGGACTAGCTAAAAGCTCTCCATTTACCTAAATTCATACCACGAAAAATAGCTTTGATAATTATTTAGGTATCAGAAATCTAACAAATACTTATCGTCATTCAAAGTATATTCTTAACTTATTACAATATAATTTTATCAAATATGGCAAAACAAACTTAAATTTTTAACTCAATCATATTTAAGACTCATATCTCTAATAACTATTATTGAAATGACGATTTAATACTGCTAACATATAATGTAGTAGGAAATCGATAGTTTTTTTTGTTTTTTTAACAATATTAGTTCATAAAATATTTTAACAATACTTATATTAAAAATCAATTCAAACTACTACAAGGTCCCTCCTCCTGTACAGATATTGGATGAAGAGGCTTGGGTTGCTGAGTTGATTAATATGGAGACCAAGCAATGGAATATTGTTGGGACTGAAGTTGCTAACATAGTATTGAAGATCCCTATTAGTGCATCAAGTGCAAGGGAAACTCATCTGGATTGAAACCAAGGATGGTCTGTTTATAGTGAAAAGTGCTGATCATAAGCATAAGGAGTTGTTGGAGTTGGATAAGGGTCAAACTTCCCAGGGAGTAAAGAAGGCTAAAGATTGGACCTATTGCTAGAATTTTCAGATTCCTAATGCCACAAAAGTCTTCTTGTGGAGAGCATGCCTTGAATTATTACCTACTAAATTCAACTTGTTCAAGAAAAAGATTGTAAATTCTCCATTGTGGAGATGCATCTTTGCCATGGATGTATGGAGCCAAAGGCCTATTGCTTTTCAAAAAAGAACTAGCAGAGCAGATAGCTTCAAAGAACTGGTTGAGAATCTGCACTCTCTTTCTGATTAGAATGTAATGGAAATATTCTCTGTGATTGCTCGAGGCATATGGATAAGGAGGAACAAACTGATTTTTGAGAACTCATTCACTCATCCCGCTAAGGTAGCTAAGCAGGCAATTAAGTCCTTGGAAGAATTCAAGTCAGTACAACTTATATCTAGGAAAAGTGTCCAGGCGTCTCCAGCTGATCCTCATGTTTGGATTCCCTCACCTGTAGGTTTCATTAAAATTAACTGGGATGCAACTCTGAATACAGCTAAAGATAGAATTGGGATTGGGTTGGTGGCTCGTGATAATGAGGGCTCCATTTTGGCTTCTTAGAAACTGTCTAAGACTGGGTTCATGGATCCTCAGCTACCTGAAGCACAAGGAGGTTTCCAAGCTGCTAGTTAGGCAAGGGTTATGGGACTAAGCTCTATGATCTTGGAAGGTGATGCTCAACAAATTGTTAAAGGGCTTAATCAACAAATTGATCGTTGGGACAGTGTGGGATTGATATTACATGACACTAAAGTCTTGTTATTAGAAATAAATAATTGGAAAGTGGCTTTTGTAAGAAGAAGTGGCAACTGTCTTGCTCACTGTCTAGCTAAGAGTTGTCTTGAGCTAGCTGAGGATGTGATTGAGTTGGTCCAAAGACCAATTGTGCAATCTTGTTTTCCTCTTGTTTTTAATAAAGTGTTGAAAGTTTCCTCTAAAAAAGAAATAATAATATTATTAGATTATATAATATATAATAACTATTATATATTATATTATAATTAATATATTATTTAGTATAAATTATCAAAACTTTATTCTAGAAATGCTCGAATGTACAAATAGAACGTTCGAATGTCTCAAAAATTAGTGACGAACATTCAAACGTACAAATAGTAATGTTTGGATGTCTCTCTCGCTCATTAAGTGACGTTCGAATGTAACACTATAACTTTCGAACGTCACGTGTATATAAGCTGCCATCTGAACGACATTTCAAATGAAATTCGTAACCCGTAATTCGTCCTTCGTCACAACCATCGAAACCGCCACCAAATCCATTGTCACAAATGTCACAAAAAGGTAGGCATCCCTCTTTAACCATTAGTATGCTTCTTCTTCTTTTTTGTTTAATGGAGGCTTCGGTTCATACCAAAACTCATTGGTGGCCAAACTTTCATATTGGTTTTTCGGCCACCACGAGTTGCCAATGGCCAAACGGCCACCATAGAAAGCTTTCTTGAAGTGTATTCTTCATTTCTACATTGGCTTTTGGCCACTTTTATTGTGTTTGAGGTGTACGGAGATGATTGAGTTGACTTAGCCATTTATGTGTCGTAACGTTCGAATGTTACAGTCACACGTTTGAACGTTATACCTTTCAAATGAGAAAGATGGCAAATTCAGCTACTAAATTTGAATTTGAAGTTGAACATCGAAAGGTAATAGAGCTCCTGGCAATATTTCGTGGCCTTCAACTGTGTTCCATTATGGGTATTTCTAGCATTATTGTTGAGAATAATTACTTGCTGTTGATACAATCTCTTCAATAAAATAATATGGTGGACTCTTTTTTAGGTGCTCTATACACTGAAGTTCATAAACTTAAGAGTTGTTTTAGCTCTTGTATTTTTAACTATGTGTATAGAGGGGGGAATATGACAGTTCACGAGCTAGCCCGTTATGCTTGGAGTGCTGAGAGTATTCAAATGTGGTGGGATTGTATTCTAGACTTCCTTTCTCAAGACCTTTGGCTTGATAAATGTCTGTAATTGTTATCTCTAATGAAGTTGATTGATTGTTTATCAAAAAAACAAAAAATAAGGTGCGAACATTCTATAGTACGTGCGAATGTAATGAGAGTACGTGTGAATGTGTATTTTACATTTGAACGTACATTTGTAACGTTCGAACGTCATATTGTTCCTATTCTTGAGCGTTGCATACGTTCGAACGTTTATTTCACATTCGTTCGAATGGAAAACCTTTCAGCTTCTAGAAAGGTCTGATACGTTTGAACTAAGGATTGGTTTGGAAGTTTTATCTAACACAAAATTCTCATGTCATCTCATCTCATCTCATCATTATACCTTTTTCAAATCTCCATACAAAATATAATAAATAATTCAACTTTTTCAAATCTCAACACAACTTTTTCAAATCCCAATTCAACTTTTTCAAATCCCAAAACTAAAAAATAATATTTTAAACTTTAAAACAAAACACAAAATTCTCATCTCATCCCCTAAACCTATCCTAATAGTTAACGTACTTTCGAACGTCTTAATAAATATGTTCAAGAGCTTGCTCATGTTCAAATGTATTTGTTTTATACGTTTGAATGTAATAATTTTTTGTTTATTTTTTTAATACCGTTCGAACGTATTACTTGGTTTAATTCGAATGTATGTTTGCTAGCATCATGTTCGAATGTAACTCATCGTACGTTCGAATGCTTGTCCTATAGAAAATTAACATGTGAACATAAAGCCTAAAACGCTCGAACATAGAAGGTTAACATTCGATCGTAAATTATTTTACATTCGATCATGTTTTCGAAACAATTTAGATTACATTACGTAATATGCATCTATAGTACTAATGTTTAGAGTTGTTTGTTTTTTTTTTTGTTTTTTTTTGTTTTGTTTTTTTTTTTTCCAGGATATGGCTTATCTTCTGACTAGTAGGAAACGAGGGAGGGAAGGAACGAGTTAGGACATTGCTCGGATCGGGACTCGAATAGTTATGGCCAAACAAGAAGTTTTGATCAACGAGTTCAACGAGCTCAGATGGGAGTAGAAGAGCCTCAGAGACATGTTTAATACCAGAGGTTGGAGCAGTATCTATACATTGAGGGGTATGATATACCCCTCAATGGTTCCGGAGTTTTATACGGGGATGTGCTCCATACCATCTTAGGATGCACCCTTTCAAAGTCTCGGTGGATGTTATTGCTGAGCTATTGGGGATCCATTGTGTAGCTGAGATATCGACTACAGGAGATGCTCGGCCTAGGGACGGATCCCAAGTAGATCCAGATGTAGGCACTTCTGCATCATCTACTGGCCTCGTTGACTGGTTGGAGGTTGAGGGTACTGATGAGGAGGATGAGGACCAAGAAGAGGATTTCTACATCCTCACTGGGAGGGATCGAGAGCAGCTCAGTAAGAAGAACTCCTTTATCAAGGTACAACTACTCCCTTTTTCCCGCATGTTGCATCTTATTGGTGCGACAAATGTGAATTTTGTGGCACATAAGGCCACATTTAGCTGGACTCGTGCACTGTTCCTGATACGAGTAGCACGTGGAAAGCCCATTAACTTGCCATTTTGTATTTTTTAGAGGATCCGTTACGAGGCGAGTATCGTCTCCACGGACAACCTCCCATAAGCGGAGTCATCATTACCTGATTATTAATAACCAGGAGTGTGCCACCCCAGGTGGAAGAGTGGCTGACAAAGCAGATCAGCTCCCTCGACATTACCACACACAGTCGGAGAATTGGACAGGGGAGGGGGCATGCTAGACGTCAGCCTGACCCTATACCAGATCTTGTTCCTCTGACCCAGTCTGGTCTCGGTGTTGCTCCCCATATTGGAAGTACTAGTCAGCCACCGACGGGTACATCTATGGGAGATGCGCGCCCTTCTTAGCTCAATGCGTGCCCTGCTTGGGTTGATGTGATGGTCTCAGATATTATTGCACACATCGACTAACAGATCACATTAGTACAATAAAGTGTCACCAAGGTTAGCCATCGGTTAGATATCCTAAACGAAAAGGTCAACACATTGACTGACGAATTTAATACATTTGTAAACAACTTGTTTTGAGTATTTTTCACTTTTATCGTGTTGTTTACAAAATTTTATCATATTTTATACTTTATTTTTATTCTATGTAATGAACAATCTTATTTAATATATCTGCTATTTTTGAATTTCAATTCTCAATCGTTTTTAATGTTAGCTTATCCAACTTTAATATTAAATCAATTAACGTTCGAACATGAATCACTAACATTCGAACATTGGCGCCAAAAATTTCCACGCTCGCACATAAGTAGCCTCAACGTTCGAACGTCTAAGGCCTGTTCAAATGTGAATATGTATACGTTTGAACGTAATGCAATTTCTCGACTGCCTTTAGTGACGGTTTCCACAAACCGTCACAAAAACTTATTTATGTTGTAGTGAGATGAGTTGAAATGCTTTTTGAAAACAAACAAGGCCTTAAGCATCCGTCTTTCTCCTTATGTTTTCTTTTCTCTAAGCCAGTATGAAGAGTCCCATCTTTTGCATCTTTGGATGTTGAGATGATCAGAGTTGATCTTTAAATAATAATATTTTATGAGTCCTATTGATATGTGTTTAAATATAATAGGTTGAGATATGCACTTAAATGTATAAAGTATGTTGAGATGAGTTTAATCTTTTATGAAAAATTGAAAAAGTCGTTAGTGCCCTCAATCATTGATTTGAGATGGGTTAAGGTGAGTTTGTATTCCAAACATAACCTTAATCGTTCACTTGATGGCTAACTATTGTAGGTTTTGGAACTTTTGTCCGTAGATCGATTAGCTTGTGAACTAGACTACTAGTTTAGGTCTTCTTTTGTCTTATTTCAGTAGGATGTGAACAATCTTCTCTAAGATTTATCTAGAGCTCGGACCTTGTTCTAATCACCCCTACAAGGGAAGGAAATTTCATTGAATGTCTTTAAGACTTAATTCTTAACTTCTTTGTGAGCTAAGTCTTCATCAAAGCTCGTGTTTTAATTTGTCTGTTCTCGAGGAGGATTATAAGGCTATAGGCATGCATGCTAGTTCTTATAGGCATTAATTTGAAATCTATAGGATCTGTTTTAGATTCATTGTGTATTTGCGTTTGTTCGAGAACTTAACAACTACGGACTCTCTAACCACAACATTAGACAACATCTATAAAAAAAAAAAAAAAAAAAAAAAAAAAAAACACTCCAAGGGCATTGCACGTCTCACCAATTAACAGGCAAGTGTTCAACCTCTTCCGAATTTGCTTCCAAGTTAACCTAGGGATGCTTTTGCATCTTTCTTATTCCTTCTAATTCCATTGTTGTTTCCTTCATGGTAGGCCACTCCTCTCCTTTTACTCCTTATATATCCACTCTTGGCAAGAATATCCACCACTTGCTGGATCTGTGCTCATCCTTTCCTTCCGCAACTACGCCATTTTCAAGAACTTCCAACAATCTTTTTTCTTTCGAGGAGGAAATAAAATACATAGCTAGAGTTCTATGCTAGATCCTCGGATCGATCGAATGATGGCACCTTTTGTCCTGTAAGTGTCTCCACGAGTACCACTCCAAAATTATAGACATTACTTTTCTACATCAACTGGTTTGTCTGCAAGTATTCAGGATCTAAGTATCCAAGAGTTCCTTGCACGTCAGTGGCTAGCTATTTTTGATCTCTCGGAACCAATCTTGAAACTCCAAAGTCAGAGACTTTTGTAGTGAAATAATCATCGCGCAGTATGTTTGTTGACAGCTATCCTAATTTGATGAGTTTTCCATTATAAAGTGGATGTTGCTTTCTTGATGAATGTACGTGAAGAGGGTACCTTTTGGGACAAATTCGTAGACAAGCAAGGGAAATTCTTCATCTTTTTTTTCTCTTCTTTTCTAATCAAGCTTGTATTAAAATTTAAAACTAATGAAGTAGGATTACTCACTACAACACATTTGGTTTTTAGTGACAGTTGGGAATTTGTGACAGTCCCTAAACCGTCACTAAAAAGTGTTTTCTGTGATGGTTTTTGAAAATTGTCACTAAAGACGGATGAGATTTTTTTTATGTTCCAACGAATGAGAAAATTACGTTCAAACGTCACACATACGTTCGGACATGCGGCTACGTACGTGCGAACGTGAAATTTTTTGGTGCGAACGTTCGAACCTTAGTAATTAACGTCCAAACGTTACTTATAAATTTAAATTAAATATGTTCTAATTTTAAATTTATGTGGTTTTTATATTGCATAATTTGGATATAAGTCTAAAAAATTGACTTGTATACATTTATATATACACAATTTGTAAAATATAATTATATATTTATATATTTTTTAAATATTTATGTTTATATATATATAAACTTATGTTTATATATATAAATATAAATATGTATATATTTATATATACATATTTAAATATATATTTATGTTTATGTATATTTGAAGTGCAGTGATTTAGTATTGAAGTTGAAAAATATAACATTAAAGAAGATTGAGAATTGTAATTAAAAAACCATAGATATATTAAACAATATTGTTCCTTACAAATATTAAAAATAAAATACATAAAATATGATAAAAGTACGTAAACAACACTCAGATAATATCGCCGTCTGGGAAAGTCGTAGCGGCCCGTACCTCCTCAGTCAAGGTATCAACGTTGTCTTTGAGGATATGTACACGGTGTGACATCTCTGCGACAAACGCCTCTAGAGGCCCGAGCCGTTCATCGATCTTACGATCGATATGCGCAGTCAGCTGCGAGATCACTGCATCAACCCAAGCAGGCCGCACATCTCCCGCAGATGTACTAGTCGGCTGCTGACCACTACTCCCCACACTGGGCTGGGGCTGCGACGAAGGAACTAGATCCGCTACAGGGGGTGGCCGACGTCCCCTCGCCTGTCCAATGCTACGTCGTTAAGTGGTCATGTCAAGGGCACTCATCTGAACTTTGGCCAGCTCTAAAGGCTGGGTTGGCACTCCTCGAGCAAGTAGTAGCCGACTGAGCAGGACACCGTATGGGAGGTTTTCCGTGGAGACGATGCTAGCCTCGTAACCGATCCTGTCAAAGATGAGGAGGGGCAAATCTATGGCATCTCCACGTGCCACCCGTATCAAAAACTGTGCCCGAGTCCGACTAAATGTGGTCTTATGTGCCATAGGATCCACGTTTGTTGCAACTATAAGATGCAACATGCGGAAGAACGGTAGCAAATGATTTTGGTGGAAGGAGTTCGGCCTCTCGAGCTGCATGCGGTCTCTCCCGGTGAGGATGTAGAAATCCTCGTCTCAGTCATCATCCGTAGCCACAGGGTCAGCACCCTCGGCCTCTAACTGGTCTGCATCTCTGGCTGATGATGCATCAAGTGGGCCAGTAGATGATGCAGAAGTGCCTACATCTGCCTCAGTCGATGCCTGAAGTCCTCGACGAATCCCGAGGTGGTCGGCGATGACATCAGCTGAAAACTCAAATGTCACACCGCGTACAGTCACGGTGTGAGAGGATGCGTTCTGAGGCATGGAGCACATCTCCATGTATAACTCTTGAACCATAGAGGGATATGCCTTACCCCTCAATGTGCAGATATTTCCCCAGCCTCTACTGAGGAAGACATCTCTCAGGTTGGTATGCTCCCAGCTGAGCTCATCGAACTCGTTGATCAGGGCCTCTCGCTCAACCATAACAGTATGAGACCCGATTCGAGCACTGTTTTGAGTGGCTCCTTCCCTCCCTCGTTTCCTGGAATGCAAAGGATGAGCCATCTCCTGAAAATAGAAAATAAAACAAAATTAATTGTACTATTGATGCATATTTGTCTTAATATTAAACTGAGTTGCATTAACGTTCGAACATAGAAAATATACGTCCGAACGTTACGATGAAACAGTCGGACGTTTAGTAATATCGTTCGAACGTAAAGATATAACGTTCGGACGTTTAACTAAACGTCAGAACATAGGACGTATCATAAATTTAATTGCTATACGTTCGAACGTTATAAATATACGTTCGGACCAAAAATTGTTAAAAATATTAACAAAATTAAAAAAACTTATGTCCGAACGTTCAATTTTACTATCGAATGTAAATATAGTAACGTCCGGACGTATAAAATATACGTCCGGACGTGGAAGGCCAACCGTTAGGAAATTGAAACGGCATACTTTCGAACGTATTGGGGTAACGTTCGAACGTTACGAGACGGAATGGCTGAGTCAACTCAGCCATTATCGAAAGCTCCAAATCCTATTTCTACTGGGCTAAATGTCGAAAGGTCACCGTAGAAATCAAGTATACACTTCTAGGAACATTTCTACGGTGACCTTTTGGCCAATGGTAACCTGTGGTGGCCGGAAAATCGAGTTGAAAATTCGGCCACCATGGGTTTCGGTTTTAATACAAATCGATCGAAATCGATGAATAAAAGATACACTTTTAGATAAAATAAAGATGCATACCTTTTAATGCCGGTTGTGGTGGATTTTTACGGTGGCGGCGACGGAGGAGTGGCGGCGTCGAGACGGAGGAAAACGGAGAAATGAGTTTCGGGAGTTCGGTTCTAGATTTATATACAGTTAACGTTCGAACGTTTTATTTATTAACGTTCAAACGTTTCATATACGTTGGAACGTTAATAAATATAACGTTCGAACGATATCTGTATTAACGTTCCAATGTGGAATGAAACGTTGGAATGTTAATAAATATAATGTTCCATATATATTTTCTAATAACGTTTTATTTTAGTATAAATCTAATTTTAAACTTTTATTAATGATCTTTGTTTAATGATATAACTATATTGTAAGTATAATATATTATAACATTAATATATTATAATATATTCTAACTATAATATAGTCTATAACTATAATTGGACAATAGTAACTATATGAATATTTTAGACTATATAGTAACTATTTATATGTTGTAAATATAGTATATAGTAACTATAAGATATTATATGACATTAATATATAATAGTAACTATTTATATGTTCTAAATAGACTATATAGTAACTATATTATATTATATGACATTA